>CM053773.1:69954534-69993453 GCA_028658325.1 Potorous gilbertii
GGTCTTTTCATCAAGAATGCTTGAAAGTCCTCAATTTCATTGAAAGACTATTTTTTCCCTTGAAGTATTATACTCAGTTTTTCTGGGTAGGTGATTCTTGGTTTTAGTCCTAGTTCCTTTGACTTCTGGAATATCCTACTCTATGCCCTTCAATCCCTTTATGTAGAAGCTTCTAGATCTTATGTTATCCTGATTGTATTTCCACAGTACTGGAATTGTTTCTTTCTAGCTGCTTACAAGATTTTCTTCTTGACCTGGGAACTCTGGAATTTGGTCACAATGTTCCTAGGAGTTTCTCTTTTTGGATCCCTTTCAGGTGGTGATTGGTGGATTACTTGAATAATTATTTTGCCCTCTGTTTCTAGAATATTAGGGCAGTTTTCCTTGATAATTTCATGAAAGATGATGTCTAGGCTTTTTTTTTGTCTTGGCTTTCAGGTAGTCCCATAATTTTTAAATTGTCTCTCCTGGATCTATTTTCCAGGTCGTTTGTTTTTCCAATGAGATATTTCACATTCTCTTCCATTTTTTCATTCTTTTGTTTTTGTTTTGTGATTTCTTGGTTTCTCAGAAAGTCATTGGCCTCCATCTGTTCCATACTAATTTTGAGAGAACTATTTTCTTCAGTGAGCTTTTGAATCTCTTTTTCTACTTGACTAATTCTTCTTTTGAAGCATTCTTCTCCTCATTGGCGTTTTGAACCTCTTTTGCCAATTGAGTTAGCCTATTTTTGAAATTGTTATTTTCTTCAGCATTTTTGGGTCTCCTTCATCAAGGTGTTGACCCACTTTTCATGCTTTTCTTGCATCTCTCTCATTTCTCTTCCCAGTTTTTCCTGCACCTTTCTAACTTGATTTTCAAAATCCTTTTTGAGTTCTACCATGGTCTAAGCCCATTGAATATTTATTTTGGATGTTTGGGATACAGAAGCCTTGACCTCTATGTCTTTCCCTGATGGTAAGCATTGTTTTTTCTCATCATAAAGGAAGGGATGAGATATCTGTTCACCAAGAAAGTAACGTTCTGTGGTCTTATATTTTTCCCCTTTTCTGGGCATTTTCCCAGTCAGTTAGCTATTTGACTTCTGAGATTCCTCTCCACCCCCACTTTGCCTCCAGATCCACCCAGCTAGTGCTTGGGGTCTGAGATTCAAATACTGCTTCCCAGCCTCAGGGCTTTCAGCAGGGGTGGGGCTGATATTCAGTGTGAGATTAAATTCTGGTGCTCAGGTGGGGCAGGGCTGCTATTCAGTGTGAGATTAAGTTCAGCTGCTGGGGTGGGCAGCAGGGCTGCCTCACACGGCTCAGTTTCCTCAGGGAGTTTATGTGGAGACCTTCAATAATGGATCCGAGCTCCTGCCTGCTTTTGGCACCCCTGTCCACTGCTGCCTTTGCTGCTGCTTCCCAAGGGGCCCTGAGTTATGGACATACCCGGTCCCCTCTTGGTCAGCCATACAGGCTCTCTCACTGACATTTGCAGTCTGTGGGTGGAGGTACCTGTGTGTTCTGCTGGAGATTCTGTCCCTGAAGTCTGCTCAGATATGCTCCTCTCACTGCCACATGGCCAAGGCAGGGCTGGGCTCTGCTCTCGTCTGGTGCATGATGGGTCTTTGGTGTCAGTTTTTCAGGGCTCTCTGGAACAGAAATCTCCTCCACTCTGTGTGGCTTCTGCTGCTCCAGAATTTGTTGGAAGTTATTTTTTACAGGTATTTTATGGGCTGTGTGTTCGGAGGTAGCATATGTGAATCTTTCTACTCTGCCATCTTGGGTCCTCCCCTCAAATGTACTCTTTTGAGAAAATAATGGAATACAAATTTTGTTCAGTAAAGGATGATTGAATTATAAACTGAAATTAATTTAAAAATTAATACAATAATCATAAATAATGTGTTAGTCAAAAAACAAATTATAGAAACAATAATTTCAGTAAAGACAGTGGCATGAGACAACGTACAAAAATAGGTGGGATACAGTAAAGCAATACTTAGGGAAAGATATATATTGCTAAATGCTTATAGCAACAAAAAAGAAAAAGAGTAAATCCACGAATTGTATATATACCTGAAAAAAAATAACCTAGAAAAGAACAAATGAAATACCAACAATGAAATACCAAAATGGAAATCCTAAAAATCAAAGGAGAGATTTACTAAATTGAAAATAAAAAGGAGCAAATAAACGTATGAGGTGATTTTATGGAGAAAGAAAAGAGAATAACCCTTGACTAATTTGGTTAGAAAATGAAAGAAGAAAATCAAATAACCACTATGAAAAAATGGAAAGAGAAACTGCACCACCAACAAAGAGGAAATTAAAGCAATTATTAGAAGGTGTTTCCTCAATTACATACCAATAAAACTAAGTTAAGTGAAATTGATGAATGTTTACAAAATTTTAATTGCCTAGGTAGACATATTAAGAAATAAGATAGTTAAGCTTATCTTAGGAAAGTAAATTGAACAAGGTATTCAGGACCAGAATTTACAAGTGAAATATATCACATAGCTATAGAAAAAAATCCTAACAGTATAAAATGCTATATGAAAAACAAATTAAGATAAAGCCTGACAAACTTTATTTTGTGACAAAAATATGATTTTGGTATTAGAACCAGGGAGAGCAAAATCAGAGAAAAATATAAAGAGCAATTTCCTTAATGAATATTGAGGGAAAAACTTAAATAAATACTAGCAAGGTCATTATGGTTATATATCACTTTATCAAAGATCATACACTATGACCAGGTAGAATTTATATGAGATCATACCTTATGACCACAAAGAATTTATATCACAAATATAAGGCTGGTTCAATCTTAGGAAAACTGTAGTAGCCATTGACCATATTAACAGCAAAAATAGTAATAAAATAAAAACTTTGATCATATTGATAGATGCCAAAAAGCTTTTTATTTTACAAGATGCAACACTCATTATTATTATAAAATGCTACAGAGTACACAAATCAATGAAGACTTTCTTTAAATGATTAGAAGTAGCCACCAAAAAATTGAGAACAAGTATTATCTGTAGTGGGAATAAACTAGAAGTTTGTCACCACTATTGCTCAATATTACATTAGAAATACTACTTATGAAAATGACAAAAATAAATTGGAGTAATAAAAATATAATTAAGGAAACAAAACTATCCTACTTTGCACATCAGATGATAGTATACTTCTGATCCTTATAGAATCATTTAAAAAGAAAAGTTGAAACAATTAACAACTATAGCAAAGTTATAGCATACAAGACAATCCCACATAAATCATCTACATTTCTATATATTACCAACCAATCCCAGAGAGTAGATATAGAAAGAGAAATTGCACTTAAATTAATTGCAAACAATATAAAATTCTTAGAAATCTACCTGTCAAGACAACTGTCATGAGGCATATCTGTGATAAAAAGAAACTGAGCCCCAAAGGGGCATTTATTAGTCCCTCACTGACCAAGGATTCATTAGAGCAGATAAAACAATCTTCAACAACTCGCAAAGGTAACTCTGAGTTTACATTTAGCCTGATTTATAGAAGGGGATTTCCAAGACTCATGACAAAAGTTGATCACCATTCTCTGAAAAGTCTGGTGTTAAACAACCTTTCACTTATTACCAGGCAGAACATCTTATAACTCTAGGGATTCTTCCCCAACTCCCATCTGGGACAAGAGTACAAACTGTAACCCAGAAAGATAGGAAAGTTACTTGCATAAAGAAATCAAACCATCTTCATCTAATATGAAGTAGTCAAACTGTGTGTTGCATGGGTGTTCAGGGTGATTAGTACTTCTGAGGTCTACAAAGTCCTTCTTCAGGTCTTCTTTCTACTTTAGTGATCACCTATCACCCATCTCACCTGTAGGTTCAAGAAATTGTAGCATGTGCAGTGGCCACACCCCATTAAATTCCTTTTTGAGATGGGCTAAACCATATTGAGGGTAACTGAAGGGTCTCAAACTTATAGGTGAGTTAGGTAGATGTGTACTCAAAACAGAGAAGACTTTCCTGGCAGAAGAGGTGGATATGAACAATTTCTTCCAGTGGGTCATGAAGGTAGTGGAAGCAGATGTGAAGTGTTTTAGAGCTTGGGTAGACAACAAAGATGCCAAGATTATCCACTACATCTCAAGTCCTCCCCAGTCATTTTGACCTTTGTCTTGCTGCTGGACTCTGATGATAGTTTGTGTGCCTCTCAAAAGAACTGAAAGACAGGTTTGTAACAATCTAATTTCCACTTGGAGGAAAGTCCCACATCAACATCATTGGCATATAAGCTCCCACCATGACAAATCCTGGTGAGGTCAAAGAAAAAAAATATGAAGACCTGGACATCCTGATCATCACTATTCCAAAAGAGAACAAGATTGTAATTATGGGTGACTTTCATGCCAAAGTGTGATTATTAAAAATGACAGAGAGTTCTTGGAAGGAATGGAGTCAAAAACTGCAACAGCAATGATCACTTATTACTGAAAGCATGTTATCTCATGGCCTTCTAATCACCATCACCATCTTCTATTTACCTCCCTGTAATGAAACTTCATGAATACACTTTCACAGCATACATTGACATTTAATAGACTATATAATTGTAAGGAGAAGAGATAGACAGGATATGAAAGTGAAAAAGGTGATGTGAGGTGCAGAGTGCAGGATGGATCATACTTATCTTCTTCAAATCAACATTTGCATTTAATAAAAGTGAAAACCCCAAGGCAAGATGCCTACCAGAAGACTTAATATCAACAGATTTTCTAGCATAAAAATAGTCTTGCTAACTTGGAAGAAAAGCTGAGTCAACACACAATTGAAAACAGGGGAGCAGATAAGGAGAGAACAGCTTTCAGAGATGTAGTGTACAACACATTTACTCATCTGGTCCAGAACACTCACAAACATCCAATACTGGTTTGATGAAAATGATGGCAAGATTTAGGAACTGATAAATAGAAACCAAGAACTCCACAGAGTTTAGAAATAGGATAGATTATCCTGATCTAAGAAGGCAGCATTTTAACTCCATCAAAGGTACAGTGCAAACAAAGTTTAGAGAGATCCGAGATTCTTGGATCAGTAAAAAAGGAGATGCAATTCAACATTATGCCGAAAGGAACTACATATTGCTTTTTTGATGCCCTGAATGCTATTGATGGGGAAAAGACCTATGTTGAATCTCATCTTCGCAATTCTGATGGAGCCATATTGATTAGTGATAAATATTAGTTGAAAACTTTCATAGACAACTGTCATCAATCAATGCTGAAGCCACTGACCATATGACCAAGTTGAAGTCAGTCCCTCTGTAGTCAAGCTTCCAACTGAAGAATAAGTTTTGAATGCCATTAAGCTCTTCTTGTCTATCAAAGTGCTTGGTGCTGATTATATTCTGACTGAAATTTACAAGGAAGGGAATCCAATGCTTATAAAAAAGGTGACTGATATTCTCCATGTGATATGACGAGAGAATTTTATCCCCCAGGGTTCAAAATTGCCTCTATTGTTTTTATATGGAAAAAGGTTATCCTCTAATCTTCAGGGCAGCATGGCAGGGGAGGGTGTCTCTCTTAGTCATTGCTGACAAGATTCTAGTCAGAGTCCTCCTACTAGGCTCATTCTTCACCTGGAAGATAGTTATCTACTTGAAAGCCAGTGGATTGTCAGAAAGGACCAAAGAGTTGTCAACATGGTGTTTGCTGCCTGACACCTCCAGGAGAAATGGCAAAAACGTAATTGTGGTCAATACACAATGTTCATTGACCTGAGCAGTGCCTTTGATACTATCAGTCATGAGGGCTTACAGAACATCATGGTGCATTTTCATTTGCAGGAGACATTCATGAATATTATGCGCAAAGTCCCTGATGGCGTGATTGCACAAGTTCTGGAAAATGGATAATGTTCCCATGCTTTCCCAGTCATCAGTGAAGTGAAATAGGGATGTCTGCTTGTTCCCATACTTTATAGGATATTTTCAGCAATGTTGTCAGATGCCTTCAACAAGGATGAAAATGTCATCAAGGTCAGCTATGACACTGATGATACATTATTTAACTTGAAAAGTTTACAAGCCACGATTAAAGTGGATGGAGAGTTGGTGAACAACTTTTTGTTCACTGATATTTGCGCACTCAATACAGCCTCTGAGGCTGAGATGCAACAAAGTATTTCACTTGTGCCTAATAATTAACACCAAGAAAACAGCCAGCACTGCACTATCTACATGTGGAACCATAAGTTACTACAAATGCAGAAAATTTGAAAGTTGTGGATAAGTTCAATTATCTTGATAGTATAATATCCAGGGATATGTACATGGAAGAGGAAATTCACACACACACACACACACACACATTGCCATATATGTTCAGTATTTGGGAAGCTCTGAAGAAAAGTATGGGAGGGAAGAGGCTGCCTACCAAACTGAAGGTCTACAGTCATTATACTGTTTGATAAACTGAAAGACAACAAGCTTCTAGACCAAGAACTCACTATTTAACAAAAATTGCTTGAAGAACAGGAAACTAGTGTGGTAGAAATTAGGAATAGGTAAACATGCAATAGGGTATACTAAAATATGATAGAATGATTGAGACACGAAGGATGAGGTTATAGGTAAATTTAGAGGATCATGGAAAATTGTATGTCAAATATGTGATTAAGAGAAGAGTTTATTAATAACCATAGACAGCAAAGAGATAATTTTGATTGCATGACATAAAAAAAATCTTTGCACACATAAAACTAATGCAGACAAAATAATATGAGAAGCAGGAAACTAGGGGATATATTTGTAGCAATTTTCTCTGATAAAAGTCTCATTTCTCAGATATATAGGAAACTGAATCAAATTTATGAGTTTTATATATATATATATTTCTTTCAGATCTATACACACATATAAATACACATATATATACATGCATGCATACACACACATACACACACATATATATTTAACTGTTATCTCCACTTTTAGATTGCAGTCTCTTTGGTCATAGTGACTGCCTTACTGTCTTTTGCCTCTTTTTGTATCCTTAGATCTTAGTTCAATCCTTGACATACAGTAGGCACTTGATAAATGTTTATTGATTGATTGCAATTATTTACCAAGTATAAGTTTTGGTAAGACTATTGTTTTTCAATACTTTAACCTTGAACTTCTATCTGCTTGCTCTTAATTTGCATTTGCTAATTAAATTGTAATATTATACTCTTATCCTCTGTTGAATTCATGATTAAATTGAACTACTAGATTTTTCTTTTTAATTTGAGGATTTCCCATATCAGGTTTTCCCTGTTCTAGACATGAGCTACTGCTTTTTTTTAACCTAATGGCAAGAACTAAATTTGCTATCACAAGAATATTAAGGAGATTGATTTTGGGGTCAGGAGGGCCCCATGAATGTGTCCTTATATTGAGGTCAGGGAACCATAATGTTGGGGTTGGGGTGCTCAGGACCCCAAGATACTGACACAATGAGTCCTGCTGAATGAATTCAACTCAAGCTTAAACAAAATTTATTAAAGATTCACCCTATTGGGTTGACTCATAAGGAGTTTAAGAATTTGTGATGCTAGTATTAACAAGTTGGTCAGATAGAATCTCAGTTAGACAGAACCAGTGCTGGATTGAATCTGCACTCCTTCATGGAGGCCAGATGGAACTTATATACAGAAAGATCAGGATAAAAATCTAGAGGTGGTCTAGCAGTCTGAGAGAAGGGGTCTAGGCAGGATCTTGATGGAATTAGGGTAACTAGAGAATATTCTCCATTGATATGGTAGTTGAAGACTTTGCAATGTAAAAAAGAAGACCCAGGAGAAAGGTCTGGGATACAGAACAGAAATGTTCTAGTACAAGCTCCAAAAAGCTCAAAAGAGCCAATTGATAATTTTTATTATGTTTATTTACACTTCAGTTACCAACCAATACAATTTAGGGTTTGATTAATTGTTTTATTGATTATAAAGCAAGCAAATAATGGAGAATATATTATAAATGCAGAATAAACTTAAAAGTTTACTGTGAATACATTATTTTTGAGAGCTATTAAAACTCTTTTGTGAAACTATTAGAGAATTTGTTAAATCTTTCCCAGCATATCACTGGGTAAACCTTTGCTTAGGCAGTAGAACAGGGATGGTGTTTCTGTAACGGATACTATGTAGGGGAATCAGAAGAGAAAAGATTCATGACAATACCGAGAGAGGAGTGTCCTCAAAGAGGGCATGGTAGAAAGTGTCAAAAGATTCTCAGATATCAAGAAAGATGAGGCCTGAGGAAAGCTCACTGTATTTAGCATTTGGATAGAGATATATTTATTTTGGAAACAATATTTGATAATGAGACGTAAGAATTGGTTATTAGGTAGAGTGAGTATTTGAATTAGAGAGACACAGCACGTATAAGGGAATATTTCACATAGTTAACATTTTAGTAAATTCTCATTGGTTGGACTTTACCTAGGAGTTCAGAGACCTTCATTCTCTATACATGTATTCTCCAAATGCACAGAAATTTTTTTGGTTGATTAGAGTGGAAGATTATCTAAAATGTCCTGTATCGTGTGAAGTAGGGAAACTAAATGTGTGTACCTTGAAGAATCCAGAAAAGATTTTGAATGATAACTGTTACTGTTTTATTTTTTTTTCTAAGAAAGGAACAGGAATAGAACTTCTCGTAGTTTCCTTTTGAGAGAGTCTGTGGTATTGACAGAACATCAGGAGAGTCTATTCCTAGAATATAATGTACAAATTAAAAAGAAAATGGAGTCTAATTTGAGAAGATTTAAATAGTAAGCCATCAGCAATTTTTGATTAAATCCAAATGAAATTAATGAAAGAGTACTTCATTATAAACTTCAAAGAAACCAGGTGTCCACAAGATTTAACTTTGAACAAAGAAAGTGCATACACAATTTTACAACTGTAATAATAAAAATTTTCCTACATACTTATAAGCACAGTCTTCCAACAAAAAAAAAATACCTCTTTTCCTGGTTCTTCTGAATAGTCTTCATCTCTGGAGCACTTGGCCAGTGCTCATCTTTCTAGTGTGGGAAATGGATGTATCTGGGAGATATCACACAATTGTAAAGAATTAAAATATTACATAAAAAATAAACTCAGTTGAATTCCACAAAAATTTGTTAAGTACTTATTATGAGAAAGGCATTGCTTTGTGTGATGGCAATAAAATTAGGATCTTGTACTATTTTTCTTTTACTAAAAGTGCCTCTGATTGAATAATGTGATTGAAGAAGATCTGTCCCAACTGGAAAGGTTTGTAAGAAGGTCCAAGACTTTTGTTAATGAGGCACTGGTTCTCAAAGGATGTGATGCTCTCTGACTGTAAATATTGTATAAAGTCTCTAAGGTGCAGTTTTATTTTGGGGCCTAGTTTTTGTAAGAAGGTTTGACTGCCAGACAATGATTTTCCTTTATTTAATATGCAATTTTTAATTGCATAATTATATGCATAATTTAATATGCATATTGCCAGGACTCTGGCAATCCACTTGCTGGAACCCCTCTCTTGGAAAATCTAGATGTTAGTGCTTCCCTCTGTGGTAACTATGGTCAGACAGTTGTACCTGTCTGTTGAATTACGGTCAGGCAGAGGAAGCCATGTCTGTAGACTTTTAATTCCTCTGTATTTTCTTTGACGTTCAGGGTGCTGATTCCCTGAACTAGGAGAATGATATATGTGCTTGGTTAAGTGAAAGATACATGTGCTTGATACAAGTGATTGTTAACCCCTTAAAAGTTGTCTTTCCTCTTATGAACACAGACCTAAGAACCTGTGACAGCAGGCCCTCCTGTGTACGTTGGGGGTGCTTACTATTACACTTTGCAGTACGGATATGATCACTTTGGTATTATCATCATAGAAATAGTAATTACTATCATAGTTTCTTTTTCCTAAAGGACTCATTTCTGGAGGGATGGAGAAATCAGACTAGAGTTGGGATAACCACAAACATGGCCAATGTCCTCCTAAATAGAAAGAGTGATCTAGGAAATATTCAAAATTTACATCATCATGAACTCCTGAACTCAAAATTATTTCTGATTCTAGCTACGCAACATCAGTCAAGTCCTGTGACCCCTCAGAGTCTCACATTCCTTATCTATAAATGGAAATATTAATAAATGCGTGGCCTGTTTGGTTGTGATGAAAATACCGTCTCAATTCTAAAGTATACCATGAATGCTGGTATCATCAAGATCACTAATTCTTATTGTTTTACATTATTATGGCTGAAGTCCAGAATTTCCCTGACTAGGGAACCCTGTACTTCCCTCGTAACTGTAGAGTGTTCTTTGCTTTTACCAAAGAAAGAGGCCAGGGAACTCTACGGTGATTGTAGTTAGTAGACTAATCAATCATCATCAATGCTTAGAAATAGGGGGAATCACTGGTCTAGAGCCGAAGCCAGACAGTTCAGTGGATCTCAGGTAATGAACCCTAATACCCCCAATTACAGAAAGCAGACAAAGGCAAGAGGAGTTAGAGTGTGCCTCACTACTGATTTGTGAATATTTTTAGTTTTCTGCTTAGTGTTGAACTTGAGAGTTATGCCCAAACATAACTTGATGTACCTATAATCTATGAGTCACAATACTCTTTTTGTGGCTTTCATAGGTCATAGTATCTTAAAGTATGATTCTGTGTGTAAAATATAATTTAACAGTCAACATGTTTGGGCTTCCACCTTTCAAAGAGTTCAAGTTTTTATGGCTTTTCACTTATTACTGTATCATAGGACTTTTCCCAAAAACTAACTGTACACTCTGCTTTAAGGGTCTGAGTTTATTTGTAGCTTTAATATTTTGAGATGTTTGAGTCATTCATTGTTTTTGTCTTTGAGTTTGGAAGGTGAAGAAAAACTTCTACATATAAATAGGATTCTTTATTGGCTTGATTTTTTTTTTGTTCTTTTATTTCCCCTGATTGTGAATGCTTGTAAATATGTCACTTTTTATAGTACTCATTTGAAAGTCATAAGTAAAGTATCTTCTAAGCACTACTAAAAGCAGTTAAACAGCACTGTCAAAATTTTGTATCTTATGATACTAATCATAGCTTGCTGGATAATGTGATTTATTCATGGTACTCCCTACCATAATATAGCCTATCACCCTTCAACCTCTTCAAACAGTGAAAGATTTTTTTCCATGTATTTCCATAAATTGTGCCCAAAGTATCCATCCAATGTACTAGAAAACTTTCCCTGCTTCTTCAAATATCTCCAAAGCATGAATAGGCAATTAAGATTTTTCATTTTTGTTGACTCTCATTTTCACTAATTGACCAGTCACTTCCTTAGAGGCAACTGGTGGCACAATTAATAGAGTACTATGGAGTCAGGAAAATCTGAGTTCAAATTCTGCCTCAGATACTTACTAGTTGCGTGATACATGGAAAATCACTTAAACTCTATAGTCTTTATTTCCTCAAGTAGAAAATGTAAATATTAAGAGCATTTACCTAGAAGAGTTGCTATGAGGTTAAATTAGATGTTGTGAAAACAAAGCTCAGTACTGGGCATATATTTGGTACTACATAAATATTTATTCATATTTTTTTCTTTTCTGTTTGTAGTAGTTAAATATTTATGTCAATTATTGATAGTGCAGGACCAGAAACTCTCTCTACATATTTCCTTCATGCAGTTCCTGCATCTCTACTAGGAGACTCATTTGATTGGCCTTCTAGAACTTGCTAGTCTTCTTATCATGCTTCTTTGTTATCAGTATTAGATTTCTCTAATCAAGACCTGTTTTTACCCATCTGATCTGAAATATTTAATGTCCTTGTTTGTCCAGAGTGTTTGTCCCTTTTTTTTATTTTTCACTTTAAACTTACTGGAACTGATGAGCTCTCAAATTACTGGACTTCTTTTGGAAATACTTTAACTCAAATAATAATAGAAGTCTGAAAGATTGTATGAAGTTCTGGGGTATCTCTTGCTCTGCTATTAATTGCCATGGCTACTGGGGTAGGCTAGATTGGGGGAACAAAAATCTCTTCCTTTCCCTATAGAGATCTCCTCTCTGAAAGTATAACTTAGCTTGAATATTTTGGAATACTGGCTAGGATATGCATATATATATATATATACACGCACACACAAAATGTACACACACACATATATGTATGTCTATGTATACACATATATGCACACATATGCATACATACATATATACACATAGACACATATATGCAAGATGGCAAAGTAAAATCAGAGATTTACCTGAGATTTCCTCCAAAGATCTGTTAAAAGTTACTCTAAACAAATTCTAAAGCCACAAAATGACAGAATAAAACTAATCTGCAGTTGGAGACAACCTGAAAGTTGACAAGAGGGGTCTATCACACTAGGCAGGGAGCAGAAAGCAGTCCTACATGGGTTACTCAGACAAAGATGAGCCAGAACACACCTCAAGGGACTGAATAATTGACTACTGTGGCAGTTTCCAGGCTTCTCAACCCACAAATACCAAAAAGATCAGTGGGAAAACTCTGTGGGACCTGGGTGAAAGAGAAGTATGCAGTCTGGCAAGCTCCAGTTCCATCCCCAAGGTGGTGGGAGTGGTGGCGGCAATGAGGGTGATAGGGGTTCCAACAGTTGCAGCAGCAGGGGCAGGGGAAGAGGAACCTTCTGGAGTTCTGGGTGCATAGATAGTGGGGAATGAAACAGCTGATACAAAATCCTCCAGAGGCATCCAGCTCTTCCACACCCCAAGACTGTGTTCAGGGCTGAGATTCGGATCAGCTGCTCAATTCCCCCAGGGGTTTTAAGCTGAGCCCTTTCAACAATAGGCCTAGCCTGCTGCCATGGCCACAACAGCCACCTGCTCCCCACTACTGCTGCAGCTGTTGCCATCACCCCTGTCACTGCCTGGGGCTGGAGCTGGGGGAGGACGCTGCTCACTTCTCACTCTGGTTGAATAAGCCCTATCATTGACCTTTGAGGCCTGTGGTTTAAGGGATCAGTGAACTGCTGCTTCTGACAGGGATGTTTGTCTTGAAGCCTGCTCTGGTCCTGTTCCTCCTGGTGCAACATCACCAAGGCTAGGCTGGGCTCTGCTCCACATTCATTGTGACAGATCTTTCCCGTCAGCATTCCAAGTTACCCTGGGCTGGAAATCTCCTCCACTTCATTGTTCTGTGGCTTCTGCTGCTCTAGAATTTGTTGGGAGTCTTTCTTTACAGGTATGTTATGGGCTGTGGGGGAAGAGCTAGAGTATGTGCATCTTTCTAGTCAAACATCTTGACTGCTTCCCCTAAGGGTCCTACATCCAAAGCCTGCAAGAGGAATTTGAATTGTTCTCATGTCAGGGAAGAGCTCAAAAAGGATTTTGAAAAATCAAATAAAAGAAGTAGAAGAAAAATTGGGAAGAGAAATGAGAGTGATGCAAGAAAATCATGAAAATCAAGTCAGTAGCATGCTAAAGGAGATACAAAAAGATACTGAAGAAAATGACATCTGAAAAAAATAGACTAAATCAAATGGCAAGAGAAGTCCAAAAAGCAAGTGGAAAGAATGCCTTAAAAAACAGAATTTACCAAATGGAAAATGAGGTTCAAAAATTTACTGAAGAAAATAATTCCTTCCTTATTAGAATGGAGCAAATGGAAGGTAATGCCTTCATGAAAAGTGAAGAAATTATAAAACAGAATGAAAAGAATAAAAAAATTGAAGATGATGTGAAATATTTTATAGAAAAAACACTGACTTGGGAAATAGATCCAGGAGAGATAATTTAAAAAATATTGGACTACATGAAAGCCATGATCAATAAAAGAGCCTAGACACCATTTTTCAAGAAATATTTTTTTCACTTATTTATTTATATGTTTGTTTGTTTTTGTTTGTTTTCAATGTTCCACAATCACTACCATACAACCTAGATTTTTTCTTTCCCTCCCTCCCCCTTCTTTTCCCTTTTTCCTCCCCCACCTTCCCCAAGACAGTATACAATTTTATATAGGTTCTACACATACATTCCAATTAAATAGATTTTCACCATAGTCATGTTGTATAGAAGAATTAAAATGAATGGGAGAAACTTTATAACAAACCAAAATGTTACACAAAAGAAAACGATCTACTACAATCTGCAATTGAATTCCAGAGTTCTTTCTCTGGGTGTGGAAGGCATTTTGCCTTAGAAGACCACTGGGAATTTTTTAAGTCCTTGCAGTGCAATGAAGTTCTAAGTCTACCAGAAAAAATCCTCACACAATATGGTTGTTGCTATGTACAAAGTTCTCCTGGTTCTGCTCCTTTCACTCAGGATCAGATCATAAAAGTATTTCCAGGCCTCTATGAAGTCTTCCTGTTCATCATTTCTTAAAGTGCAATAGTATTCCATTATATTCATATACCACATTTTATTCAGTCATTCCCCAAATGATGGGCATCCCCTTGATTTCCAATTTTTGTCCTCCACAAAGAGTGCTGCTATAAATATTTTTGTGCATGTGGAAGCTTTTCCCATTTTTATGATCTTTTGGGGATACAGTCCTAGAAGCGATATTTCTGGGTCACAGAGTGTGCACATTTTTGTAGCCCTTTGGGCATAGTTCCAAATTGCTCTCCAGAATGGTTGGATCAGCTCACAACTCCACCAGCAGTGACTTAGTGTTCCAACTCTCCCACATCTTCTCCAACACTTACCATCTTCCTGTTCTGTCATATTATCCAATCCCATAGATGTGATCTGGTATCTCAGAGTTGTTTTGATTTGCATCTCTCTAATCAAAAGTGATTTAGAGCATTTTTTCATATAGTTATAGATATCTTTAATTTCTTCCTCTGAAAACTGCCTGTTCATATCCTTTGACCATCTATCAATTGGAGAATGACTTGTATTCTTATACATTTGACTCAGTTCTTTATATAATTTAGAAAAGAGACCTTTATCACAGACACTAGTTGCAAAAATTCTTTTCAACTTTTCTGGTTCCCGCCTCATCTTGGTTGCATTGGATTTGGTTGTGCAAACACTTTTCAGATTAATGTAATAAAAATTATCCATTTTGCATTTCATAATGCTTTCTGTCTCTTCTTTAGTGAAAAATTTTCCCTTCTACATAAAACTGATAAATACTGTATTCCTTGCTCTACTAATTTGTTTATACTATCATTTGTTCCACCTAGATCATGTATACATTTGGACTTTATTCTTGTGTACAGTGTCAGGCATTGGTCTATGCCTATTTTCTACCACACTTTTATTCAGTTTTGCTGACAGTTTTTGTCAGTGAGTTCTTTTCCCAGAATCTGGAGTCCTTGGCTTTATCAAACAGTAGATTGCTATATTCATTGCCTACTGTGTCTTGAGTACCTAGCTTATTCCACTTGTCTACCCTTCTGTTTTTTAGCCAGTAACAAGTGTTTGGATAATTGCTGCTTTATAATACAATTTGATATCTGGTAGAGCTAGGCCACCTTCCCTAGCATTGCTTTTCATTAGTTCCCTTGCTATTTTGGACTTTTTGTTCTTCCAGATGAATTTTGATATTATTTTTTCCAGCTCCAGAAAAATAATTATCTGATAGTTTGATTGGCGTGGCACTAAATAAGTAAATTAATTTAGATAGAATTGTCATTTTTATTATATTGGCTCAGCCTACCCATGAGCAACTGATATTTTTCCTCTTACTTAGATCTGATTTTATTTGAACAAAAAGTGTCTTATAACTGTCCTATAGAGTCACTGAATTTATTTTGGAAGGTAGCCTCCTGAATATTTTATAGTGTCTACCCTAGTTTTAAATGGGATTTCCCTTTCTATCTTTTCCTGTTGGGCTTTGTCATTAAAATACGGAAATTCAGAAGGTTTATTTTGTAACCTGTAACTTTGCAAAAGTTGTTTATTGTTTCAAGTAGTTTTTTACTTCAATCTCTGGGATTCTCTAAGTATATCATCATGTCATCTGCAAAGAGTGATAACTTAGTTTTTTCTTTGCCTATTCTAATTCCCTCATTTTTTTTTTATTTTCTCTAATTGCTACAGCTAACAGTTGTAGTAGCATAATGAGTAATAGTGGTGATAATGGATATCCTTGTTTCATGCCTGATCTCATTGGAAATACAACTGGCTTATCTCCATTACATATAATGCTTGCTGAAGGTTTTAAGTAGATACTGCTTATTACTTTATGGAAAGTTTCCTTTATTCTTATGCTCTCACATGCTTTCAATAGGAATGGATGTTGTATTTTTTCAAATGTTTTTTCTACATCTATTGAGATAACCATGTGAATTCTGTTAGGCTTGTTGTTGATATGATCAATAATGCTAATTGTTTTCCTAATATTGAGCGAACCCTGCATTCCTGGTATGAATCCTACCTGATCATAATGTATTATTCTCATGATAAATTTATGCATTCTTTTGCTAAAGTCTTAGTTAAAATTTTCACATCTAGATTCATTAGAGAAATTGTTCTATAATTTTCTTTCTCTGTTTTTTTCTCTTCCTGGTTTGACTACCAAAACCATATTTTTATCATAAAAAGAATTTGGGAGGACTCCTTCTTCCTGAATTTTCCCAAACAGTATATAGTATTGGAATTAACTCTTCTTTAAATGTTTGACAGAATTCACTTTTGAATCCATTCAGCCCTGAAGAATTTTTCCTAGAGAGATCATTGTTGGCTTCTTTAATTCTTTTTCTGAGATGGGGTTGTTTAAATATTCATCTTCCTGTTCTGTTAATCTGGGCAATTTATACATTTTAAAATAATCATTCATTTCATTTAGACTGTCAAATTTATGGGCATAAATTTGGGCAAAGCAATGTCTAATTATTGTTTTAAATTCCTCCTCTTTGGAAGTGTGTTCACCAGTTTTATTGTTGATATTGTTAATTTTATTTTCTTCTTTCTTTTTTTTAAAATCACATTGACTATAGGTTTATAAATCTTATTGGTTTTTCCATAAAACCAACTCTTTGTTTTATTTATTAGTTCAATAGTTTTCTTAATTTCAATGTTATTAATCTTTCCTTTGGTTTTCATATTTCTAATTTGGTATTTACTTGGGAATTTTCAATTTCTTTTTTTTTATAGCTTTTTCAGCTGCATGCCCCATTCAATGATCTTCTCTTTCTCTATTTTATTCATGTAAACATTCAAAGATCTAAAGTTTCCCCAAGAACTGCTTATGCAGTAATCCGTAAGATTCTGTATGTTGTCTCATTATTGTCATTCTCTTGAATGAAGTTGTTGATTGTTTCTGTAAGTTGTTTTTTAACCCACTCCCACTTTAGGATTAGATTATTTGATGTCCAACTAATTTTTGGTCTATCTTTCCATATCCTTTTATTGCATATAATTTTTATTGAATTTTTATCTGAGAAGGAGGCATTGACCATCTCTGCCTTTCTGCACTGGATTGTGAGGTTTTTATGCCCTAATACATGGTCAATTTTTGTATATTTGCCATGAACCTCTAATAAAAAGGTATATTCCTTTCTATTCCCATTCAGTTTTCTCCAGAGATCTATCATATCTACTTTATCCAGAGTTTTATTCACCTCTTTAACTTCTTTCATGTTTATTTTAAGATTAGATTTATCACATTCAGAGAGGGGAAGGTTGAGGTCCCCTACTAGTACAGTTTTGCTGTCTATTTTGTCCTGTAACTCCCTTAACTTATCTTCTAAGAATTTAGATACTATACTAGTTGGAGTATATATGTTTAGTAATGAAATTGTTTCATTGTCTATGCTGCCTTTTAGCAGGATATAGTTTCTTTCCTCATCTCTTTTGATTAGTTCTACTTCTGCTTTTGTTTTCTCTAAAATTAGGATTGCTACTCCTGCTTTTCTTACATCAGCTGATACACAATATATTCTGTTCCAACCTTTTACCTTTACCTGTGTGTATCCCCTTGGTTCAAATGTATTTCTTGTAAACAAAATATTGTTGGATTATGACTTTTAATCCATTCTCCTATCCACCTCCAGTTTATGGGAGAATACATTCCATTCCCACTCACAGCTATGATTACTAGCTGTGTTTTTCCCTCCATCTTTTCTCCCATCGTTTGTGCTAGGAGGAAGCAAATGCAGGCTGGCTTCTTTCTTTCTTTCTTTTTTGTTCCCTCAAATTAGCCCTGGAGCTAGCTTGTTTAGTATGAGGGAGGGGTGGTCTGGTGACTAGAGACCTCCTCAGCTGAGCTAGAGCAAAGGCAAGTTCACTGGTTGATGATCCTGGCTGCTCTATTTTCTTCCCATTTCCTCTGGGGAACTGAGGCAGACCTGGACTCCACCCCAATCTAGGGTTCCTCTCTTCTTCACTCAGGTCCTTTGCCACAGTAAGAGAAATCTTCCTTAGTGATTTTCTTAGCCTCAGGTGCTATGAGACTGTTTGCACTTTCTGCTCTATCCAGTGATACAGGATTTTTCTGTGGAAATATTTTATGGTTCTTTCAATGACAGCAAGGAGAGGGACAGAGAGCATTTACCAATCCCTCAGTCATTTTGTCTCCCAGAAGTTTAATAATGAGAAGATTTACGGTGTGAGGACTAAAACTGTGAGCCACAATTGCTGCAGAGATTCCTGGGACTTTTGTCCATTTGTGATTTTCACTAGCTCAGCTCCACTTGACTCTCACCCTGAGCTGCTATCCCACCATGCTACTGCTGCCTCAGACCATACTAGGGCTTTTCTGTTTGGCCCTGCCATGGCCAAGATATGCTGGATTGTGCTGTGAGCTCTTCCATCCTCATGGAGCAGATTCTTCCCTTCCATCTTCCAGTCTATCCTGGGCTGTGAAACTGCCACAGTCTGTCTCCTATTGTATTCTGCACCTCCAAAATTTGGTCAGATTCCATTTAGAGCTATCTGAGGGTGCTTGTCTAAGAGATTAGGTGAGTAGTTGCTCTCACTCCACCATCTTGGCTCCCCTCTTCAAGAAATTTTGAGCAAAACTGCACTGATAGTCTAGTATCAGAAGATAAAAAAGAAATTGAAAAAAAAAACTCCACCTGTCACCTCTAAATAGATATTTGAAAAAGAAAACTCCTAGGAATATTGTAGTCAAATTCCAGAGTTCCCAGGTCAAGGAGAAAATATTGCAAGCATCCAGAAAGAAGCAATTTTAGTATTGTGGAAATACAATCAAGGTAGCAAAAGATCTAGCAGCTTCTACATTAAGGGCCTGAAAGGCTTTGACTATGATATTCTAGAAGTCAGAGGAGCTATGATTTAAACCATGAATCACCTTTCTAATGAGACTGAATATAATCCTTCAGGGGAAATGTTGGATGTTCAATGAAATAGAGGACTTTCAAATATTCTTGATGAAAAGACCAAAGCTGAATAGCAAATTTGACTTTCAAATACAAGAATCAAGAGAATTGTGAAAAGATAAATAGGAAAGAGAAGTCATGAGACTTTAAAAGGTCAACTGTTTACATTCCTACATGGAAAAATGATATTTGTAACTTATAAGAGCTTTCTCAGTATTAGGGTAGCTGAAGGATATAGGTAGATAGATAGACAGACAGACACACAGACAGACAGCCAGAAGACAGACAGATAGATAGATAGATAGATAGATAGAAAAAGTGAGAGATAGCACAGGGTGAGCTGAAAATGAAGGGATGATATCTAAGAGTAAAATTAAGGTGTAGAAGAGGAATATAATGAGAGAAGGAAAAAGAGAGGGATAGAGGTAAATTATCTCACATGAAAGAGACAAGAAAATGGTTTTACAATGGAAGGGAAGAGGGGGGAGCTGAGAAGGAATGAATGAACTCCTACTCTCGTGGAATTTGACTTAAGGAGGGAATAACACACATGCTCAATTGGATATCTTATGGAAAAGATGGAAAGTAGGGGGAAGGGTTAAGGGGGGATGATAGAAGGGTGGGGAGATTGGAAGCAGGGTAGTCAGAAGCAAACACTTTTGAAAAGGGATAGGGTCAAAGGACAAAATGCAATAAATGTGGGGTGAGATAATAAGGAAGGAAATATAATTACTCTTTCACAACATGAATATTATGGAAGTGTTTTGCATAACTACACATATTTAACTTATATTGAATGCCTTGCCCTCTCAATGAGAGTGGGTGGAGAGGGAAGAAGGGAGATAATTTGGAACTCACAGCTTTTAAAGCAAATGGTAAAAATTGTTTTTACATGCAGCTGGGGAATAGTAATCTATCTTGCCCTTAAAGAAAGTGAAGTGGAAAGAGATAAGGGATGGGGGGATAATTAAATGGAGCGCAGACTGGGGAAAAGGGTAATCAGTGCATGCCACCTTATGGTGGGGGAGGAGAAAGATGGGAAGAAAATCTAGAATGGAAAATCTTGGGGAGATGAATATTGAAAACTTAGAATAAATAAATAAAATAATATTTAGCCCTTTGAGCAATACAAATTACGGAAATTTGTAGCACTTTTGGCTTTTTTGTTTTAAATTTCTGAAAAGATCTCAGTTACTGGAAGGTCATGGCAGATAACTCTTAATTATTCAAGGATGATTATTCAATTTTTGTAAAATCCGTGCTCCTTTCTCCTTTAACTTTGCTTGCCTTTTGGTCATTTCATTGCTCATTAGCACCTCCATCAAAGGGTAGACAGGTGAAAGGAGATAAGACAAAAAGGAAATTCATCACTTTCAGGTGTTAATTCCTGAATCTTGCATTAGTAAAGCCTCTGAACTGAATCATTTAAAAACCTTTACTTCTTATAGAAACAAGAAGTTTAACCTGTCAATTATATTTCTATTCTAAAGTTATTTCAGGGTGCCAAATATACTTACAATATCTTTTGAACAAATAACTAGGTGGTAAATATATAGAACTCTGAGGATGAAATCCTTAAGACTTGCACTCAAATCTATCCTCAAAATATTTACTAGATGTGTGACTATAGGCAAGTCACTTGATCTCTGCCTCAGTTTCTTCAACTTTGAAATGAGGATATTAGTACCTCCTTACTAGGGCTGTTGTGAGGATCAAGTGTGATAATATTGTAGAAATAAAACACTCTGCACAGTTCCTGAGAAAAATGCAGATGCTTAATAAGTGATTATTTCCTTTTCTTCCTTCCTTCAAAGAGCTAGATTTTAGAAATGCTTTGGATTAAGAGATCTTTGAACATTTGGTGATTTGAACTAATCTAGACTCTCATTTTCATAATCCTTAAAAGTGAATATATTATAAATGTTTTGTGTTATTTTTCATTTGTTACTAGTTGTTAAAAAGTTTCCAGTGTTCCTGCACAGAGGAATAAGGGATGATCTTTTAGGACATATGCAAAAGAGGAAATAAGTGCTCGTGCTCATTCCTGAAGATAAAAAAGAATAAGGCCATACTTTGTGAACCAAGTCAAGAAGTCTAAAAGCCCAGAATCTTTAGGGAAGATAGTTTAGGGGGTAGGTTGAACAAGAAAAATCCCTAACAACTGTGGATATAAAAGCAATAACTTTCTGAAGGACAATGACCTAAAGAATGCAAAAATGAACATAAGTAATTAACAGGGAAGCTAAAGCAAATATAAGTGAGAAGATGATCAGAGAATAGATGAACTTAACCCAGTGTGTTTGAATTACCTGGTCTGAATGAAATACCTATTAGGGTATAGAAATAATCTGTGCATTTGATTGCTGTCAGTTCTCTTTGAAGGATCCTCTCAAATAGGAAAGGTGTACCTGATCTTGGAAATGGGCAATTGTGCCTCTTTTTAAGTGAATTCAATTCAAATATATTATTATATGACTCTGTATTTAAAATTATTGTGCTATGTGCCAAGTGAGATAATGATAGTTCAGAAGTGATCACTTCTCTTATAAATCATATAGTTACATACAGTACATGCATATAACTAAGATACAGAATATAATACACAAAAATATATTTCATCATTCTTTCAAAAAGTATTTGTGAACTGTCTGCTCTATAGTAGATGCTCTACTAAGTGGTGAGAATATAAAGACAAAATGAAGCACCTCCTGTTCTAAAATAGTTTTACAAGGTTGTGATATGACATTTCAGTGGAGTAAAGGCATTTCTAAACAAAGAAGAGTATAAATTACAATTGATTGACTTTGAAGTTTTAAAGAGCATGGAATATGACAAGAGGTAGTACAGACATGAAAAACTGAAGTGGTCATCTTAGTTCAAGAGCTAGAATCAAGAGACACATGGAATAAACAGTGAAGGAGGAAGGTTATGGATTGTACAGATATGGGGTGTGAGTAAAACACAAAAAGAGGCATGTCCTCATCCTGATGAGTATAGGTGGCAATAGGGAGTAACTAGAATCCATGGTAATAGGCAAAGTCTAGACTCTAAAGCTGAAACACGGTTCAAGGGGGAAAATATCAAGATCAAAGAAATTTAATTTGAACTCATACACATTTTTAAAAAAAGAGTTCATGAGATTTGTGGATAGGGATATGATTTTAAGAATATAGTAAACTCTCAGGAGAGAAAATTATAAGTACCAATATAGGTTGGGAAATCATAAGCAGTTCAGTCTTAGAGCACTGTCTAGAACAATAGTATCAAAATCATAGAAACAAGGGCTACTAAGTCACACATAAGAACCCCACCACGTTGCATATTTAGTTTTTAAATGTAATGTTATGTTTTCTTGTATTTTTACTCATTTTGCTACATATTTCCCAATTAAATGTTAATCTGATTTGTGCTGTACTGGGGAGTATTATAGGTAGCTACCATGGCATATTTGACACCTCTGGTCTGGAGCACTGAGAGGATAAATGACTTGCTCAAGGTCATACAACCAAAGTGTGCATATCTGTTAGAAAGTAGTATGGAGATAAATTCATGTCTTTCTTCTTTCAAGTTCAATTCTCTAGTTTCGGAATAATATGACCTCACTATATAACTTGCAATACTCAGTAAATCTAGTCGTGGTTTATGGGATAAGTTCTATGGGCAGCAATCCTGTGTCATTACCTTCCTCTGAATGGAAAGAAGCTGTATTTGGGTGTCATCACACAAAACTCTTTATTACATCTTATAGATACTGTACAAGAAAAGTATGTTTACTTATTTAACACTGCTTCTGCCATCTTAGGGAAGTCACTTAAGGTACCTAGATTTCTTGTATGTAAAATGAGGAAATTAGATAAAATGATGTTGAAAATACCTCTTAGTTCTAGATACTGTGATCTATTTCACTGATTTTATGCTCTGCATAGGTGGTTAGATGGCACCTAGAAGTAAGCAAAAACTAAATTCAAATCTGGCCTCACACATTTAATAGCTGTGTGACCCTGATTGCCTCAATTTCCTCATCTATAAAATGAGCTGCAGAAGAAAATGGCAAACCACAGCTGCACCTTTACAAAGACATTCCCAAATGGGATTATAAAGTGTTGGACATCAACGAAATGACTGAACAGCAACAAATGCTCTGCATATATCCATCCTTATACTTCTTTGTAGGCAGCAACTAACTGCTATGTAAAGATTCTTCTACCTGTGAACACCAATAATTCTTTTTCATTAGGAGGGCAGAATGTTTTACTTTCATCTGTGTATCCCCAGTACTTCACACAGTACATAGAAGTTTAGTAGATGTTTATAAGGTCTAGTCTCCCTGACCATAAGAATAGTTCCATGGTTATAATTTTGCCCTATGCATTTGAGAGTTTCTTCTCCTGCTCCTTCCTCCTTTACATTCTTCTATGCTATGGTAACGACTAGCACGCCAAGAGAAGCAAGTCTTAAGCCTGGCCAGCAGGAGCTGGTGAGCAAAAGAATGAGGTGGGAGAGTGAGTCATGAAGCAACTCTGATTTATTCAAGCAAGCACTCTGGTTACATAGTCTCTGCCCCGTCAGTCTAATGAACTATGGTAACACATGCAACAAACCCGGAACTATAGTAACACATTCTTACAAACCTGAGACCATGGTAATAAAAACAAACAAGGGTGGGGCTATCCCTTCCAGCGCCATCTTGTTCACCCTTCCCTGCTCCAGACTCAGTTTACCTGATGTCCATTAGCGTGGCGTCCCAGGTGGCGTGGCAGTCAGTGCCCCTTACACTTCTGCTTAACAAAAACTTTGATTCAATTGAGATATTGTACTTCTTTCTGGCTTCATGTATTTCCTCTCTTTCTAGAAACTATTGTTCCTTTCTAATATGCTAATATTTATAGAGGCATTTCTCAAATCTCTTCATCTTCTCTACAAGTATTGAGATCAGCTTGCCTTTGTTACACCTACAGTGCATGTACTGTCTCAGGCAGGAAAACAGATAAATACATACCCTACATATCACTGGTAAAGTTAGTGTTCTTTATTTTCCTTTCTCCAATGTTTAAAATATATCTATAGTCTCTCTGTCTCTGTCTATCCCTGTCTCTGTCACTCTGTGTGTGTGTATGTATGTGTATTCTATTGGAATTGGGCATGAAGAATTTCTATATCCCTTAGACTTTTGATAAGTGTTAATTCGGTAAATACATGCTTTAAGATTGAACAACAGTTAAACTGTTCCTATTGACATCCACTCTAAACCAGGAGGGTCCAAAACCAGCCACTGAGTGGAAGTTGGGCAGGGACCCTTTCTTGTTCCATCCATTGGCTTCAGAGTGCACAGGGTCTAAGATTGTAAGGTTGTAGGTGAGACAAAAAAGAAAGAAGGAAGGGAAGGGAAAGGCAGAAAAGGAAAGGGATGGGAAGGGAAGGGAAGGAAAGAAAAGGAGTTACCCATCTGTTACCTGAGGTCTTCCCTGACAACTCTCTCACCAGGGATGTTAGTTCCCTTCCCAAAATTAGTTTGTGTTCATTGTGTATATACTTTGAATTTACTTATCTGCATATATGTCTTGTGGTGGGGCAGAGGAAGGCATTTATCACAGTTCTCCTGCGGAAGTAGGTGTGGTGCTGTATCAGTAATCACCTCAACATACACGTGGGGCCTGCTACCACATGTTCTTAGGTCTGTATTCATAAAAGTAAAGGCAGCTTTTGAGGGATTAACAATCACTTTAATCATGCACATATATCATTCCTTTAACCAAGTACACATATCATTTACTTAGTTTAGGGGAGTCAGCACCCTTAACTTCAAAGAAAATACAGAGAATTCAAAGATCAAGACACATGGCTTCCTCTGTCTGACCGTCAACAGACAGGCCCAACTACCTGACCATAGTTACCAGAAAGGAAAGCACTGACATCTGCGTTTTCCAGGCTCCTTAGTGACTTCCCCTAGTTCTCTGGCCAAACAAACACTTCCAGTAAACCTCAAGGTAACATCTCAACTCAGAATATTTATACCTTTTCTAGAGCCAGAAGGCATCCCAACTTTTGAGAACCAGTGCCTCATTAACAAAAGGCTTGGACTTTCCCACAAATCTGCCCTAATCAAACTCCCTTTTGGGTGGGAAAGATCTTTAATCAAATTAAAAGAGTTAACAGTACAAATACATATACTGTTTCTAGTTAAAGAAACTTGTACTTTACGCCTAGTAAAGACTCTTTATTGATAAAGGCAAAACGCAATCAGAGGCACTTGATTATACTAAAACAAAAACAGAAAAAGATCCTATTTTACTTGACATCACAGATGCTCACTAAGAACACCCACACTGATACAGAAGCAGGAGTGAAGTTATATAGTTCTGTCTCTCCTGTTAAGGTTAGGATTAGTTCAGATATGTCAGTGTTACATTATTTCCCTACATTCCCTCCTTATGCAAATGACACAGGCATAGTAGTAGTGATACTTGTGACTTGGACCTGATCTATAGGATCAGAACTGTTTTCATATCCCCACTCTTCTAGTCCCCATCCCCTCCACCCCCAAAGATAGATATACTTTTTATCCAATATTTTTGCCCTTGTGTCTCTAGTGGCTAATAGTCAGTGCCTAAATAGGTGCTGGTTGAACTGATTGATTAATGATTGATAAAATCTTTCTCATGGGCTTCACATCTCCCCAACCAATAACAGCTAGCACTTATATTATGCCTTATGGTATGCAGATCACTCAATATATAATCTGATAACTTTCAGAGTTAAGGTCTATTACTATTCCTATTTAACAGATGAGGAAACTAAGGTAGAAGAAGTTATTTAATAGAAGAGGAAACTGAGATAGACAGAAGTAAAATGACATTTTCTGGTTAATACAGTTAATGAGTATCTCAAGAAGAATTTGAATTCAGTCTCCAAGTCCAGCTCTCTATTTACTGTGATACCACAAGCAATGGAAATACCTTAAGCCCTTCTGTACCTGGCTAATAGTCCCTGTCCAATCTCGTAGTTAAAAGTATCTTCCACTACACTGATTGTGTTAAGGCTTTGGAAGAATGAAAAGTAGTTGTTTTTTTTTTTCTCCCAAAAAGTTTGGTAACCCATGAACTAGATTTTCACTATCAACAGGAAACAATGGACTATTGAATAAAGTGATAATTAACAATAGGTGTCACTTATTTTGAGAAAATAATGTATCTCATCTGATTATTTACAAATGCTTATTCTGTTTTAATTATGAGCTCTTCACCATAATAACTGTCCCAGGGCTTCTGCTGAGCTCTCCATATCTTTAATCCATTAAAAACCAACCAGACCATAAAATAGTGTTTTTGTTTATGTTTGTTTGCATATGCACAGAGATTTCTTTTATCTCTGACTTCCTATGCTTTATAAATTTCCCCCTCATTACTCTCTCTCTCAACAAATCTCCTGAAGGAAAATTTAGAAATACATCACATGTTTAAGAAGCTGGAATTTTTCAATTTTATACTGGGTCTTGTGCTTGAGATTAATAGCACCTTCTTGCATTAAGGCTTCAACCCTTCATTGGTTCAGATCATGCAATAATATATAATGCTAATCTGACCCCAAGAGTCACTAAAGCATAACTTTACAATGAGAAACGAGTTTATTAATTTAAAATAACTAGATTCTAGCATCATGATTCAGCATTTTCATCTACCTGTGATGATAGTATTGAATTTTAATCATTCTAAGTACTGGAACAACTGACTGTAATAGTTGATAGGGAACTTACACATTATTCTTGTCTTGCGCCCTTTACTTTAACAATGTGGAAATAGAAATTCCATAATTTGTTGCTGCTGCATATGATCTTCTCCTTTCTATTGATTCTTTCTTAGTGTTATAATCCATTTCTACACATTCAACTATTGTCCTAATGCAGATGATGCTCAGATCTTCATATCCAGACCCCATCCCTCTTTCAAGCTTCAGTCTAACATCTCCTATTGCCTGCTGAGCCTCTCCATGTTTCAGAGAGGTCTCAAAATAATTTTCATTATTTTTCCCCTTGTGCCCACCCTTCATCCTAATTTTACTATGTCTGTTGAAGGTGCTATTATTTTTCTCATCAGTCCGTTTTTACTTGGAATTTTCATTTATATATCTATCTATCAAAATTTGTATTTATCTATCCATTATTTAATTAATTTATTTATTCATTCATTCATCCATTCTACTTACTAACCTATTAAATTGTTTATCTTATTATTTATCTACTTCACTTATTTCCCTATCTAGATATTTGTTTCTTTCTCTCAATATCAGAACAAAAGCTTTAATTCAATACCTATCAATTTTAAAGTAGGCAACTTCATCACAACACTGGTCAGAATATACTGTGTGTCCGAAATCTTGAGAAATATGAAGTTTCTTTTTTAAAATGTTCTGGAGCCAAAGGCTGGATCTGATCAAATGCCTTTTTTCAGTTACTGGGAAGTGTATCATGGCTCAGGCCTATTCAATTCCTGGCTCCTAAAGCATTCATTATGCTGTCTATTCTACTGGTTCCTCCATTCAGCCCAATTGTCTCTTCACTGTTACATGTCTGGTTCATGATTTTCCTATGAAATTACCCAATATATGCTACATCTTAGGGAAGGGGAAAAAGATCTATCTAGAGAAAAACTTAGGTCTCTTCAATGCCTCCTTAATTTTATTTGTGTGGGTATATCTTATCATTTCCATGATTATCAAAAATGATCTTCATATGTAAGGAAAAGGAAATTGAGGCTAATGACCAGTTGTTAGTATTTGTCACGCATATAGAGCTTGGCTATAATTCTAAACCTAAAAATTTATATTTCAACTTCATCCAAGAGAATGACAATAACAAGACAACATGGCAAAACTTGTGGGATGCAGCAAAAGCAGTTCTTGGGGGAAGTTTTGTATCTCTAAATGCTCGCATGAATTAAATAGAGAAAAGAGATTAATGAATTGGGCATGCAACTAAAAAGGCTAGAAAAATAACAAATTAAAAATCTATAATTATATATCAAATTACAAATACTAAAAACCAAAGGAGAAATTAATGACATTG
The DNA here is from genome assembly GCA_028658325.1 of Potorous gilbertii. Lineage (NCBI taxonomy): Eukaryota > Metazoa > Chordata > Mammalia > Diprotodontia > Potoroidae > Potorous > Potorous gilbertii. The sequence goes on from CM053773.1 coordinate 69,982,871, forward strand.
AAATTAAGAAAACTATTCAACTAATGAATAAAATAAGAGATGGTTTTATGAAAAAAAAATGGGATAGATAAACCTTTGGTTAATTTGACTAAAAAAAGAAAGAAGAAAACCAAATTGCCAGTATGAAAAATGAAAAGGGTCAATTCACTATCAATGAAGATAGTAATTATTGAAAACAATAAGTAGGAACTATTGTGCCCAAGTGTTATAACACCAAATCATAGTAGCACAACTGAAGACTGCTGCTGTGAATACTTTTAGGGGTCTAATTTTATAGTATAATGCGCTCTCTATTTATTCAACAATAAACTAAACTTTGCTCAATAAAGTAAAAGATAACATTCATAGCAACATCCTTAAGCAAAACAGATCATCTAATAAATATATTTATCTTATAACACTCATTGTGACATAAGGCACACAACATATATTATTGCATTCTCAAAATAAAGGGGTCCCAGCCTCAGATCTTCTCTAGCATGATGCATTCTTAAGGGATAGCAGAAAATACCACACCATTCACCCCTAGGTCACTGTAAGAACAATCTCCTTAGTCAATATACAGTGTCCAAGTAAAGTCCTCTCTCATCTTGACTTGAGTCTGACTTCCAAATCCCATAGATCATCCTCCATAGGCCGACCACTCCCAGCTCTTGCCTGGGTTCACTCACAGGCAGTTTTCTGCTCCTGCTCCTTGTCTTAGTCCACAGGGATTGTTTCACTCCAAACTCTTTCTGCTTCTGCCTGATTGCAGATTCTAGGGTCTCTTGCCAGCAATTTCCATTTCTAGAAAACAAAGCTTAACAGGGCTATAACAATATTTATACACATTACTATCACCATCATCTAAATTCACTCATAAAGACCAACAGAGAGGACTTCTGTCTGAGAAATCAACACAGATCAACAGACAGGATTTCTGTCTAGGTAATTAACCCAGATCAATAGACAGGGCTCCTGATATCACAAACATTCTTTCTGTTAGTCTTTCCCATAAGCAACTTCCCCTTTCACTCATTTCTTTCTCTCAGATCTGCCCAATTGAGAATCAAAGGTACTTGATTGGCTAAAACTCAATCCAGAAAAATAGCAAAACAATTCCTTCTTTGCTTGCTGTTACAACTGTATGCCAATAAATTTGATTTAGTGAAATGGATGGATATTAAAAAAATAACATAAATTGCCCAAAGTAATACAAGAGGAAGTGAAATATTTAAATAACACCATCTCAGAAAGAGAAGTTAAACAAGTCATCAATCAACTCCCTAGGAAAAATTCTCCAGGCCAGAAGGATTTACAAGAGAATTCTATCAAACATTTAAAGAACAATTAATACCAACACCATATACGCTATTTGGGAAAATAAGTGAAGAAGGAATCTTACTAAATTCTTTTTATGATACAAATATGGTACTGATGTTCAAACTAGGAAGAGTCAAAAGAGAGGAATAAAATTACAGACAAATTTCTCTAATGAATATGGATTCAAAAGTTTTAAGTAAAATATTAGAAAAATTTTGCAACAAATTATCATGGGATTAGTAACAATATACTCTGACCAGGCAAGATTACTACTAGGAATGCAGGGCTGGTTCAATATTAGGAAAACTATCAGAGCCCATATCAACAATACTAATAGAAACCATGTGATTATCTCAATAGATGCAGCAAACGCATTTGATAATATACAATGCCCATTCCTATTAAAACACTAGAGATTACAGGAATAAACTGAATCTTCCTTAAAATGATAAGTAGCATCTACCTAAATCCATCAGCAAGCATTATATGTAATGGAGATAAGGCAAAAGCATTCCACATAAGAATGAGGGTGATATAAGGATGTCTATTATCACCAGTGTTATTCAATATGGTACTAGAAACATTAGTTTTAGCAATAAGAGAAGAAAAAGAGATTGAAGGAATTAGAGTAGCCAAAAAAAAAGACCACAGCTATCACTCCTTGCAGATGATATAATCATATACATAAAGAATCCAAGAGAATCAAGTAAAAACTACTTGAAGTAACAAACAACTTTGGGGGGGGATGGAGCCAAGATGGTGGAGTAGAAGTACTACTTGCTCAAGGTATCCCCCCCAAAACCCATAAAATACCTGTAAAAATGACTCTAAACAAATTCTAGAGCAGCAGAAGCCACAAAATGACAGAGTGAAACAGATTTCTCGCCCAAGAGAGCCTGGAAGGCCCACAGGAAAGCTCTGTCACACAGGAGTTGGAGTGGAGTATATTCCAGCATGGGCTGCATGGCACAGACAGGACTGGAGCAGGATGCAGGTCATGAATAATGGTAGCTGCTGTAGTTTCCAGATTTCTCCACCCACAAACACCAAATACAGCTTCAAAGTTCAGTGAAAAACTCTTTCACCTGGGTGAGAGGGGATCTTGGTCAGAACCCAGCCTAGGCCCCAGGATGGTGGTAGCAGCTTGTACTTCTGGAGCTCTTCACATACAGATTCCCTGGGGGAATTGAAAAGCTCATGTGGGTCTCAGTCCTGAGTGGCAGCCTTGGCATGAAGAGAAGCACTGGCATGGTAGAGCTGGTTATGGCTGTTGAGAGGGAATCCTATTCCAGTTCCAGTGCAGAAAAGAGTGCTTTTGGTTTCTCACAGACCAGAGCACAGGCCAGGAAAGGACAAAACATCTCTTCTTGATTATGCCACTTTGGAGAAACTAAAAATTTACAGGTCCCTAAACTGTATAGGTTACAGAGAACAGCTGTATAAAATGTCTGAAGCCTAGAGTAGTTTACCATCCAGCTGACAAAGGACTTAAAAATCATGTAATTGACTAGAATATTCCCCAAAAGAGGAAAAATAAGTCTAGGGAAGGTTACTTTCTTGATAAAAAGTTATTTTCTTCCATCTTTTCTGATGAGAAATAGCAAAGTATACAATCAGAGGAAGATCAAAGTATATTACTGGAGGAAGACATCAAGGTCAAGATTCCTACATCCAAAGCTTCCAAAAAATATATTATGGTCTTAGGCCATGGAAGAGCTTCATAAGGATTTTGAAAATCAAGTAAGACAGGTGGAGGAAAAATTGGGAAGAGAAATGAGAGAGATGCAAGAAAATCATGAAAAACAAGTCAATAGCTTGCTAAAGGAGACCCAAAAAATGTTAAAGAAAATAACACCTTTAAAAATAGACTAAAGGAAATGGCAAATGAGGTCCAAAATACGATGAGAAATTTAAAAAATATAGTTGGTCAAATGGAAGAGGAGTTTCAAAAGCTCACTGAAGAAAATATTTCTTTAAAAGTTAGAATAGAGTAGATGGAACCTGATGACTTTATGAGAAAGCAAGAAATTATAAAACAAAACCAAAAGAATGAAAAATACAGAAGACAATGTGAAATATATCATTGGAAAAACAACCAACTTGGAAAACAGTACCAGGAGAAATAGTTTAAAAATTTATTGGTCCACCTGAAAACCATGATCAGAAAAAGAGCCTAGATATCATCTTCCAAGAAATTATCACGGAAACCTACCCTGATATTCTAGAATCAGAGGGTAAAATAGACAGGGAAAGAATTCACCAATCACCTCCTGAAAGACTCTAAATGGAAAACTTCTAGGAATATTGTAGACAAACTCCAGAGTTCCCAAGTCAAGGAGAAAAATATTACAAGCCACCAGAAAGAGACAATTCAAGTATTGTGAAAATACAATCAGGATAACACATGATTTAGTATCTTCTACATTAAATGATTGAAAGGTTTAGAATATGATATTCCAGAGTTCAAAGGAGCTAGAATTACAACTAAGAAAAACAGTATAATACTTCAGGGAAAAAAGTGGAATTTCAACGAAATAGAGGACTTCCAAACATTCTTATTGTAAAGACCAGAGTTGAACAGAAAACTTGACTTTCAAATACAGAATTAAGAGAAACACAAAGCAGTAGACAGGAAAGAGAAGACAAAAGGCACTTATTAGAGTTGAACTGTTTGCATTCCTACATGGAGAGATGATATATGTAACTCATGAGACCTTTTTCAGTATATATAAAGATGTGTGTATACAGACACACACACATATATGATATAGGTATGTATGGGTATGTATATATTATATATGTACATGTGTTTATATATGTACATATATGTATATATGTGTATTTAAATATGTATGTATGTATATATGTAGAGGGCATAGGGTTAGCTGAATATGAAGGGAGAATATCTAAAAAATAAAATTTACTGTTGAATGGAATGTACTAGGAGTAAGAAAAGAAAGAGGTGGGATGTAGCATATCATCTTACATAAAAAAGGCAAGAAAGAGCTTTTACAGTGGATGGTTACAGGGGTAGATGAAAGGGAAAAAGTGAGCCTTACTCTCATGGGATTTAGCTTAAGAAGGGAATAACATGCACTCAACCAGGTATGGAAATCTATTTTAACCTGCAGAAAGTTGGGGGAGAGGGAGTAGGAGAGGGAAGTTAGCAGAAGGTACAGAAAATTGGGGAAAGGAATAATTAGAAGCAAACACTATTGTGGGAGAACAGGTCAAGGGAGAGAATGGAATAAATGGAAGGCTGGATAGAACAGGGAAATGTGGTTAGTCATTCGCAACATAACTATTATGGAAGTGTTTTGCATGGCTACACTTCTTTGTCTTATATTGAATTGTCTGCTTTCTCAATGAGGGTTTGTGGGGAGGGAGGAAGGCAGAGAATATGAAACTCCAAACTTTAATAATGAATGTTAAAAATTGTTTTTGCATGCAACTGGAAAATAAGAGATACAGGCAATGGGGTATAGAAATTCATTTTGCCCTACAGGAAAATAGAGGGGAATGTTATGGAAGAAGGAGGGTAATAGAAGAGAGGGTTGACTGGAGAAATTGGTGGATAGGGCATATGTGTTCCTGGAGTGGGGGATGGGGAGGGATGGGGAGAAAATTTTGAATTCAAATTCTTGTGGAAGTGAATGTTGAGAACTAAAAATCATATATTATATATTAAAATATATTTTAAAGAAATAAATATATTTACATTTTATCTATTATATATTTATATAATGTGCATATATAAATACATATATATGTTTATAAAAATAAATATTAAGAAAAGAAATAATAAACAACTTTAGCAAATTTGCAAGATACAAAATAAATCCCCATAAATCATCTGCATTTCTTTATATTACCAACAAAGCCCAACAGTAAGAGATAGAAAGAGAAATCCCATTTGAATTTACTGTAGGCACTAAAATATTTGGGAGTCTAACTGCCAAAACCAACCCAGTAACTACATAAACACAATTACAAAACACTTTTTACACAATAGCCAGATCTAAGTGATTAGAAAAATATCAGGTGCTCATGGGTAGATCAAGCTAATATAATAAAATGACAATTCTCCCTAAATTATTTTAGTTATTCAGTGCCATACAAATAAACTATCTCAATTATTTTATAGAGCAAGGAAAAGTAATAACAAAATTCATCTGGAAAAACAAAAGTTCCAGAATATCAAGGGAATTAATGAAAAGACGTTTTAGGGAACGTGATATAGTCATACTAGATCTTATGGTCCAATATAAAGTAGCAGTCATCAAAACTACTTGGTACTGGCTAAGAAACACAGTAATGGGTTAGTGAAATAGGTTAGGTACACAAGACACTATTGTCTATGACTATAGTAATCTCCTGCTTGATAAATTGAAAGACCCCAGTTTCAGAGATAAGAGCTCATTTGATAAACTGCTGGGAATATTGGAAAAAGTGTGTCAGAACCTAGGTATAGTCCAATATCTTACACCATATACCAAAAGAAAGTCAAAATGGGTACATGATTTAGATATAAAGACAGATACGATAAATAAATTGGGAGAGAAAGGAGCAATTTACCTGTCAGATTTATAGAGGACAGAAGAATTGATGATCAAAGAAGAAATGGAGAACATTATGAAATGCTAAATTGATAATTTTGATTACATTAAATTGAAAAAAATTTGCATAAAGCAAATACAATCAAAATTAGAAGGGAAGCAGGAAACTGGGAAAGAATTTTTACCACCAGTGTCTCTGACAAAGGTCTCATTTCTAAAATATATAGAGAATTCAGTCAAATCTACAAAAACACAAATCATTCTCCAATTTATACGTGGTCAAAGATATGAATACACAGTTTTCCTATGAAGAAATTAAAGCTATCTTTAGTAATATGAAAAAATGCTCTAAATCACTAGTGGCTAGAGAAATGCAAATCAAAACAACTCTCAGAACAGCTAGTCTGAAAAAAAAAACAGGAAAATGATAAATGCTGGAGAAGATGTGGGGAAATTGGAACACTAATGCATTGCTGGTGGACTTGTGAACTGATCCAACCATTCTGGAAAGCAATTTGGAACTATGCATCAAAGGCTATAAAACTGTACGTACACTTTGACCAAGCTATACCACTTTTAGGTCTGTATCCCAAAGAAATCATAAATGTGAAAAAATGACCCACATATACAAAAATATTCATAGCAGCTCTTTTTGTGATGTTCAAGAATTGGAAAATGAGGGGATAACCTTCAATTGAAGAGTGGTTTAACAAGTTGTGATATATTAATGTAATGGAATATTATCATGCAATAAGAAATAATGAGTCTGTGTACTTCAAAAAATCCTGGAATGGCTTACATGAATGAATGTTGTGTGATATGAAAAGAACCAGGAAAACATGGTATACAGTATTAGCCATGTTATATGATGGACTTTGATATGTTTATTTCTTCTTTGCAATGCATGGATAAAAGGCAACCCCAAAAGACTCATGACAAATAATACTGTCCACATTCAAAAAAAGAACTATGGAATCTGAATGCAGATGTAAGCACATTATTTCCTCTCTCTCTTTCTTTGTTTCTTCATTCTCATACTTTCTCACATTGATTCCAATTCTTCTGTACAACATTACTAATGTGAAAATAAATTTAATATAAATGTACATGTTGAGCTTATGTCGGTTTACATGCCATCTTTGGATGAAGAAGGAGAGAGATGGGGAGAAAATTTGAAACTCAAGATCTTATCAAAGTGTTGTAAACTAAAAATAAATTAATTGAATGTTTATATTTCAGTGCTTTCTTATCCCCATTGAAGGCAAAATCAAGCTCTAGATGGTTCTCTTGTATTCTATACACCATAAATTTTGTTTTGAAATAAAAAAAACAACAATACTTAGCATTAAGTAACCTCAGAAGTGAGATAATTGCAAGAGGTAATTCAGTTAAAATATTAGTGAATGATATGTCTTGATCACATCATTATATTTTTTTTCTTTTTCACTGAAGATTCCATTTTGCTCCCATTATCTAGGAAATAGATAATACTTATTTCAGTACCCAAATCCTCTCCTTCTGTGGACTTTATTCAGTTCTAAACTGATTTCCTTTCATCCTGTCATTATTGAAGGCACTTAACAAACTCTGGAATTTCAATGTAAAATGCTGTGGGTGCCATGGAAATCAACAGCATAATTCTTGAAATAGCAGAGTGTAAATGACAGAACCAATATATCCATAAACACTGGGGTCACCATTTTGAAACTTCTGTTGCCTACAGGATTATACCTAAGTCCTTAACACGGTATACATGACACAATAATATTTCCCTGGTATAACCAACTGATGTTATGTCCTCGTACCTTCTATCACAAGCACGCCATTGCAGCTTTGCACCTCTCCCTTCTGACCCTACTATGGGAAACACATACAATCACAATGACCTCTCACATCTCTTTCCAAAATATCAATAAATGGTACTTAGTGTAACTAATCTAAAGAGTTTCCATATCCATGTACTCTGGAGTGTTAGCCTACTTTGAAAGGAACTCTGTCCTCTTTCTTTGCCTTTTTTCCTGCCTCTTATGCAAGTACACATATATATGCATGTGTGTATGTCTTTTTCATCCTTCTTTTTGTGTCATATACTGGAAATCGTAGTGAAATGTCAAAGGTGAAAATCTTGGAAGTTTAAAGGCATACTTTATATGAAATAAACTAGAAAATTGGTTTCACAGTAGAGCAAATGAATGCAAAGAATAACTGACTGTTTAGAGCCTTTGTTCTTAATTTCTAATAGAAAATCCAGCAAACTTACCTTAATGGACAACCTCTTAATGGGCAACTTTCAAGTTTATATTCACTACAGAATTTTTTCTCCTAACATTATGACTTGCTTTTTCACTGGAAAAAAAAGAGTAAGTGATTCTGTATTTTGTGATTAAACAAGAATTGATTGTTTTACCTAATTTTAAGCTGAAGAAAACATGAGAAATTCGTGTTCCTTACAATCCTATCATACAGATAAAATCCTATGGCCAATTATTTCATTCTGTTGAGATTAATAGGAGTACAGAATATTTATATGCATTACATAATTAAAGAATATCTGTATTATAAGGGCTCAAGTTATCTAGTCTGACTTGTAGCTGAGGAAGAGACCCCCTGATAGCATCCAGCAAAACCTGTCTAGCCTTTACCTGAAGACTTCCATTAAATGGAGATTACTTATTACTCATCAAGGCAGTCCAAAACAGTTTTGCATAGATAACTGTGGGAAGTTTTCTCCCCCTGCACCCACTTCTTCAGTGTGATCCTGTGAAATCCTGACTTTAGCTCCACAATATTTGAATTATTTCTTCCTGGCTATTTGCAGTATTTTCTCTTTGAACTGGGAGCTCTGGAATCTGTCTGTAATATTCCTGTGAGTTTTTATTTTGGAATCTCTTTCAGGAGTTGGTTAGTGGATTCTGTCAGTTTCTGTTTTACCCTCTAGCTGTATGATATCAGGACATTTTTCTTTGATAATTTCATGAAAAGGGAGTTTCTCTTTCCCCTCCTCCTTGTTTTTGTTGAATGCAGTAATTCTTAAATTATCTCTTTTAGATCTATTTTCCCAGTATTTTTCTAATGAGATATTTCACATTTTCTTCTATTTATTTTTATTCTTTTGATTTTGTTTTTGCCTTTTGATTTTTCATGGTCATTAGTTCCCATTTGCCTAATTCTAATTTTTAAGCAATTAATTTCTGAAAATGAATTTTTATACCTTTTCCATTTTACCAATTCTACCTTTTAAAAATGTTTTCTTCAGTGAATTTTTATAATTTTCCTGCATCTTTTGTGCTTCTACCAAGTTGTTGATTTTTCATGATCCTCTTGCAGCATTTTCATAACTTTTCCCAATTTTTCTTATACCTTTTTAATTTGATATTTAAAATTCTTTTTGAGATCTTCCAGGAAGACTTTTTCAGTTGGAGAACAATTTATATTTATCTTTAAGGATTTGCATGTAGGTATTTTGACAATTGTTTTCTTCTTCTTTTGTTTTGACCTTCCCTGTCACAAATAAGCATTTTCTATGGTGAGAGCTTTTACCCCCCTCATATTCTGGCCTATTCTATGGAGAAGTGTATGGTAAAACTGGACTCTGCTCCTGGGGTAGAGGGGGCCCTTTGCCAAGGTTCTTGCATTAGAGGTGCAAGGCCTCATTTGTGGCCTGTGTCAGGGGCTCAGAAACTTTCTGCTGATCTGTCCTAGAACTTGAGACCTCACTGCTAGCTGTCTGAAGCTCTGTTGTACTACACACCCCTTCATCCCATTGAGGTAGACTTTTCCTGTTGTCCTTCTAAATAGTCTTGGACTGAAAAATTATTTTACCCTCTCCTTTTGTTGGTTCAACTACTCCAAACATATTTTGAGGCATGATTTTATACTTGTTTTGTGATGAAATTGGGATAGTTCACATTAAGTATGCCTTACTCTGCTTTTTGGACTCTGTATTTGTCAAGGGTCAAGAAAAAAATGTAATCTATTTGTAGCAAAGTTAGAAGATTTGCTAAATTTTCTTTAGTTTGAGAGTAGTAATTGCAAGATTTATTTGACATGTTGGAGAAATGTTTTCCACATCAGTGATCATAAATGAAAATCAAATATGTTTTTATTTTCTTTTGAGCATTAAAATCTTTTGTTGCTGTTATTTAACAATATTAATGGACTCATTTCTCAACTATATTATACACTACTGATCAAAAGTACACAATAAGTACAGACTGGGTCTGCCTTTTTCAAAGGAGAGGGTAAATGAGAATACTTCCCAAGGCTGTGATGTCATACCAGCCCATCCTCTTTATGTGCACAATAGTACTAAACCTATTAAAAGCATTTTGACGACATGGCAAAATGTATGACGTATATGTTGGAATATAAGCAATATCCCTTGCATAAAATTCACCTCTATGGCAAATATACTGAGACTATGATGTTTTCTAGTTTTCATATCTACTGTGTGTAGATGGTTTTTCTCCTCCATATTTATGTGGTTTCATTATACCTCTGTCTGTGAGATTTCATATTCTTCAAATTTATCGCATCTAATTTGCTTCTTTACTTCCAAATTACTGTTCTATTCCAGGTATCTAAGGTCATAGGGAATTTAGCATCTCAATAACTGAGTTTTTATTATGATTATTCAGGTGGGGGTTGATTGACTAAGTCAATCAAATCATCCTGCTCCACATAAAGTGACAAAATCCTAAGTCTTGATATATCTGTCACATCATA
>CM053773.1:69993953-70018138 GCA_028658325.1 Potorous gilbertii
CTTTCAGGTAGTCTCATAATTTTTAAATTGTCATTCCTGGATCTATTTTCCAGGTCAGTTGTTTTTCCAATGAGATATTTCACATTCTCTTCCATTTTGTCATTCTTTTGGTTTTGTTTTGTGATTTCTTGGTTTCGCAGAAAGTCATTAGCCTTCATCTGTTCCATTCTAATTTTGAGAGAACTATTTTCTTCAGTGAGCTTTTGCACCTGTTTTTCCACTTGGCTAATTCTGCTTTTGAAGCATTCTTCTCCTCATTGGCGTTTTGAACCTCTTTTGCCAGTTGAGTTAGCCTGTTTTTCAAGGTGTAGTTTTTTTCAGCATTTTTTAGGGTCTCCTTTATCAAGGTATTGACCTGTTTTTCATGCTTTTCTTGCATCTCTGTCATTTCTCTTCCCAGGTTTTCCTCCACCTGTCTAACTTGATTTTCAAAATCCTTTTTGAGCTCTTCCATGGCCAGAGCCCATTGAATATTTATTTTGGATATTTGGGATACAGAAGCCTTGACTTCTACGTCTTTCCCTGGTGGTAAGCATTGTTCTTCCTCCTCTGAAAGGATGGTAGGAGATATCTGTTCACCAAGAAAGTAACCTGCTATGGTTTTATTTTTTCCCCTTTTTTTTGGGCATTTTCCCAACTAGTTACTTGACTTTTGAGTCCTTTATCAAGAGTAGAGTATACTCTGGGAATCTGTGAGATCTCAGTTCCTCCAAGGTGGCACAATCAGGCATGTACTGGTCTGGATGCAGAGAGGGATTTTTGTGCCTGGAATCTTAGCAGACACCTCTCTACAGCCACTTGGCCTCCAGTTCTGCCTAGCCAGCATTGGGGGCTGATTTTCAGATAAGTTGAATGGGCAGGGCCACCATTCAGTTTGAGACAAAGACCAGCTTGGCCAAGGCTTCTACCCAGGGCTAAGGTAAGACTCAGCTCTTCAATTACCCCAGGGGGTTTTACGCTGCAACAATGGAGTTTCCATATGGGCTGCTGTGCTGGCTCTGTGGCTGCTGCCTGCTGCTGGAGCTATCGGAAGGCCCTTCTCCCTTCCTGGCCGGCTGATGAAACCCTGTCACTGACCTTTGGTGCCTGTGGGCCAGGGGATCTGAGGACCCCCTGCTGTGACTGGAGATTCCACCCCAGAGGTGTCCTCTTCTCAGAGTTTCCTTGCACCACGCCACTTGGCCAAGGCTGGGCTGGGCTCCATGCTTGGCTCCCATGCCTGGTGCAACTGACATTTCCATGGGCCTTTCAGGTCACTGTGGACTGGAAATCTCCTCTACTCTGTTGTTCTCCACTTCTGCTGCTCTAAAATTTGAGAGTCTCTCTCTCTCTACAGGTATTTTATAGGCTTTCGGGAGGACGCTGCATAAGTGTGTCTTTCTAGTCTGCCATCGTGGCTCAGCCCCACTATGTCTGAGCTTTAAGATGATGCTACTATTTTAATTTTTATTTTCTCACTTATTATTTATTCCAATTGTATTCAAAGATAATTTTCAATATTCAATTTTACAAGTTTTTAGATTCCAAAATTATTCCTCCATATTCCTTTCCCCACTCCCCCAGAAAGCTTGCAATTTGTTATAGGCAATACAGATGCAATCATGTTAAACATTTCCGTATCAGTCAGCTTGTGAAAGAAGAATTTGAACACTCTTTTGATCTCTTTGGTGTACAGAGCTAGTAGTAACATTACTGTATCAAAAGGTATGCACAGCTTTATAGCTCCTTGAGCATAGTTCCAAATTGTTCACCAGAATGGTTGGATCAGTTCACAACTTGACAAACAATGAATTAGTATTCCAATTTTCCCACATCTTCTCCAACATTTATCATTTTCTTTTTGTTGTCTTATTAGTCAATCTGAAAGGTGTGAGGTGGTATCTTAGAGCTGTTTAAATTTATATATCTCTAATCAATAGTGATTTAGAGCATTTTTCATATGGCTGTAGATGGCTTTAATTTCTTCCTCAGAAAACTGCCTGTTCATGTCATTTGACCATTTATCCATTGAAGAATTAAATGTATTCTTATAGATTTGTCTCAGTTTTCTATCTATTTTAGAAATGAGGCCTTTATCAGAGACCCTTGCTATAAAAAATGTTTCCCAGCTTTTTGCTTCCCTTCTAATCTTGGCTGTATTGGCTTTGTTTGTGCAAAATCTTTTTAATTTAATGCAATCAAAATGATCCATTTTGATGCAGTTATTTGAAAGTAAAATCATTTAACACAATTGGATAATACAAAAAATAGCAAGATAATATTTTCACCATAAAACTTCTCCCCCAGAAGAGTACTTGCACATACATGTAACCCATGGGAAGTGTGTGTGTGTGAACCATGTAATTATGTTGGGGACAGGGATGGACATACCTTTGATGCAAGAGAAATAAGTAAGATTTCTTCTCCAATAGACCCCTGTTTCCTTCAGGGCAGAATGGTACAGTGGGAAAAACCATAGATTTTAAGTCAGAAGACTAGGGTTCACATTGTGGCTTTGCTACTAATTACTACTCTTATCTTTAAAAAAATGGCCTCTATGTGCCAATTTCTCATCTATCAAGTTTGAGGTTGGAATAAATTATGTCCTTTCCAGTTATAAGTCTATAATTCTTGATATATTCTGAAATTTCAAATGAGAGAACCAACCCTTCTACTTCACTGAACCTTTATCACTACAGGTCTGACAAAGAGGATATCATCCAATGTAACCACAGTGGGTACACTGGAAACTTCACCAAGATGTAACCTGAATCTTTTGAGTACTTCTGTGCTCTTTTTCTGTTTCACTTCCCTCTTCCCTATTATGTTTTCTCTTCCCTTACTTTTTTTTGCCTTGCCTTCTCTTCCAGACACAGCACTTCATCTAGTAGATCATACTGTCTCTTCTACAAGCAACATTGAATTTTCCAAACTATTAGAGCAATCATTGTACCAAAAACTTTAAGAATTTTAATATATCTCATAATGTAATCCCCTAATTTATCTCTAAATGCTTTTTTGCTCTGGGTCACTGGAGGAAGTACCCTGACCATCAGATCCTAAGTTCTTGAACTAGAAAACAAAACAAGGCAATAAGCATACAACTATATTCTGGTTTAGGACAAAGTATAAGTGCCAAAGCATTTGAGTAATAGGAGTGATCATAGTGGATATAAAGGTCTAAGGCACAGCTTGGGACAGAAAGAATCAATGAAAATGGAATTAATAAGAAATGAAGGAGGACAATAGCAAAAAAAAAAGGTGAAAACAGGGACCAAAGGGTAACAGTTGCAAAGAACAGAGTAGAACAGTGTAACCAAAAATTAACTTAGGTTGCCAATGTCACAGAAAAGCAGAGGACTGATATTAAGTGAAAATATACTGTTATTTTCCCTGGTTCATTAATTCAGTAATTGTTTTTGCAGTTTAAGAGGACGCATCTACATCAAGTGTCATCCTTGATGATACAACATCCAGGTACAGAGTACAGGTACAGAGCAGTGTCAGTTTTAGAGATGCATGATAGTACATGTAACGATGTACCTAAGACAAAGCTTTTGGAAAGAGTAAAAACCCCACTGAGCATCAATTGTCCAGTTCATTACCTTAGTTGAACAGAAAGTTTATAGTAAAGATGTTGAGTGACAGCAATGTTCGGTGAGATCCTAAGTAACTAGTAACTTAGATTTCAAATGTACATGTCTGGTGGGAAGGAGGACTTTTTGTTAGTTTTTTCTGCCCAATCATTACCAACAGATTTTTGAAAAAGTTTAATTTATGAAATAAAACAAGTATTTCCACAATTTAGTAGATAATAAAATGATGACTGCACATGAAAGTGTAAGTTTATTATGTATAATTTGATATTCCTTTTAAATATATATGTATTATGCAAATTCCTTTCTTATCCTTCCCTATCCTTGAGATGGCATTAGAAACAAATGTGTACGTGTATATTTATACCTATGTATTATATGTATATGTGTGTGTAAAATAATTCTACATATACATCTATTTTTAAAATTCTGTGTGATCCATCTTTGTGGGTTAAAGTAATGTTTATATAACATATTTATTCAGCATTTGACAAATGTTAAGATTGGCTTTGGATAATAGCTTAAGGGTTCGATCTTGAATACTTGGATTCAAGACCTGTCTCAAATGCATACTGATACTGTAACCTTTGGCAAGTTAATTACCCAGTAAAGTCTTTAAATCTGTGGTCTTCAGTATGGGGACTGTGTCCTCCTAGAACCATAGATTGAAATCAAAGCAGCTTGTGACTAGATCCTAAATGGCACATGATCAATCAGTGAGAGAGTTACAACTTATTCTTCATCTCAATATGGAATAGTGCACTTTGTCTCTAATGTAAGTTGCTTACACTTTTCATCAAGCACTCACTCCACTCTAACTTTTCCCTCCACCTAAAAACGTTTCCCAACCTACCACCTACTATACTAAAAGCTAGCTTCCTAGCATATTTATAACATAAATACTACTATAATAAAATATAATAAAATAAATAAAACATAAATGTAACAAATAACTACTCAGTAGTAACAGCAACAGTTTCCCATATTTTCTTGTGAAAATCCACTCCATTCCTTATTATAAGTACTACCTCCATCCAGATAATGCCAGGGCTTTAGCAGGTGCCCCTCTAAGGACAGTTTATATTTCCTGAAATATTTACAGCATCCTTAATCTCAAATTATTTTCTACCAAGCATACATATCATTGAATTTCCTCGTTTTGTCAAGTTTACAATTATTCTCCTAGTTACACAAATCAGCAACTTGTTGTTACCCTGATTTCATTTAAACTTAATGTACATATTGATTTAGAGAGCAGATCTTGGCATTTTTACCTCTTGAGTGCATTTATTCTCTTCTTGCTAATCACCCATTGAGAACAAGCCCTCATGCCTTCGGACCTATACTATTAAAAAACAGAAAAGAAAAGGAAGGAGAAAAAAAGAAAACAAGCCAAAATACAAATGGTTGTTTAAAATATATATAGTTTAGTGAAATAGATTTCTTCATAAGTCATGTTCAAATAATATACATTTCATGCTGGACTGTGTTTGTTTTCAGTGAATCAAGAAGTGGGTGGGTATCATACTTTCTTCTTATAGAATTGTATTTGGTGACTAAGTTGATCAAAATTCTTGTTCTCCAAAGTTGTTTGTCTTTAAAATGTTATTGTATAAGATCTTGTTTCTTCTCTTTATTCTGGATGACTTCATAAAATCTTCCCAGATTCCTCTAAAACTGCCCTTTTCATCATTATAGCACACTAGTATTCCATTATATACATATATTATAATTTTCTCAGCTAATTCCCAGTTGATGAGCCCTTCCATAGTTTCTCTTTCTTTACAGCCAAAAAAAATTGCTTTCTTGTTATTCTTATGTTTCTATAGGAGTTCTTTTCCATTTCTTTGTTATACTAGTAGTATAGACCTGGTAGTGATACTATAGTACTGGTGAGTCAGAAAGTGTGACTGTACAATTTAGCAAATTCTTTGACATGTTTTTAAATTGCTTTTTGGTATGCCTATGTCACTTTATAATTCATTAACGGTACATTAATGTGCTTGTTTCCCCCTCTCTACTATAATATGATACGTATGTGATAGGTATGAGGTAGAAATGTGAAATTGTTTTAATTATCACTACTATAATTATCATTGATTTGGAGCAATTTTGTGGCTATTGATGCCTTAGTTGTCAGCCCTTGAAAAATACTTGTTAACATACCTGGAGCACTTTTCACTTATGGCTCTTATTCTTATAAATTTGAATCAGTTCTTTATAAAGCCTACTGGAGATATCCCTATTGTAGAAACTGGATGAAAAGAAAAGAATCCTATCCTAGTTATTTGTTTCCCTTTTAATTTTAGCTGGATTATTTTTGTCCTGTAGTCAGGATAAAGTTTCCCCCTATCCAAAGAACTGAAAGGGTTTGTTTTTCCTTGCTTTTGACTGCAAATGGTTTATGATATACTTTATTTCTAAGTCATGTATGAATTTGGAGTGTATGTTAGTGTAACAGTATGAGAAGTTGATTTTCACTTGTTTTTGTCTGACTAATTTCCAGTTTTCACAGCAGTTTTTGTTTTTAATAATGAGTTCTTAACCCAGTAGCTTTGATCTTTGGCTTTATCAAACTTTAGATTGCTTGTTTATTTACTTTTATGGGTTATCTTTCTAATCTAAACAATTGATAAACTTTTCTGTTTCTTAATCAGTACCTTTTTCCAGTGGAATTCTCTGCCTAGTATTGGAAGTATATTTATTTCTGAAAAGAACATATTATTAGATTCTGTTTTCTAATCCATTTTACATCTTCTATGAATTTTGAGTGAATTCATCCCATTCAAATTCATACTATTGATTTTTTAGTCATTTCCCTGAATCATAATCTCTTCTGTTTTTTGCCTTATCACCTTCTCCCAGGTCCCAACAGAGTATCTGATTGAAAATAGTAATATATAATATAAAATCTGCTCCTACTCTTTTGTTCTTCTTTTCCAAACTGAACTCAGACCCCATGGTCACACTTTCTATCTTTATTTTCTCCCTTAGTGATCAAGCTGTTTCACTTGAGTTTATTTTTATTGTGTCTATTCTCTCTTGAAATCTCCTTTACTTCTTATACTTCTTTATCTCCCTCTTCCTTGTCCCTAACTTTATCTATCAATTTTCATATATTTCTGCATGAAATTGAATTTGTACTTATGAATGTGTGTTTTAATCTTCAGCTTTTCTTTATCCAGTAGATATAATTGAATAAACTTCAAATGACATAGAATACATATCCATGCCATCTCTCTCTGTGTATATATCCATGTATATATGTATGTGTCATATATACACATACACGCATGTATATATATATATGTATATATATATACATATACACACACAGAGAGAGAAGGAGAAAGACAGAGAGTGCTTTAGAAACCTATTTCTGATAAGTAGTCAGTATATACTTTTACATTGTTTTTCTCATAGAGGGAATTGATATATTTGTAGGTATAGGCAGATATTATCTGTCTGTCTGTCTGTATATCTGTCTATCATTTATCTGTCTGCCTACATATCTGATATCAAGAACACAGATGCTATGAGCTAGATGTTAATAAAGCTCAGTTGAAAAGTGACCGTTCTCAATCAATCAACATTTGTTAATCACTTCCTATGTTCCAGACAGTGTACTAAATTCTGAGGATACCAAAAAAAAGACAAAAGACAATCCCTGACCTCAAGGATTTACAATATAATGAGGGAGATGAAATGCAAATATATATAAAGCAAGATATATGTAAGATAAATAGGAAATAATTAACAAAGAGAAGACACTTCACTTAAAAGGGGTAGAGATACGTTTTTTATAAAGGATGGGATTTTAGTTGGGACTTCAAGGAAACTAGGGAAGTCAACAGATGGAGCAAAGGAGGGAAGGAATTTGACAGGCACATACCATACCTTGATATGAGAAATGAAGTGTCTTGCTCATGAAAGAGCCAGAATGCTAGTGTCACTGGATTAAAGAGTCCATGGCAGGTGTAAGAAAACTGGAAAGGTAGGAGTGAACTAGATTATAAATGTTTTTGAATGGCAATCAGAGTATTTTTTATTTGATAGGGGAGATAATGGGGAGTCAATGGTGTTTACTCAGTAGGGCAAATGGCATCATAGGACCTTTGCTTTAGAAAATCACTTTAGTGGCTGAATGGAGAAAAAATTGGAGTAGGAAGTGACTTACAGCAAATAGACTCTGAAAAATGTTATTGCAATAGTCCAGGAATGACATGATGATGACCTGTACTAGAGCAATGGCAGTGGCAGAGGAGAGAAGAGAGAAGGATATTTGAAAAATATTGCCAAGGTGAAATTGACAAGCAATGACAACAGGTAGAATGTGGGGATTGAGAGATACTGAGGAGTTGAGGATGATTCCTACATTGTAAGTCTGAGAAACTGAGACCATGATGTTGCCATACACAGTAAAAGGGAAAGTACAATAATTGGAAGGTTTATGATTAATATATAATGCGTTCAGTTTTGGATATGATTTGTTTAAGGTGTCTATGGCACTTGGAAATGCAAGACAGAAGATCAATAAAGAGGTTTGGGCACAATAGTTATATTAGCAAATCATAAGTATAGAGATGGTAATTAAATCCATGGGAGTTGAAATCATCAATTACAGTAGCAATCAGATTGAATAGAATTTTCAATAGAAACTTTGAATAGAAAATCCAAGGATTTTCCAGTTCTGGGAGACAAGATGGCAGAGTGATGGGTAACTGCTATCTCCCTCCGCTTGTTGACCTTGACCAGCCCAGAGGCTACTTACCCTGAAAAATCCCTGGAACAGTGAGAGCACCAGAAGGAGTAAACAGACTCTTGGAACAGGAGGCTAGACTAAAGAGGATTCCTCTTGCTGTGGCCTAAGATGACCAGTGCAGGATCAAAGATGTCCCAGACAGTCCCACCTCAACAAACCAGGTGAGGATCTTGAATCCCAGGGAGATGAAGCCAGCAACTGGCAACACCAGGACTGCAGGTATGCCTCAGCACCCTAGTGGAATCAAGAAGATGCTAGACCAGATAATTTAGCTTGCCTATGCTCTAGTTCAGCAAAGGAGCCTCCAGTGTCCAGACTACCCCATCCTCACACACACACACACTACCTCCAGGGTAACTGCAGGTAAACCCAAAAAGACCTAATTGCTTTCAAACACAAGCCAGCTCAGCACCAAGTAATCTGCAGCATTTCATTTATAGCTGAAAAAACCAGAGGCCACAACACACAAAGCCTCAAGTTTTAGGCACAAGAACTGTGGGACAGAGTTCCCTGTGCCACACATGCAGAGATCTACTTTAAAATCCTGACAAAGGCTTATTATCATGAGTAAAAATCAAAGAAAAGGAA
Organism: Potorous gilbertii; assembly: GCA_028658325.1. NCBI lineage: Eukaryota > Metazoa > Chordata > Mammalia > Diprotodontia > Potoroidae > Potorous > Potorous gilbertii. Next base: position 70,002,879 of record CM053773.1, read on the forward strand.
AGATCACAGAATATTTCTAGTGGTACAAGGACAATTGAGGTCAAAATTGAGAATGTACTCCCATCTGAAAATTCAGAAGGGAATATGACCTGGTCAGAAGCACAAAGAGCCTTCTAGGAAGAGCTCTGAAAGGATTTAAAAACCCAAATTAGAGATAGAAGAAAAACTGACCAATGATTTTAAAAATATGAAGAAAAAATTCACTGAAGAAGACAACTCCTTAAAAAGGAAAATTGGGCAAATGGAAAAGGAAATACAAAACCAAACTGGTGAAAATAACTCCTTAAAAGGAACAAATGGATAGATGGAAAAGGAGATGCAAAAGTTAACTGAAGAAAACAATTTGTTAAAAAATAACATCAGTGAAGTAGAAGCTAATGAATCTATGACACATCAAGAATCAGTCAAACAGAATCAAAAGAATTAAAAGATAGAAGAAAATGTAAAAATATTTAACTGGAAAAACAACTAACCTGTAAAATAGATCCAGGAGAGAGAATCTAAAGATTATGGGGCTACCAGAAAACCATGATGAAAAGAAAGAGCCTGGACAATATCATCCAAGAAATCATCAAGTAAAATTGCCCAGAAGTCCTACATCTAGAGGACAAAGTAGTCATTGAAAGAATCCACCATTCACCTCCAGAGAGGGATCTCAAGCTAAAAACACCAAGGAATATCATTGCCAAATTTCAGAAATATCAAATGAAGGAGAAAATACTGCAGGCAGCCAGAAAGAAAAAAACTCAAATATTGAGGAGTTAAAGACAGGATCACATAGGACCTTGCAGCTTAAAAGATTGAAGTGAAAGGGGAGCCAAGAGGGCAGAGTAGAAAGACACACATATGCTGACTCTCCCCCGACAGCACATGAAATGCCTGTAGAGAGGGACTCTCAACAAGTTCTGGAGTAGCAGAAGTGGAGAACAACAGAATGGAGTAGATTTCCAGCCCAGGATGACCTGAAAGTTTATTGGGAAATGTCTGTCACACCAGATGCAGAGCAGAGCCCATCCCATCCTTGGCTGCACTGCACAGCTCTGGGAGGATGATGCAAGCAGGCCTTGGAGGCAAAATCTCCAGTCACAGTAGCAGCATTTGACACATCCCTCAACACCCAGGTGTCAAATGTCAGTGACAGGGTTTTTTCAGCCTCCCAAGAAGGGAGAAGGGCCTTCCCATAGCTCCCAGACCAGGCTACATACTTGATTATGCCACCTTGGAGGAACTGAGATTTTATAGATCCCCAGAGTATACCCTACTCTTGACAAAGGACCCAAAAGTAAAATAACTGTTTGGGAAAATGCCCAAAAAGGGGAAAATTAAGACTGCAGAAGGTTACATTCTTGGTGAACAGATATCTTCAACATTCAGGTGAGGAAGAACAATGTTTACCATCAGAGAAAGACATAAAAGTCAAGCCCTCTGTATCCCAAACATTTGAAATTGATATTCAATGGTCTCAGGCCATGGAAGAGCTCAAAAAAGATTTTGAAAATCAAGTAAGAGAGGTGGAGGAAAAATTGGGAAGAGAAATGAGAGAGATGCAAGAAAATCATGAAAAGTGAGTCAACATCTTGCTAAAGGTGGCCCAAAAAAATGCTGAAGAAAGTAACACCTTTAAAAATAGGCTAGCTCAATTGGAAAAAGAGGTCATAAAAGCCAATGAGGAGAAAAATGTTGTAAAAAGCAGATTTAGCAAAATGGAAAAGGAGGTTCAAAACCTCACTGGAGAAAATAGTTCTTTAAAAATTAGAATGGAACAGATGGAGGCTAATGACTTTCTGAGAAACCAAGAAATCACAAAACAAAACCAAAAGAATGAAAAAAAGGAAGATAATGTGAAATATCTCATTGGAAAAACAACTGACCTGGAAAATAGAACCAGGAGAGACAATTTAAAAATTATGGGACTACCTGAAAGACATGATCAGAAAAAGAGCCTAAACATCATCTATCATGAAATTATCAAGGAAAACTGCCATGATATTGTAGAACCAGGAAGCAAAATAAATATTGAAAGAATCCACCAATCACCTCCTGAAAGAGATCCAAAAAAAGAAACTCCTAGGTACATTGTGGCCAAATTCCAGAGTTCCCAGGTCAAAGAGAAAATATTGCAAGCATCTAGAAAGAAACAATTCCAGTATTGTGGAAGTACAATCAGGATAACACAAGATCTAGCAGTCTCTACTTAAGAGTTTGAAGGGTGTGGAGGATGGTATTCCAGAAGTCAAAGGAACTAGGACTAAAAGCAAGAATCACTTACCCAGAAAAAATGAGTATAATACATCTGGAGAAAAATGGTCTTTAAATGAAATAGAGGACTTTCAAGCATTCTTCATGAGAAGACCAGAGCTGAAAAGAAAATTTGGCTTTCAAACACAAGAATCAAGAGAAGCATGAAAAGGTGAACAGGAAATAAAAATCATAAGGGACTTACTAAAGTTGAACTGTTTACATTCCTACATGGAAAATAATGTTTGTAACTCTTGAAACTTTTCAGTATCTGGGTAGCTGGTGGGATTACACACACACACACATACACACACACACACACACACACACAATGAGAGCGAGAGGGAGACAGAGAGAGACAGACAGATGAAAGACAGAGAGAGAGGGACAGAGAGAGAAAGAGAGAGACGGGGAGCACAGGGTGAGTTGAACAGGATGGGATCATATCTTAAAAAATGAAATTAAGGAGTGAGAGAGAACTATATTGGGAGGAGAAAGGAAGAAATGGAATAGGGAAAATTATTTCTCATAAAAGAGGCAATAAAAGACTTTTCAGTGGAAGGAAAAAGGGGGGAAGTGAGAGAAAAAAACATGAAGCTTACTCTCATCACATTTGACTAAAGGAAAGAATAAAATACATGCTCATTTTGGTATGAAAACCTATCTTACAACACAGGAAAGTGGGGGAGAAGGGGATAAGCAGGTTGTGGGGATAATAGACTGGAGGGAAATGGGAGGAGGGAGCAATTAGCAGTCAACACTCTTGGGGAAGGACAGGGTCAAAAGAGAGAACATAAGAAATGGGGGACAGGATAGGATGGAGGGAAATGTAGTTAGTCTTACACAACATGACTCTTATGGAAGTCATTTGCAAAACTATACAGATATGGCCTATATTAAATTGCTTGCCTTCCCAATGGGGATGGGTGTGAAGGGTGGGAGGAAGAAAAGTTAGAACTCAAAGTTTTAGGAACAACTGTTGTATATTGTTCTTGCATACAACTAGGAAATAAGAAATACAGGTAATGGAGTATAGGAATTTATCTTTCCCTACAGGACAAAATAGATGATGGGGATAAAGGAAGGGAGGGATGTTAGAAGAGAAGGCAGATTGGAGATAGCGGTAATTAGAATGCTCGGAGTTTTGGAGTGGGGGGAGGGGAGAAATGGGGAGAAAATTTGGAACTCAGTATTTTGTGGAAATGAATGTTGTAAACAAATAAATTTTTAAAAAAAGAATTAAGAAAAAAAAAGATTGAAGAAATTGGAATACTACATTCCATAAGGCAAAGGAGGTGGGACTGCAACAAAGGATTAATTATTCAGCAACACTGAGCATAATATTTCAAGCAAGGAGATGGGCATTCAGTGAAATAAGGGATTTCCAGATTTCCTGATGAAAAGGCCAGAACTCAACAGAAAATTTGATCCTAACAACAGGCCTCAAGAGACACATAAAAAAGTAAACAGGGAAAAATACAAAAAAACAAAAAAACTTATTACACAATATGGGCAAACTGTTTACATCCTTGTAAGGGAGGATGATACTTCTTAATATTGGGAATTGTATGTTTATTATGAAATGTAAAAGGGATATACATAGAAGCAGTGGGTTTAAATTAAATATCCTTAAATCACCTTTGTTATCATCGATAAGAAGGGATGGTAATGGGAGATGTGAAAAGGAGAAGGCAGAAAAAAAATAAATTCCATCACAGGAAGAAGCACAAAAATACATTACAGTAGAGGGAAAGAAGGGAGGGAGGTGGGTATTGTTTGAGAGGTACTTTCATCTGATTGGATTCAAGGAGGGTACAACAAACTCAGTTACGGATAGAAATACAACTAGCGCTAAAGCAATAGGAGTGGAAGGGGGAAAGAAAATGGAGGGGAGGCTAAAAGGCAGGGAAGAAATAGTAAGGCAAAAAGGAATGGAAAGGGAGGGGACCAAAAAGAAGGGAGGGTAGACTGAGGGAAGCAGTGGACAAAAATTAAAATTCTGTTGCGGAGGGGAAGGGAGAAGGGAGAACTAAAATTATAAACAAGGGGAAAGGGCATGAAGGGAAAGACAAAAATTGTAATAATAACTGTGCTTAAAAATGGGATAAATTCTCCCATAGAACAGATAGAAGAATGGTTTAAAAACCATAATCCAACAATATGTTGTTTACAAGAAACACATTTGAAAAGGGGAAGTAAGATAAAGGCAAAACGTTGAAGCAGAATTTATTACGCTTCATTTGTTATTAAAAAAAAAACCCAACAAGGGTAGCAATCTCAATCTCAGACAAAGTAAAAGAAGAAATAGATATAATCAAAAGTGATAAGTAAGGAGACTATATCCTGCTAAAAGGCACCATAGAAAATGAAACAATTTCATTACTAAACATATATGCTCCAAGTGGAATAGCATCCAACTTCTCAGAAGAGAAGTTATGGGAGTTGCAGGAAGATAGACATCAAAATTATACTAGTGGGTGACCTCAGCATCCCTCTCTCTGAATGTGATAAATCTAACCTCAAAACAAACAAAAAAAAAGTTAAGGAGGTAAATTGAACTCTGGATAAGGTATATATAATAGATCTCTGGAGAAAACTGAATGGAAATAGAAAGGAATATATCTTTTTCTCACCGATACAAGGCACATATACAAAAATTGACCATGTGCTAGGCCATATAAACCTCACAATCCAGCACAGAAAGGCAGAGATACTCAGGGCATCCTTCTCAGATCATATGTAATCAAAGGCCATAGAAACATAAACCAAAAGTTAATTGGAAATGAAACAATTTAATCATAAAGAAAGAGTGGATTAAGTAATAAATATAGAAACAAACAACAACTTCATTCAAGAGAATGACAATAATGAGACAACCTACAAATTTTATGAGATCCTGTGAAAAGTCTTTAGGGGAAGTTTTATATCTTTGAGTGGTACATGAACAAAACAGAGAAAGAGGAGATCAATAAAGTGAGCATGTAGCTGAAAAAAACTCAAAAAAGAACTAATTGAAAATCCCCAAATAAATACCAAAGTAGAAATACTGAAAACCAAAGGAGAGATTAATAAAATTTAAATTAAGAAAACTACTTAAAATAACAAAACAAGGCATTGGGGAAAAAAGCCAAACAATAAAAATGATAAAATTTTGGTCAATTTGATTAAAAAAAGGAAGAAAACCAAATTACTAATATCAAAAATGAAAACAGTAAACTCACCTCCAATGAAGAGGAAATTAAAACTATAATTTGAAGTTACTTTGCCCAACCATATGCCCATAAATTCGACAATCTAAATGAAATGGATGATTTTTTTTAAAGATACAAATTGCCTAGACTAACAGAAGTGGAGGTTGAATACTTAAATAGCCCCAACTCAGAAAAAGAGATTGAACAAGCTATCAATGAACTGCCTAGGAAAAAAATCTTCAGTGCAGATACATTCACAAGTGAATTCTATCAAACACTGAAAGAACAGTTAATTCCAATACTATACAGACTATTTGGGAAAATTGGGGAAGATGGAATCCTCCCAAATTCTTTTTATGATACAAATATGGTTTTGACATCTAAAGCAGGAAGAGCCAAAACAGAGAAAGAAAATTATAGACCAATTTCTCTAACAAATATAGATGTAATTATTTTAAAAGAGATTTTAGCAAAAAGAATACAGCTGCTAATCACAGGAATAATACATTATGATCAGGTAGGGTTTATACCAGGAATGCAGGGATGGTCCAATATTAGGCAAACTATTAACATTATTGATCATATCAACAGCAAAACTAACAGAAACCACATGATTATCTCAATAGATGCAGAAAAATCTTTTGACAATATATAACATCTGTTCTTATTGAAAACACTGGAAAACATGGGAATAAATGGAACTAAAATAATAAGCAGTATCAACCTAAAATCTTTGCCCTTTATATGCAATGGGGATAAGATAGATGCATTTCCAATATGATCAGGGGTGAAACAAGGATGTCCTTTATCCCTACTATTATTCAATATTGTACTAGAAATATTAGCCATAGCAATAAGAGAGGAAAAGGAAATTGAAGGAATTAGAATAGACAAAGAAGAAACTAAGTTATCACTCTGCAGATGATATGATGATATACTGAAAAAATCCTAGAGAATCAAGTAAAAAACTACTTGAAATAATAAACAACTTTGAGAAATTTGTAGGTTACAAAATAAACCTAAACAAATCTTCTGCATTTCTACATATTACTAGCAAAGTCCAACAGCAAGAGATAGAAAAAAAAATTCCATGTAAAGCTGTGGTAGACACTGTAAAATATTTGGTAGTCTAATTGGCAAAACAAACCCAGGGACTATCTGAATACAACTACAAAACACTTTTCACACAAATAAAGTCAGATCTAAGTAAGTGGAAAAACATCATTTTCTTGTGGATGGGCTGAGCAAATATTTTTTAAAAAATGATAATTATGCCTAAATTAATTTGCTTATTCATTGCCATACTAATCAAACCATCAGATAATCATGTCTTAGGACTAGAAAACATAATATCAAATTTCATCTAGAAGAACAAAAGGTCCAGAATATCAAGGGAACTAATGAAAAGGAATGCTAAAAAAAGTGGCTTAGTTCTACCCAATCTCAAATTTTATTATAAAGCAACAATTATCAAAACCACTTGGTACTAACTAAGAAACAGAAGGGTAGATCAGTGGAATAGTTTAGGTACCCAAGACTCAGTAGTCAATGAATATAGAAATCTACTGCTTGATAAACCAATGGACCTCATCTTCTGGGATAAGAACTCACTGTTCGACAAAACTTGCTTACAAGTGTGGCAGAAAGGAAGCCTAGACCAATGCCCGATATCGTACTTAAGAATAAAGTCCAAATGAGTACATGATCTAAGTATAAAAACTGACATTATAAACAAATTAGGGGAGCAAGGAATAGTATATTTATCACAATTACAGAGAAGGAGGAATTTTTGATTAAACAAGAGAAAACATTATGAAGTTCAAAATGGATAGTTTTTATTACATTAGATTGAAAAGTTTTTGCACAAACAAACCCAATGCAATCAAGATTAGGAGGGAAGCAGAAAACTGGGAAAGAATTCTTGCAATTAGTGTCTGGGATAAAAGTCTCATTTTTAAGATATATAGAGAACTGAGTCAAATGTAAAAGAATACAAGTCATTCCCCAATTGATAAATGGTCAAAGGATAGGACAGGAGTTTTCAGAGGAAGAAACCAAAACTATCTTTATTCACATGAAAAGTGCTCTAAATCACTATTGATTAGAGAGATACAAATCAAAACAACTCTGAGATATCACATCACACCAATCAGATTGTCTAACATGACAAAACAGGATGTAGATAAATGCTGGAGAAGATGTGGGAGAGTTGCAACACTTATTCAGTTTTGGTGGGATTGTGAGCTGATCCAGCCATTCTGGAGAGCAATTTGGAACTATGCCCAAAGGACAACAAAAATGTGCATACACTTTTACGCAGCAATACCATTTCTAGGACTATATCCCCAAGAGATCATAAAAATGGGAAAGGGTCTCACATGTACAAAATATTTATTGCAGCACTCTTTGTGGTGACCAAAAACTGGAAATCAAGGGGATGCCCATCAGTTCAAGAATGGCTGAATAAATTGTGGTATGTGAATATAATGGAATACTATTGTGCCATAAGAAATTGTGAACAGAAAGATTTCAGAGAGGCCTGGAAAAACTTATATGCTCTCATGCTGAGTGAAAGGAGCAGAAACAATGGAACTTTATACACAGCAACAACCACAGTGTGAGAGGATTTTTTCTGGTATCCTTAGAACTTCATTGCATTGCAAGGAATTAAAATATTCCCAATGGTCTCTTAAGGCAAAATGCTTTCCACATCCAGAGAAAGAACTATGAAATTCAATCTCAGAATGTAGCAGATCATTTTCTTTTGTTTTACTTTTTGGTTTGTTTTATGATTTCTCCCACTCATTTTAATTCTTCTATGCAACATGACTAAGGTGAAAATGTATTTAATAAGAATGTATATGTAGAACCTCTATAAAATTGTATGCCAATTTGGGGAAAGAGAGGAGAGGGAGAGGGGGAAGGAAGGGGGGAGATATATAAGTTATATGGAAGTGATTGTAGAATAATGAAAACAAATAAAATAATAAAAAAAGATAAAAAAAAGATGACCCAGGACAGAACCCTAAGTTTTGATTCTCCATTAACCTCCAGACACTACTAGAATTGTCACAAATATTTAAGTTGTGTTTTTGGTAGGTCTGAAGGATCCACATTGACTTATCTAAGATTTTTTCAATTTCCTAAGTACTCTCAAGAGAATCTTACTTTTTTGCAGCAAATCAAAAAACACTTTATGTCCTCATGAGTTTCTTACAATTCCATCCAATAGCCCTGGAATTATTAGAGCCATGAGGGTATCTTGGAATAGTGAGTTAGTCCAGTACTAGGAAAAAGGCACTCAAGGAACTTATAGGTTTTCAGTACTTACATGTTCATAATATGAAATGCTATGGTAGTGAAATGATTTACGTATCAGGTTTAAACCAGAAAACCACCCCAAATACATGACAGGCTTACTGTAGACAGTGGAACTCACAATATCTCTAAAAAGAGGCACAAAGGGTTGCTTGGCTTATCAGTGCATGTGTTGAGGGAAATAGAAATTCTACATGGTTCATGCATAGGTAAAAATGCATGTCTATATAATGTATAAGTATTTGTACTGCTAATTAAATCTATTACATTTGTTAGCTATTTAAGTATATACAATCAATCCCTTAAGTGTTAAAGTTTCAAATACAGAGATTCTATAGTAGACCTTGCATATCTAAGCAAGTTGCTATTTTAAAGTGTCTTTGAAATACCCATTATTTGGCTAGGGTTGAACTTCAAAGAGAGAATAAACTTTTTAATGGAAAACTGCATTCCACCCCCTCTGTTTAGAAGAGATTTTGAAAGTCTTAGGCTAGTAGATAGAAAGAGGTCTCAAGGTGCCATAGTATCAGAAGCAAGACAACTATCATAAGACATAGAAGTTTAGATCGGAATCAGCATTCAGGGGCCTGACATTTTCTGATCTAAAGTACATGAAATTCTTCAAAATCTAGTTCTGGTTACGAAGCAGTAAAACAAATATTTTCGTGAGTTTTCTATTACTATATTCTTCTTGATTAGCTCCAAAAATTTTGAAGGTAGTCATCCTGAAAGATTTAGGGTCTTCTTTCAGTCTAGTCCCTGGCAAAGAAAATTATAGCAAAATTTAAATTATAGGGTCGATGGAAAAGGATAGTGATTCACATTTAACTAGTACTTTGTGGTACCTATACAAGAACCACTTCAGATAGGTGATTAGTACATTGTTAGTCCAATTTTACTGATAAACAAATTGAAGGACGTAGAAGTTCAACAATTTGCCCATGGTCATACAACTTTTTATTGTCTGAGTTAGATTTATATTCTGATCTTAGTTCAGAGTTTATTCCACAGTAATAATATTTATGTTTATACTAGATTACATTTATATAATGATATAAGGATTCCAAAGCACTTTGCAGATATTATATCTCATTGAGTCCTCACAACAAATCTAAGATGTAGGTGCATTATTGTCCCTTTCTGCAGATAGGGAATTTGAGGCTGAGAAAGACTAAATAAGTTGCTCAAAACCACACAGCTAAGTAAATGTCTTGGAAAAATCTGAATTCAGGTACTTATGATTCTGTGTATCTTGCTCTATCTGCTGTGCCACCTAACTCCCTAAAAGAAAGGACCATGAAATGTTAAACTCATTTTGTCCTTGGTCAAGGTTCATGTTGCAAGAGAGCCTATTTCTTGCCTGATTACTTGCTCAACTGAAGATTGAGCCATGAAACTGTGAAGCTTAGAAATGAACCTAGATGAAGGTTATCAAGGCCAGTTCTTTTTGTGAGGCCTTAATACTTGGTATCTTGATAAGCTCAGAAAGAGATGCCAAATTCTTCTTGTTCATGCAGATACACAAACCAGAGGGATACTACAGAATAACCAGACTTTCTGGACATGCTTATGAAGAGTTCAGAAATAAAGCCTATACTCAGGATATATCTTCATGAAGCCAGAAAATTAAAGGGTCCTTATTTCCTTGCATGATCAAAGATCCTTAGAAAAGCAGTTCCCAAAAGCCAACAGGCAAGCTTTAGGGCAATGATTTCCTAGCCACACAAAATATGCATTTTCTTAGTTTTCACCCACAGTAGGCCTATTTCTAATTGATTCTTATATCAAATAGGATTTCTACTTCATATGTTCATTTCTTTCTTGGAGGCTTAAATCTTAGGCAATAAGATCATTTGATTTAGAGCTGGAAAGTACTTAACAGATGCTCTAAACCATCCCCCCTATTTTATAGATAAGGAATTGAGAGGCAGAGATGATAAGTGTCTTGTCTGAGGTCATACAGTTAGGAATGAAGAAAAATGAGGTGTGAAATATTCAAAACAATGCTCTTTCTACTATTCAACACAGATTCTTAAATAGACCAGTTTGCCAAATTTGGGAGAGTTTAAATTCAATACAAATAAATTCTCCAAACTTTTTAAAGATTTAGATATTCCTTGAGTAATTATATTTCTTTTTGCAATTTATTTCTAATTTCAATTTGAATTCTCTCCCCCCCCCTTTCACTTCTCTTCCACCTATTGAGAAAGCAAGGCATTATGGTATTCATCACATATGAAGTGATGCAAGATATATAGCTGGGTTAATCATGTTGTGAAAATAAAATCAGGAAAAATAAAGGGAAAAATGCTTAAACTGTACTCTGAGTCCGTCATTTCTATATTTAAATGTGGATAATATTTTTCAGCATGATCCCTTTATCCTTGTGGTGATTTGTTGAATTTTTCAGAGTTACTAAGTCTTTCACAGTTGATTACTTTTATATTATTAGTGTTACTGCATAGATTGTTCTCCTGACTCTGTTTACTTTACTTTGGATCAGTTTCTATAAGTCTTCTTACATTTATCTGAAACTATTTCCTTCCTAATTTCTCAAATCACAATTGTGTTAGATCATATTCATAGAGCAAAACTTGCTCAGCCATTCCCTAATTGATAGTCATCCTCTCAGTTCCAATTCTTTGACACCACAAAAATAACTGCTGTGAATATTTTTCACATATGAGTCCTTTTTCCATTTGTGTTGATCTCCTTGAAGTTTAATTATATTTCACTTGAAATGTATCAAAGGATCTTGTATATTGAATTGAGAAAATAGGATGTCTTACTGACCAAATATTTCTCTTTTTAAAAAAAGAATATCCTCAATTTATTTAAATCTATGGTCAACCAGTTCTTTAGTAATTCTAACAGAATATAAAGATTTGAATGAAACTAAACAAGTATAAGACAGTAACAGAGAGTCTAATCTAAGTCAGAAATGTTGCCAGTTGGAAGCCTGAATGTAGGAGAAGTTATTTCTAATAAAAATTCAAATTGCTCCAATGATTATTTTTCCTTGAAGAAAAGTTACTGATAGTATAGATGTTTAATTCTGGATGTACTACCTGCATAGCTATTTTGCTATGCAATTTATCTCTTCTTTCATTTTGATGCTTTGGGCACTGTGGTCCAACAAAGGCAATCATAATGTAATGAACTTTCTCCAACATCTGTGACACTAAGTTAATGAGGGATCATTTTTCTACTCCTGAAGAAATTTGAGCTATATATCTCTTCTGTGAAGGATGGGGAAGTAAGCAAATGATGAAACAAACAAAAAGAGACAAGCTGGAGTTGTTGCTGCTGCTGTTTTCCCCTCAAAGATAAAAGCTCTGAAAATTGCATTATTTTATGCCATCTGGGTATTGAAATGCCTTATTGATGTAGACAATAGTCCAACACAAGTATTGGGCTCTTATCTTCTCTTGGGTCACTAGGTTTTCAGGGTGCAGATAATTGCAGAACACATGGATACCAGGAAAATACAGCAGATATTAATAACAAAATATATTTCAACAAAAATGCAAATTTATGTTCTTCACTGTGAAACAACATTGATCTCCCTTCTAACACAAATATTCTTTGGGCTATTTCTTAATTTACATTATTTTGGAAATTATTGTTATATTTACATAGAAATACACATGATTTCTGAGTTGGAAGCAACCTCATTACGTATGTGGTTCAATCTCTGCCTGAGAATGAATCATCCAGCAGTTCTGAGTACCCAACAAGTGGTCATCTATCTTTTCTTTGAAGATATCTGATGACAGGAAGTCTTTACCTCCTTAAGCAACTCATTTCATTTGTGGGTTACTCTCCTTGCATCAAAACTAAATTTGAGGGTAAATTGCTGTAGTTCTCCCATATTCACATCCAAGCAACCATAAAATAGTGTCCCGGAACAAATCCTAGAACAGTAGAGTCAGTGGAAAGATAGGCTAGATTGGTCTTTGAGCCCAGGAGACTTGGAGGTTCAGTTAGAAAGGTTCATCTCACATCCAGTAAAAGAGAAGTGCATTCCTGGACAGGATGTGTTCCAGCAAGTCATCAGCAATCCCCATATCAGCAAACTGATGGGGGATATTGAGCCCTACTGTGGTGGATCAGACAAACACCAAAAATAAGCATCTCCTTCCCCTGCCAGGAAGCTTAGACTAGCCAGAAGAACTGAAAGACTCCAGTTCCAAGAATCACAACATGCTTTATTGTGGGTCTGGGTTGACAAGTACCCTCCAGTGGCCAGATCTCCATATGCATCAGTATAGCCCCAAGAAAATGCAAAGAAATCCCTGTGGGCCTCAGCAGTTGTCAGACACCATCATGAGGACTCCAGCTTAGCACCAAGTATGTTGTCAGACACCTATAGCCTTCAGCATTGCCAGCCCCTCCCACTTCATCCACTTAACACAGTGCCAGAAATAAGGATACCCTATGAGCCACATTAGCATAACACCAGCATAAACAGCCAATACCTGCAGCCACAAGCACAAGAAGATACATCCCCTTCCACCATGGGAGTAGAGATCAAATTTAAAAGAAATGAAAAAGACAAAAAGAGATGAGCAAACAGCAACAATAACAACAACAAAGAACCTGAAAGTAGAAAACTATTATAGTGAAAGGAAAGACCAAGATACAAAGTCAGAAGAGTACAACAGTGTAAAAAAGAAAGAAACAAACAAACCTATGAGAAAAACCCTTACAAAACTAAGAAAAATGGGAAGTATCTCAAGCCTATGAAGTAGGACTCAAAAAAGGATTTCAAAATCAGGTAAGAGCGATGGAAGAAAAATTGAGAAAATAAATGAGTGATGCAAGAGAATTACAAAAAAAATTGTTGATAGCTTGGAAAACTGCTTAAAAACTAGAATTGGCCAAATGGAAAAGAAGATATAAAAATCTACCAAAGAAAGCAGTGTACAATTGGCCAAATACAAAAGATGGTACAAAAGCTAATTGAGGAAAACACATCTTAAAAGTTAGAATTGGGGAAGTGAAATCTTATGACTTTATGAAACATCAAGAATCAAGCAAACAAATTCAAAAGAATGAAAAAAATGGAAGAAAGTAAGTTTTATAGAAAAAATGACAACAGTTGATCTAGGCAAATATAGATCCAGGACACAGAATATCAGTATCACTTGACTACCTAAAGGCCATAATCAAAAGGAGAACCTGGAAAGCATGTTTAAATAAATTATCAAAGAAAACTGCCCTGATGTCCTGGAACCAGAGGGCAAAAAAGGCATTGAAAGAATCCATCAATATAATCACCACAGGAAAGAACCCAAAATGAAAACTCCAAGGAATATTATAATCAAATGTCACAACTATTAGGTCATGGAAAAAAGATTACAAGTGGTCAGAAAGAAACAATTCAAATAGCAGGAAGTCACAATTAGGATCACATAGGACCTGGCAGCTGCAACATTAAAGAATGCAAAGTCATGAGACATGATATTCCAAAAGGCAAAGAAGCTAGGACTACAAACAAGAATCACTTCACTCAGTAAAATTAAGTATCTTGCATCAAGGGGGGGAAATGATCATTCAATGAAAGAGAAGGATTTCAAGTTTTTACAAAGAAAAGACCAGAATAAAACCAAAATTTTGATTTTCAGTATCAAGACCCAAGAGAAGCATAAGCAGGTAAAAGGGGATAAGAAAACAAGGGATTCAATAAAGCTAAGCTATTTACATCCTTATGTGGGAAGATGATGCATGTAATTATTAAAAATTGCATCACAATAGAGATAGAAGGAACATACATCAGTAGAGGGTATGGGTATAGGGTGAATTGGAGGGAATGGCATTAAAATAAGGGATGGCAAAGAGGAGCAGAATGTACATAGAAGGAAGGGAGAAGTAGAATGGGGTAATTTCTTTCACATGAGGAGGTACAAAAAGTCTATTACAGTGGAGGGGAAGATGCAAAGGTGGACTATGGGCATTCCTTAAAATTACTATCTTCATCTTACTTGACAGGGAGTGGATGGGGAAGAGATCAAGAAAAGGATAGGGACTGAAAGAAGTGAGAGCAGGTCAGAGGAAGCAGTAGACAGAAGCAAAATGCTGGTGAGGAGGGAAAGAGAGAAAGGAGAGAGAGAACAGAGAGGGGGAATAATAAAATGGAGGAAAATACACAGGTAGTAGTAATAAATGTGAATGTGAATGCGATGAACTTTTCCATAAAACATGCATGGATTGCAGAGTGAATTAAAAGTCAGAATTCTACAATATGTCTTTTACAAGAAGAATGACACACAGTGTCAAGGTAATGGACTGGAGCAGAATCTTTTATGTACCAGCTGAGAAGAAAAGAAAAAAAGCAGGGATGGCAATCTTGATCTCAGACAAAGTGAAAGCAAAAATAGACCTAATTAAAAGAAATAAAGTAGGGAACTGTGTTTTGCTAAGAGATACCACAAACAATGAAGCAATACCAATATGAAACATACATGTACAAAGTAGTATAGCATCCAGATTTTTAAAGGAGAAGTTAAGTGA
>CM053773.1:70018638-70036487 GCA_028658325.1 Potorous gilbertii
CCACAGGACTTTGAGGAATAATTGTGAAATGATATGGGTGATGTCTTTTGATTCCTGCGTGAATTGGTTTTAAGTGAGGCAGACTTGCATGAAGTCCTCAGCCTCACTATTTCCTCCAGAGTCATCATAGTCCAGTGGCAGGACAGAGTAAAGATGATTGGTGATGTCTCAGGATACAGTGGATTACCTTGGTATCTTTGATGTCTAATCAAGCTCTAAGTGCTCCACATCACCTGCTTCATCTGCCTTCATGGCTGTTGGAACAAATTGTTCTCATCTGCCCATTCCACCAGATGAGGTCTTCCCATGCTTGTGGTAGACACCGCCCCCCCCCCCCAACTCACCAATGAGTTTGAGAACCCTTGGTTATCATCAACCTGGTTTGGCCCATCTGCTGAAACAGTTTACCTGGGTTTGGCCACTGCACATGTTACAGCTTCTTGGAGCCACAGGTGAGAGTTAGGTGGAGCAGGTGGACACCAAAGGTAAAAGAGCCCTGAAAAGGGCTCAGCAGCCATCACACCAAAGCTACTGGTACTGGTACTGGTAGTGGTACTGGCACTCCCCAAACACACCCTACATGCCAACAAGATGAAGTCCAGTGGACATGAAAGATAAATGACTCCTGTTGCAATAAAACTCAGAAGATAATTGCATCTATAATAGCAGCCCTAAAACAAGGCTGGCAAATGAAGTTCAACTTGCTGAAGCTGAAGTTGGATGTAGGTTTTTCTTTTTTCCTGGAGTAGCCACAGTGAAGAGGAGCACCATGAAGCTGGTGTAGGTTTTGGATTCAATATTATTCTAGTCAAAAAGCTTGTATGCCTTCCAAAAGGAGTGAATGACCAGCTCATTATAATGCAGTTGCTACTTTCAGGAAAGCCCCATACCACCTTCATCACTGCCTATGTTCCCACCATGATGAACCTTGATGAGGTCAAAGAAAAAAATTATTAAAACCTGGAAACCCTCATCATCAATGTGCCAAAAGAGGGTAACTTTATAATTCTTGTGATTTTAATTTCAGAGTAGGTACAGGCTATCAGATGTGGCAAGGAATCCTTGGGAGGAATGAAGAAAAAACGGCAATAGCCATGGTCACTTCCTACTGAAGACATGACCTTCTCATCTCCAAGACTGTCTTCCATTTACCCAAACACAATAAAAGTCTGTGACTGCAGCCTCACTGCAGACATTTGCATTTAATAGTTCATGTAGGGAGAATAGAGAGAGACAGGGTGTGAGTGAAAAGGCAATGTGTGGTACAGAATGCTGAACTAATAACACAGTACTCCTCCAAGCTAAATATTCACAGTCAACAACAAGGCAATATGATGGTTAAAAGACTTAATGTTACAAGATTAGAAGACTTCTTCTAGCATGAAAATTCTGCTGCTAATTTAGAGGAAAACCTGAGCCAACATATGGTTGTCAACAGTGGAGAAGAAAAGGAATGGACAGCATTCAGATATTTGGTTTCAGTGCCTTACAAATTCTTACAAAATTCTTGCAAAAATCAAAATTGCTTTAACAAACACGATAAGAAAATTCAGAAGCTACTAAATGAACAACGAGAACCCCACAAGATTTACCAGCAGGATAGTTAATCTATGTGTCTCTAAGAAGACAATATTTAGCTACATCAAAAGTAAAGTGTAAATAAAGTTTAGACAGATGCAGGATTCTGAGCTCAGTAAGAAGGCAGATGAAACTTAGTTTTTTATTTATACTAATAAAGCAAACACTTTTATCATGCCCTAAAGACTATTATGGACTAAAGATCTATAATACATCTCAAATACTCAGTACTGATTGTAATAGTAATTTAAATGGAAAGATCTTTCTCATTAATTAATAGGCCTATATGATCTGCTTAAATTTCCTAGAAGTCTGGGTCACATGTGGTGGGAGGAGCTTGCTGAAGAGGTAGAACAGGAAGGATGGAGCAAAACCAGGAGGAAGTGAGTGAGTGGGGTCAGTTCAGAGGGTGTACAGTACAGGCCAACTGACATATGCCCAATTGACATATTGTGACAGTGATAGTGAGGATGCCCTGGCTGAAGAGGAGAGGTTTGAGAATGACTTTGTCCTCTGCTATGATCATGTTTATTAACTTCTCGTTCTCCATGATAGATTTTGCTTTCTGATTCTGGGATTTGGTTGTCTAGTATTTAAATAAATGTTTTTCTTCTGCCTTCTATATGGGGAGTCTTTTATATTTTGTGATTGAGAACTACACTTGTATATTCATAGTTAGCACCAGTACCAATAGAATATTGTCTTGGCAATACACTGATGGAGCCACATTGATTAGTGATAAGGACATGATCCTAGAGATATGGGCTGAACACTTCCATAGTGCTTTCAACTGACCATCCTCCATCAGTGTTGAAGGCATTGATCTTTTACCTCAGGTTGAAATCAATCCCTCTTTACCCTAATTTTGAACAAAAGAAGAGGTTTTTAATAACATTAGTGTCTTCTCATGTGGCAAAGCACCTGGTGCTGATTCTATTCTAGCTGAGATTTATAGGAGGGGGGTTCACCGAAAACTGACTGAAATTTTCTGGGTTATATGGCAAGATGAGGTTATTCCCCCAGGAATTCAAGGAACCTCTATTATCCATCTTTATAAAGGTAAAAGAAATATATTGTCCTGTGACAATTGTGGAAAGGTGGATTATCTCTGTGAGTTATTATTAACAAAATTCTTGCCACTCAGTCCTCCTCAATAGGCTAAAATAATCATACTGTTCTTCCTCTAGGAGTGTTCACATAGCTTAGTCCAGATGTGTGATATCAACATCAACGATAATAATGAGTATCTTATATATTCCTCCAATGCCCTGTTTGAATCGAGGACTGTGCATAGTTTCCCAATTTTGCATTTTTGGGCCTAGGCAGTCTTTTCTGAGAACCTCTACTCTCCCCTCATTTTCTTTCCCTCAGGAAAATGCAATACTCTTTCTTTAAGACTAGATTCACGTTGATGTCATAGAGATTAACAGAATCTAGATGATGTCCAGGTTCAATCTATGGCAATAAACTTCCTCAATGCCTTGGTTGCTTAAGAAACTTTCCCATAGCCATAGTTGTAAAAGTTATTTCCATCCATTTTACTCTGGTTTTTTTTTTTTTTAATGATGTTACCTTGATGTCTCAACCAGGTTTCCATTTTGAACTTATTGTTGCATATAGTCAAAGATGTGTGTCTAAATCCATTATTTTTTAAACTGCTTTCTAGCTGGCCCTGGAGTTCTTATTAAATCAGGAGTCCTTCTAATGGTTTGTGATTTGGGGTTTATTGAACACTGCTTTATTGAGCTCCATTTTTCTTGAATACTGCTTATCTAGTCTATTCTCTGGATTTTTTTTTCCATTTTTAACCTACATCAAATGTTTTGGTGATTGCTACTTTACAATATGTATAATTTGAGGACTTGGAGAACTAGTGCTTATTGAGTCATACATTTTTATTTGCTTTTTCCCCTTTTTGTAATAGAGTTGTTGGTCTTTCAAATGGATTTAATTTTCATTCTTTCTAACTTTAAAAATTAATGAGTTAGGAAAACCAGCAAAAATGACAGAATAAAGGGAAACATTATAATCCAACTCTACACAAATCTATCACTTCAATGAAGATCTAAGAAGAATGACAGATGAAGAAATAATTAATTGAGTAATACAAGGAGAAGTCGTAGTGGACCGTTTTTCTAGGCAATGATCACAAATTTTGCCCATAGAGAAGTGATTTGAGAAGAAATTATAAGACGAAAGGGAAACTGACAGCTCTGCCATTCTGACCCCAGAGTAGAATCATGGATGCGATCCTCTATAACATTTAGAAAGCCCTGACATTCCCTCCAGAAGTGTACATAACACGCTTCTAATAAAAATCCCAATAAGAATACTGAGAAAAAAGTGTTAAATTTCATATATATTATATAAATAACACATATATGTATACAACGTACATGCATGATAAATATCCGTATAACACATAACATACTCATGCATACATAACATATAGGTGAGCAGTGCATAATTTGCATGAATATGTATGCACGCATTGCTTCATGCATGTGCACGCATGTTTATGTGTATGTATGTGTACACACATGTAGATGCACTGCTCCACAGTAATGGAAGTCAGGGAAACTCAATGGATAAACACAGAAAAGAATAAATACAAAATAGCTACAAGTAAATCCTAATTCAAAACACAGTTTTCCATGAAGATAACTAAAATTTTGTTATTATTGTGTCATACACAGTTGTCTGAGTCTTTGTGACCGCATTTCAGTGTTTTGGGAAGAAATTTTAGAATGGTTTTCATTCTCCACCTATTTTTACATGTGAGGAAACTGAGTCAAAGAGGGCTAAGTGCCTTGTCCAGAGTCACACAGCTAGTAAATACCTGAGGTGAGATTTGAACTCAGGAAAATGCATCTTCTTGATTCTAGGTCTGGCACTTTATCCACTCACTGTACCACCTATCTATCTAGATATAGATAGATAGGTGGTACATAACTAGAATTACTAGAAAAATGAAACAAATTATTTTTAAAAGAAACTTAAAATGATATTATGAATGTAAAATGTGACTTCATATAAAGGAACTAAAAGAGAAATATAAATTTTGGGTAAAAATATGGTAGGAGAATTAATATCAAAATGGAAGAGATACAAAGCCTTACCCAAGTAAGAGAAACCCTGAGCATTTAAATAGACTAATGGAAGTAAATGTTTCTATGACATAACAGCAATAAAAAAAGCATTTAAGTAGTCAAAAGACTGAAAGAAAGAGAAAAATGTAAGTTATCTGACTGAAAAGAACTGACTTGAAAACTGAACTAAAATGGAAGTTTTAAGAATCCACAATCAAAAAGCTATAGCAAAAAAGTGTCTAGGTATTTCTAGAGATATTGAAATAATTGTGCTTTGATCTATTAGAACTAGAGGGGTAAAAATTGAATAATTAACCATTCACTTCCTGAATAAACCTCAAAATGGGAATTCTTAGGAAAATCATGGCAAAATCCAGAGCATTCTGTCAAAGAAAATAAAATACTTCTGCCAGCATGAGGTAGTAGGGATGGTGAGAAGAGTTTGATTACTGAAGAAACACAATCAGAATCACAAAAGATTTACAAACTATCACCATTTCTTAAGTACACAATATTATTATATTAGACCTGCTAACCACAATTACATATGAAATATATATATATATATATAATTTAAGCATGTTTTGACCTTTTGCATATACTTGGCACTTGAAAGTTAGAGTTAAAATGTAAAACTTCTTAGTCAATTTTCTAAAATTGTACAATGAATTCATAGTTTCATCAACAGTAGATTAGTTTGCCGGTCTTCTCAACCCTTTCAATACTTAATATTCCTTTTTTTGTAATAGTCACCAGTTTGCTAAATTTAATATTAAAACAAATTTTTTTCATTTGAATTTTCCTAGTTATTAATGATCTGGAGTAATGTTTTCTATGATTGTAAATATATTAAAATGTTTTTAGAATATTTGCTCATATATCTAAACTACATAAGGTGAATGAACTTTCTCTGTGAGTAATGACACCATGACTTTATTTACATACATTTTGATGTATCTTGTAAGATGAACTCAGCAATTTTATTAATTTTCTGTGTATATTGGAGAGATGTTTTCATTCATTGCTTCCATTTGGCTACTGTAATTACTTCATAAAAATATTTCTGTCTTGTGTGGATTTATTTTTAGAATATTGTGTTAATCAAAGTTTTAATTGTTTAAACTAGGTTTTATAGCAAAAAATATCCATTTCCATGGATTTTCTTAATTAACAATGTCTTCCATAAATTATAATTTTGCCACTTTGTTTCTACTATAACTTTCTATAATTAAAAATCCTATGATTGGTATTTCTAGCATTACTAGAAATTAGCCAAGTGATTACTGTAATTACTACTTGTTTTCCTGGTGTTGAATTTTCCTACATACAGTGAATAATAATACTATATTATGCTCTACGATAGAGCAATACTATATTGTTCTAATCCTTTGAAAACATTAAGATAAAAATCTTTCAATTACATATTAGTTATTTGCATCAATATTCATCAAGGATATTCACTTATTAGCCTCTATCTTTGCTACATCCCAACCTGGTTTATGTATTAATGAAATATTTTTCTTAGGAATTAATTATAAAAAAAATGTTTTAAAACTTTTGAGAATAATTTGAGTGCCCTATTAAGTTATCTTTAAATGTTTTGTGGAATTCAAGTATAAGTTAATCAGACCTAAAGTTTTTTTTCTATATTTTAGCTCTTTAAATACCTATGTATATTCATAAATAGAAGAATATATTTACGTATATGTATGTGTATATATGTATACACACATACGTACACACATATGTAATTTACTCTTATGGACTAAGTTAGAATCTCTCTTCTAATCTATTGATTTATTATATATATTTTTGTCTTAGAGGTAACAATTTACTTTAAATTCTGGATCTTGTTTGGATATTATGGTTATTTGTGATTATTCTTTTCAATTTATTCTGTATTTGCTGTGATTTATATTCTTCATTTTAAAATGTATTTCCTATCCATGATTTTGTGATGTTATCTAATAAGCTTGTTAATCTTTTTAAAGAGAGGAGTTTGATTTTCTCATTTCTATTTTCTTTTTCTTTCATCTTTTATATATTTCTCTCTAAACTTCAAAAATTCATCTCATGATTAATTTCTATGTATTTGTTGATTCTCAATGTTAATTGCATATTTATTTCATAATCATCACTTTTCCATTTTGTTAAAGTGCTATTTCAGAAATAGATTTTTCCTGTCATCATTGTATTTCATAGTATTATTTTCTTTTGTATAGTAATTTTTGATGCTGTGCTTTTTCATTTGACCCATTCATTAGGAAGCTCACTGCAGTTTCTATTTTGATCCAAATATTTTCTTTATTTTAGTTGCTTTTTGATTTTTGAAGAATGAATCTAGTATCTTTGATTTTTAGTACATATTTATCATATCGGTATGCCCTCAAGCTTTTCCTTTTTTGGTACAAGTAACATGGAACATTGAGAAATACATTAACATACATATGTATCTCTTGCCAAATGACATCTTTTTTTCAGATCTAACTTCTATTTTAATTTTGTTATTTCTACATTTTCCCCCCTTTAGTCTCTCTTGTTTTAGATTTATTCAGTTCAGTGTGGAATTTTAATGTCTCCTATAATCCTGTTGTTATTTATGGATTTTGCAATTCTATTACCTTTTTCTCTTTGTAAATTTAGATGTTATGAATGTTGGTACAAATATGCTTGGAATTTTTCATGTTTCATTTTCTATGGGAAATATATACATTATATTCACCTATTAATCTTTCTTCATATCATGATTTCTTTTTAAGATTCCTCTAATTGTATGAGTACAAATCCTTCCCTTTCTTTGACATCATCTGTATAATAACTTTACAAAGTATAATATACTTTGTAAAAAGATTACATTTTCATAATGATGTATTTCTTCCTCTAGATGAGCTTATACATCATTTTTTGCACTTTTGTTATTACATGTACACATATAGACATACATATATATGCATGTGTATATATATATGTATATATATATATATATATGTATATATATACATACCTATAAACATATACACACACATATGAAGGAAAATAGAGATTCCATTTTTATTTAAGTTCTCCTTGTAAGGTAGATGTTTTCCCACATTCAATACTTTTGTATTAATTTTTATTGTCCTTTTTGCTTTACCACTCTTCCATTGCAATTAGTTTTGTTTACACTACTATTGTGATGGTGTATTCCTGTGGACACTTCCTCCATTATGGTCTCCACCTTTCCACTATTTAACAACCTATTCTAAGTTCCTTGAGCATATTTATTCTTTATTCTCACAGTCATCCATGAAAGTATTTTGAATCCCTTATCTTTTTTACTATAACATATTTTTCAACCTTAATCTATACTTGTTTTATCACATAGCAAATTAATGGAAGTTTATTCAATTTGTAGAGGTAGAAGTGTTCAATGGAAAGTGTTGTAGGAGCTTCTTTGTGTCTTGAGTCATGAATATTGATTTTCATAACTAAGGGCAATTTGCCAAATACCTAGTTCTTTGCCTTCCCTAACAAACTGGATATTAACTATCCTTGAATTCCTACTTCTATGTTGTAGGGTAAGATGATATCTAGCCATATTCTTTTTCTTTTTTCTAAATTGGAGAGGTTTGTAGAACGCAACTTTCTGCCATCTTGCCAATGAGGTGGTCCTGTTTTAATGGTCTGTCAAAGATTAGATATTAATTAATTTATTTTTCTGAGTATATATTTTCAGTAAAGAATGGCATGTAGAGAATATTTTCTTTAATGAAACTATTTTCTTCAAGGAACTAAGATGTGAAATTTTGCATTATTTTGGACAATATAGAGTTGACAGATTGTACACTTTTGAAGGGAAGACATGTTTTATCCTTGTAGCCTTGAAAAGATTAACTTAGTGCCATATACAAGGTATTAGTTCAGTAAAATCTTTGGTAAGTTACTATTAAAAGGGAACTGTTCATATTTTGTCTACCCACGGAGGTCCTTAAACTGAAATTAAATTGGTGTAATTTTTTGGATAAGGCCATGCATCAGTTCAACTCTTTCCAAAAAATTTTGTTTTCTTTTGAACATAAAAAGAAGATCTGTTGGAGATTCATTTAAATAGCTCTAATTTAAATTCTATGATGTAATATGAAATTCTCTGAGAAGTAATATATTATGCCTTTTTAGCTTAAATATCAGAACACATTTATAATTATTGTCACAAAAAATAAAAGGAAAAGAAAAAATTGATGCACAGTCAAATCAGTATTCAGTTTCTAACTTTATTCTATAGAATGCTACCATGCAAGTACAGGGCATGAAAAAAAACCTAGTTCTTTTCTGAGATAAAAATGCAAACAATGACAGAGTGTTAAGGATGCAAAGATTTCAGGTTCTATCCTATTTTGGCCAAGGTCATCTTTAGAGAAAGACTAAGTCTTCAGCATTTCTTTGATGTTTTGCTCTAGAATTATTGGAGACTGAAGTTTGAATCCATCCTTCTGTTTTAAATGAGGATAATAGTCCCTACAGTACATTATTCATTGGACTTTTGTACGTATCTAAACACTCTGCAAAACAATATAATCCTGTGAAATAATCAAGTTGATTCTGTGTCATCTTCTAATTGATCCTAATAATAATTAATTGAATTTGTCCCATTACTGACCCTTTGTCAGTAATTTACTGATATAATGTCATTTACTGACATCGTTCTTGGTCTCTAAACAGTTCAAAAGCTCAACTGTTCTGTAATGAATTGAGTTTAGAAATCCAATTCTCTTGGTAATCACTGTTTTATTCTTTTCTCCAGGAAATCTATTATTCTTAAGGGATATGGGTGGATAGCAGGGAGACTGGTCTACTATCCTCACACCACCAAGCTATGTTTCAAGGATATTTGGTTTGTTATCCAAAGAATTCTGTTCTACTTTCTCTCATCTTGAAGACAGACTCAAAAAATGAACATTTCTTATTCACAGGAGGGAAACTTGTTACCAGTCTCTTATTCTGGATTTCCAACACTTGTATTGTTCTCCCATGCCTCAGCTTTTTAATCAATCATGTTGATTTCACCATTGATGATGTTGAACTCTTTAGTCAATCCAAACTTGTTCTATTACCTCAAAGTCCTGTATTTGTTCTGTACTCCTCAGTTATAAACCCATAAAAGATGAATGTTTCCCTCTTTCGGGTTTTAACTGTGCACAGGAAGCTGACATACTATTTACTGGTAAATTTACGCTTTATTAGTAAATTGTGCTCAAAACATTGTGCCTCTGTTTACCTTATATTTGCAATAACATTTGAATGCCAAGAAATATATTATGAAGAAAAGACAATAAAGGGTTGCATAAAACTCTAATCTTATGGTTATTGGTTATTAAAATAGAAAATAAATGAAGTTCAGGGGGAAAAGAAAGTAAGAGAGATTATTTTTGCTTTATCATTGAGTATTCTTGTTCCTACACTTGTTTATTGTTTTGACATATAAAGGATAATTCTCTAGGGTACCTTCAAGATTCTATGATGTGATGAACCTTTTCACTTACTGATCTAGCATTTAAAAAATATAACCTATGATATTGCCAAGATCATTTACAACCAGAAACTCTTAGTGACTCAACAGAATTAGAATAACAAGCTTTTAGGTTAAGTCAAACCTAACCTACATTTCCTAGGAACAGTGATACAATCCTGGAATTTAGGAACTTGTAATTTTATATCAAGAGCTTACTTGATATTATTCGCAACTATGCTTAAAAACAGTTTACTCCTATTTGAAAACTCTTCTAAATAAGGTTTGTTTTTCACCATAAACTTTTTTAAAATAAATTTATTTAATTTATTACATTCATTTTCAAAAAATTTTGGGAAGCAAAATTTCTTCCCATTTGTCCCCTCCACTGACCTCAATACACCAAGCATTCTAATTTCCCCTGTCACCAATCTGCCCTCTCTTCTATCATCCCTCCCTTCCCTTACCCCATTTTCTCTTTTGTCCTGTAGGGCCAGATAACTTTCTATTCCCCATTACCTGTATTTCTTATTTCCTAGTAGCAAGAACAATACTCGACAGTTGTTTCTAAAACTTTGAGTTCCAACTTCTCCCCATTCCTCCCTCCACACTCATTCCCTTTGGGAAGGCAGGCAATTCAATATAGGCCATATCTGTGTCGTTTTGCAAATGACTTCCATGATAGACATGTTGTATAAGACTAACTATATTTCCCTCCATCCTATCCTGCCCCCATTGCTTCTATTCCCTCTTTTGATCCTGTCCCTCCCCAAGAGTTTTGACTTCAAATTGCTCCCTCC
The DNA here is from genome assembly GCA_028658325.1 of Potorous gilbertii. NCBI lineage: Eukaryota > Metazoa > Chordata > Mammalia > Diprotodontia > Potoroidae > Potorous > Potorous gilbertii. The sequence continues at coordinate 70,029,591 of CM053773.1, forward strand.
TCCCGTTCCCCTCCCTTCCATCATTCCCCCTCACCCTGCTTATCCCCTTCTCCTCCACTCTCCCGTATTGTAAGATAGGTTTTCATACAAAAATGAGCGTGCATTTTATTCCTTCCTTTAGTAGAATGTGATGAGAGTAAACTTCTTGTTTTTCTCTCAGCTCACCTCTTTCTCGCTCCACTAAAAAGTGTCCTACCTGCCTCTTCTATGAGAGATAACTTGCCCCATTCCGTTTCACCCTCTCTCCTCCCAATACATTTCTCTCTCACCGTTTACCTTCATTTTTTAAAGATATGATCCCATCCTATTCAATTCACTCTATGCTCTCTGTCTCTGTGTGTGCATGCATGTGTATATGTGTGTGCGTGTGGTTGTGTGTGCATGTGTGTGTGTGTGTATGTGTAATCCCACCAACTACCCAGATACTGAAAAGTTTCAAGAGTTACAAATATTGTCTTTCCATGGAGGAATGTAAACAATTCAACTTTTGTAAGCCCCTTATGATGTCTCCTTGCTGTTTACTTTTTCATGCTTCTTCTCATTCTTGTGATTTAAAGTCAAATTTTCTTTTCAGCTCTGGTCTTTTCATCAAGAATGTTTGAAAGTTCTCTATTTCATTGAAAGACCAGTTTTTTCCTCGAAGTATTATGCTCAGTTTTGTTGGGTAGGTGATTCTTGGTTTTAGTCCTAGATCCTTTGACTTCTGAAATATCCTATTCCACACCCTTTGATCCCTTAATGTAGAAGCTGTTAATCTTGTGTTATCCTGACTGTATTTCCACAATACTTGAATTATTTCTTTCTAGCTACTTGCAATATTTTCTCCTTGACCAGGGAACTCTGAAATTTGACTACAATGCTCCTAGGAGTTTCTCTTTATGGAGCTCTTTCAGGTGGTGATTGGTGGATTCTTTCAATATTTGCTTTGCCCTCTGGTTCTAGAATATCAGGGCAATTTTCCTTAATAATTTATGAAAGATGATGTCGAGGCTCTTTTTTTGATCATGGCTTTCAGGTAGTCCCATAATTTTTAAATCGTCTCTTCTGGATCTCTTTACCATGTCAGTTGTTTTTCCAATGAGATATTTCACATTCACTTCCATTTTGTCATTCTTTTGGTTTTGTTTGGTGATTTCTTGGTTTCTCAGAAAGTCCTTAGTCTCCATCTGTTCCATTCTAATTTTGAAAGAACTATTTTCTTCACTGAGCTTTTGTACCTCCTTTTCCATTTGGCTAACTCTGCTTTTGAAAGCATTCTTCTTCTCATTGGCTTTTTGAACGTCTTTTGCCAATTGAGTTAGCCTATTTTTCAAAGTGTTATTTTCTTCAGCATTTTTTTGGGTCACCTTCAGCAAGATGTTGACCTCCTTTTCATACTTTTCTTGTGTCTCTTTCATTTCTCTTCCCATTTTAACTCCACCTCTCTAACTTGATTTTCAAAATCCTTTTTGAGCTCATCCATGTCCTGATCCCATTGAATATCTATTTCAGATTTTTGGGATACAGAAGCCTTGACTTTTATGTCTTTCCCTGATGGTAAGCATTGTTCTTCCTCATATGAAAGGAAGGGAGGAAATATCTTTTCACCAAAAAAGTAACCTTCTATGGTCTTATTTTTTTTCCCTTTTCTGGGCATTTTCTCATCCAGTTACTTGACTTCTGAGATTCCTTTCCACACCCACCTTACCTCCAGACCCACAAAGATAGTGCTTGGGGTCTGAGATTCAAATGCTGCTTCCCAACTTCCGGACTTTCAGTGGCAGCAGGGCTACTATGCAATGTAAGATTAAATTCAGGTGTTCAGGTGTGGGCAGGGCTACTATTTAATGTGGGATTAAGTTCAGCTCTTCAGGTGGGAGGAGGCCCACCACACAAGGCTCAGTTCTCTCACATGGTTTACTTGGAGACCTTCAACAATGTACCTGAGCTCCTGCCTGCTTTGGGATCCCCTGTGTTCTGCTGCCTCCACTGGGGCCTCCTAAGAGGGCTGAGTTATGGAGACACCCTATTCCCCTCTTGGCCAGAGAAACAGGCTCTCTCACTGACCTTTGTGCCTGTGGGTAGAGAGAGCTGTGTGGCTTCTGGGGATTCCATCCCTGAAGCCTGCTGGGATTTGCTTCTCTTGGTGCTGGGTGGCCAAGGCAGGGCTGGGCTCTGCTCTGGGTCCGGTGCATGACAACCTTTGGTGTGGGTTTGTAGGGACTCTCTGGAATGGAAATTTCCTCCACTCCATTGTTCTGTGGCTTCAACTGCTCCAGAATTTGTTGGGAATTCTTTTTTACAGGTATTTTATAGGCTGTGGGTTTGGAGCTAGCATATGTGTGTCTTTCTACTCCACCATCTTGGCTCTGCAACCCACCATAAACTTTTTTAAAACTATATTTGGCAGGAGATAAAATATAAAATTTTAGTGTTGTAGCAGATTTTTATTTTGGTTTTATTTAGGCCACACATTGATGTCTAGTCACCTGTTGATGCAGTGATATTATGCTTATTGCCATCAGTAGAAGCTTCATGACTGCTTCAGGGCATAAACAAAGTATGTCTTGGCATAAAGATGTTCAGTGAAATTGGAGGAGTGGACCAGCTTTAGCAAGATATGTACAAATATGATTTTAAATCAAATACCTGAGATTCTAAGTCTATGCATGTAATCTACTCTATGATATTTGTTCTGCTTTTAAAACAATGATGATCAAATTTGTATCAAATGAATATGTTTTGTTGGATATTACAAATTGGTATTAAAAGTGATGATCTATCATTGTTTGAGTACCAGAAGAAACATTTGAAAAATAACTGTGAGTAAATTGAGAGCTAGAAGAGTTTCGACTTGTTTCATTGCAATGTTTTGTCATAAACACAAAAGACCCTTATCTAAGATACTACTTGATTTGTATTACAACATATATAAAGAAGAGGTTTTTCATTTGGAAACTGCATTTCAGTCATGCCTATGTTATATGCAACCTTCCTTGGAGATGGTATTCCAAATAGTTTTCTCATAGTGAGAAAGGGGATGAGTAAAGTACCCTTTTCATAGCAATGGAAATGGGGTGGAGTCACTTGCTGTCACTACTGTTCAAGAAAGTTGTGGAATAGGATTTGAGAGAGAGTACTGATGGTAAAAAGGTTATCAACCTGTCTATCTCTTTAGGTGGCCACTTCTGTTGTATTATTACCAAGTACCATGAGTTTATCCAAACTTCTGTGGTTTCTTTTCTTCCTAAATCCATGACTTGGTATTGGATTTAAAAGCATTTGCTTCTTATTTATTGTACCTTTAAATTTAGAAATACTAAAATTATGCTGACCTATCATTCAATCTATCTGTCTGTCTATCTATCATGTCATCACATGTGATTTTTTTTTACCATATAAGGATCATTACAGAGTTATAAGCTGAAGGCTGGAAGGGAATCAGAAATTACCTAGTCCAAACTTCTTTTATTCTAGATTAGAAAAATGAGGTTCAAGGAATATTTTTAAGTTGGCCATGATCAAATCAGGAGTAAAGCCTCAGAGGCAGTTGGTCTTTGAGACAGAAATGATTTTACCTTTCTTGTAGAAGTATTGAATAAGAAATAAGAGTGTAAGATAAATTTGAGAATTCAGGAAATAAACAAAAGCCAATATGTCAGGTGAATATGAATGAATTCAAACATGTTAAATATTGACTACATGAAAAGCTCTATGTATATTGCTTGGGATATAAATAGAAAAGCCAGAAAGGTCAAGGTTTCATTTTCTGAGCAGGGGACATATAGGACAATTCAGCTACAGTGGAGGTGAATACACCTGTGGTCCTTAAGGTTCAGCAGTACGGTTGAAGGTATGTTATATCTTCTTTATCTTAGTTCTCATTGATAAAACCATTGACATTACTGATGTTGACCTACTTGTTTCTAAAGAAATTGGAGCAATTTGGGTGCATATTTGGGGCAATAAGAAATTATTTTTCTTCATTTTCAATAATTGTGCATTCTATTGAGTCATAGGTGACACCATCTGCAAAGGTTGATGCCAAGTCCTGTATACAAATAATTGTTCCCTTAAGCACTAGTTGTGATACCTTGTAGTGTGTTCATCCTTCATTGCTGAAGAAGACCATGCCATCAGAGAAATAATGACATGACTTGCACTTGACTTTGTTTTTGAGTGAGGGAGGGTTGTGCAGGTCCCCAGCCTCACTTTTCTTACAGACCTACCTGAATGCAGTGACCAGATATTCATCAGGATGACTGGAGATGACCCAGAATGAGGCAACTGGAGTTAGATGACTTGCCCAAGGTCAGCTAATGAATGTCAAGTGTCTGAGGTGGGATTTGAATTCAGGTTCTCCTGACTCCTGCACTGGTGCTCTACTCACTGCATCATGTAGCTGCCCCAGTACCTTGTAGTGGTGCTTATCACAATGCCTAGCACTCAGAGGACATTTAAAATTGTTTATTGATTCACCAAATGAGGAATATGTTAATATTCCCATAGTTCTTAGCTAACCTGCCCATAAGTGGCAGATGATTAGTGATCGATGTTGATGATAGAATGGGTTGACTCATTTAAACAGGGGCTTCTCTCTTGGTGATGATGTTGAGGAATAAAACTGGAGGAATGGTAGGTAGCTTTGGTGGGTGGTTCTATCGTTCTGGTTCTTGGGCTTCCTACATTGGTTCAGAGCAGTGATGGTGGTCAAGAAGGCAGTGATAGTTTGAATAACCTGGTACATTTACACTTTGGCTAGTCTGACTTACCTGCTCTTAGTTGGTTTGTGGTGGCTGCCATTAGGGAAAGGGAAGGCTGATTTTTGTCATTGATTTTTCAGTTCTATTCAGTAGCATCATTACCAGAATATTTTTTTGAAAATGTTATGGTTTAAAACTTCAGGATTAGAACTGCTACTATACTTATGAGAAAAGTAATATGTGAACTTTAGGAAAATGAATATATGAAGTAAGCAAAGGAGCCACTTAATGGGGATTAGCACAGTATTTTGCAAATAGTAGGCACAGGATATTTATTAGAATATGAGGGAATAAGGATGGAACCAAGAAGGTAGAGAGAAAGCAAGGACTCTTCTGAACTCTTCCACAAATTCTTTCAGACACCTCTAAAAAGAGAATGTGAACAAATTTTAGAGTGACAGAATCCACTAGGAGACAGAACTTTGCAGATTTTCAGACCAGGATCACCTTAAAGATCGATGGGAAGGATCTATTACATCATGTTGGAAAAGGGCAAAGTACACAGGCTGTACCAGCATAGACTAGGCCATATTGGAGTGAGAAGAGTCCTGGGCATAGTGGATCACTACCAGCAGTACTGATTCCCAAACTTCTAAACACAAGATAGTAGTCTGGAGGAACTGAGTGAAAGAGAAACACATGGCTCATGGGAGAAACAGCAGCTACTCCTGGGTCAATCAGTTCACAGATTGAATGTTTGATAGTCACATACTTGAACTTCTGGGAGCCAAGATGGCAGACTAAACTGCAAATGCTCTCACTCTCCCTTGTTGACTTTGAGAAACCCAGATCATATTGCCCTAGGAAAACCAAGGAATAATGGAGTCAGCAGATGGGGTAAATGAGTCTTTTAGCTTGGGAAGCTAGGGAGATCCCAGGAAAGGGTCCCTATTGCTATGGTTGAAGGGGATCAGTGAAAGGCCACAGGTGTCCCAGGAAACCTCCCTCAATGGAACAGCAGAAGATCCTGAGCCCCAGGAAGTAGATACTGTAGGTTTCAACACCAGGAGTGCCTTAGCACAGCCAGGGAATTATGCAAACACTTGCACAGATGGGGTCCACCAGCTACTGAGCCTGCCAGTGCTCTAACACAACCCTGGAGAGGAGGGGACCTCCAGTGACCAGACCACCCTTCCTCCACACCTCATGTCATGACCTTCAATGTAATCCCAGGCACACTCAGAAAATCTTCACCTTGTTATGGCCTTAGCACACACCAGCTAATTCTGCATCAGGTAAGTTGCAGCATTATATAGCTTGTAGTTGAAAGAGCCAGACACCACAGCATGCAAAGCCAGTAGCTGTCAGCACAAGAAATGTGGAGCAGAACCCCTGTAACCCAGAAGCAGGGAGCTACTTAAAAAAACAGGAAAAAAGTAATCACCATAAGCAAGAAGCAAAATAGAAAAATGAAGATCGGGGGGCGGAGCCAAGATGGCGGAGTAGAAAGACTCACATTTGCTAGCTCCGAACCCACAGCCCATAGATTCCCTGTAAAAAGAACTCCTGACAAATTCTGGAACAGTGGAAGCCCCGCAGCAACACAGTGAAGGAGATTTCTGCTGCAGAGAACCCTGAAAAACCGACCGCAAAGGTACCCCGGACGGGAGCTGAGTCCTGTCCTGTGGAGCGCTCCTCTTCCCTGCCCCGGCCACGCGGCACTGAGAGGAGCGAGCAGACCCCAGCAGGCGGCTGCGAAGGTCCCTCCACCCACAGACGCACAGGTCAGTGAGAGAGACGGGCTGAGAGGGGAGCGGGGCGTCTCAGGGACTCGGACCCCCTGGGAAGCAGCCGCTGTAGCAGAGGCTGAGGCAGCTCGGCCAGAGGCAGAGGCAGCTTGGCCAGAGGCAGAGGCAGCTCAGCCAGATACTCCCAGAGAGGGCAGGAGCTCCACCCCAGCTCCACTACAAAGGATCTCTGTATAAACCCTCTGAGGAAACTGAGCCTGAGAGGCGGCCCTGCCCCCACCTGAGAACCAGCAGATAAGCCCCCATTGAAAAGCAGTCAGGCCTGCCACCAAAAGCCCTGAGGCTGGGGAGCAGCATTTGAATCTCAGACCCCAAGCAGTAGCTGGGCAGATCTAGGCCAGGGGGTGGAGAGGACTCTCAGAAATCAAGTAACTGGCTGGGAAAATGCCCAGAAATGGGAAAAAAAC
>CM053773.1:70036987-70055809 GCA_028658325.1 Potorous gilbertii
GGAGGGCAATGGGAGGAGGGAACAATTTGAAATTAACACTCTTGGGGAGGGACAGGATCAAAAGAGAGAATAGAAGCAACGGGGGGAAGGAAAGGATGGAGGGAAGTATAGTTAGTCTTACACAACACGACTATTATGGAAGTCATTTGCAAAACTACACAGATACGGCCTATATTGAATTGACAGCCTTCCCAAAGGGAATGGGTGGGGAGGGAGGGATGGGGAGAAACTGGAACTCAAAGTTTTAGGACCAACTGTTGAGTATTGCTCTTGCTACTAGAAAATAAGAAATACAGGTAATGGGGAATAGAAAGTTATCTGGCCCTACAGGATATAAGAGAAGATGGGGACAAGGGGAGGGAGGAATGATAGAAGAGAGGGCAACTTGGTCATAGAGAAAATTAGAATGTTCTGTGTATTGGGGTGGGGGAGGGGACATATAGGCAGAAAATTTGGAACCCCAAATTTTGTGAAAATGAATGTAAAAAGTTAAATAAATTTATTTAAAAAAGAAAGAAATGTTGAAAATAATAAAATAATAATAATAAAAAACTTGGGCGAAGGAGTATTGTTTTTTAAAAGACTTTATTTGCATAATTTCAAATTGCTTTCCAAAATGTTTCTACCAATTCAAAGCTCCACCAATAACATACCCATGGGTCTATGTTTCCACAACCTGTGCTACATTGACTATTTCCAGGTTTGGTCATTTCTGGCTGTTTTCTGGTCATAAAGTAAAATTAACGTCAATTTCATTTGCATTTCTCTTACTATTAATGAGTAGGAACAATATGTCCTGTGATTTTTAATTGTTTGGAAGGCTTTGTTTAAGAACTTTTTGTTTATGTCTTCTGATTACTTCTCTGGGAGAATGTGAAAAAACCAAGCCTGTTGACCAAAAGTCACCTTTAGAAAGTATAATCACAAAATTTCTGGAAGATATACATAAATGTGTAGATCTTAATATGTGCACACACACATATACACACATTTATATGACTGTATATGTATAGGTATGGATACATGTGCCATATAGCTAGATGGCTCAATGGACTGAGTGCTGGGCTTAGACCAGGAAGTCATCTCTCTGAGCTTAAATCTTCCCTCAGAATCTTATCAATTGTCTGAACTTGAACAGTCACTTAAGCCTGTTTGCCTCAGTTTTCTGATCAGTACAACGAGGTAGAGAAGGAAATAGCAAATCACTCTATCACTTTCGCCAAGAAATCCCCAAATTGAGTCACAGAGTCAAACAAAACTGAAATGACTTCACAAGTTAGATATGTGTACATATATACATATTCACTTATTCTAAATGAGGGGAAGGGAACTATAATTTCTTACATTTTTTTATCCCTAGGGAATAGCATAGTGTCTTACAAATAGTAGTAATTTAAACATATGTTGACTAAAAAAGTGTAAAACACTTACCAATGTAAAAATGGTTTGCAATGTCAAAGGAATATCCAAACCTATAAATGTATTATTTATCAGTACTTACAGTATAACATTTTATACTTAAAGAATAATGAAAATATCATAGAATATTTGAACAAAAAATGAGGAAACTGAAGCCTGCATTGGTCAAGTGAGTTGCCAAATATATATAGCCAATTTCTGATAACTTTAGGACCCCAGATGTCTCAATTTTATAATCAAAGGTCTATTGTCAGCTAAATCCTAGCAATAATGTATTTAAAAGGCTTGACTTTACAAACATTGAAAAAAAACCACAGGAAATAACTTAATATCAACAATCCTTGCCATTTGTATTTTATTAATACTTTGCCCACACTGACTAAAATCAATTTGTTGATGTTTGTAGAAATCATAACTGAAATTTCAGCCATTAATATTTAGAATGAATGATAATTCAATAAACTTTAGTAATGTAGTTGACATATGACAACATAATTATATGATAGACTTGTACTTAAAGTTTTGAATTCCAAAAATGGTTTGCAATATCTAAAGAACCATTCTCATTGAATAGGACTTTTAAATATGTTTTACTGCATATCTTTTGATGATAGAACTTCAAACTGTCAGTTGAAATTGGCAATGTATGCTTTCTTTCCACAACCATATAGATAGGTCACACAGCCTGAGTAAAATTAATCACTGAAAGTAACAGTTCCAACTTACTTATTACTGTTTTTAAGGGGATTTGTTTTATAGAAGGATGATCTCTGAAGCATCTTCCTTGTCTTTTTAAGACACACTTTCACTATTAGAAGATTAAAGAAAGTGTTTTAGAAGGTAATATAATTTGAGATTTCATAGTTCTAACTCAGGAGAATTAGTCAAAGTGCTTTTTAACCCACCCTCCAGCTATTTTTACCTCCTTTCTCCTCACATTTAGCAAAATCCGATGAGGTATTCTAATTCTACAGTGTCCCTGCAACAATTTTCTGGTGGCAAAATGGTGAAAGATTACCTTTTAGCTTCATTTGTTTATCTTTTCCCTTAGGTGACTTTTGGTGAAACCTTACATTACATTCCTTCTCTTTGGTCGTCAACAGCGAATTAGTCAGTCAATTTCTAGGGTGCTTAAATTGACTTTATGTTTCATGAACTTTTTTATATATTTTGTTAAATGCCTCATATCAATTAACCACATCATATTATAATTTTAACTCTTACTAAATAGTTTCTATGACAGTTAGAAGCAAATGTCAAAGAATGTCCCTGATCATGAATCTCTTTCTAACTTTGGGTAAACTATTCTTTTCTGTGTTTTTGGTTTATGAATAATATCTTCTATGTTTTAACCTACCATTAATATAAGCAACTTAGTCAAATTATTTGATAAATTTAGAACCACCCATTTTCCTACCCAACAACCAAGAAAAATCAAGCAAAAGAGTTTGTTTTTTTCTTAACAAAGACACAATTTTTGTCAGAGCCCTATAAAATCCCACACCTTGATTTTGTTGAATCAGCAAGTAATTACTTACAGACTACTTTATGTCAAGAGTTGTGCTCATTGGCAAAGGTACAAAGACAAAATTTACCCAGTTTCTGCCATAGGTACATCTTCATACAGTCACACGTAGGACACACAGAAGTTATTTATGCTTTTCTTCTCAATATCCTTAAATCACTAGGGTTGCATGTGCTAAAATTATAGTATTGAGCCCATTATATTTCAAATAACTGAAAAATACTCTCTAATTGAAGACCTAGGTTTTCTAGCAATTTGTATATATCTGTGCATATGGCTGTATTATATGTGCATACTGCAATTGGTATGTGTCTATTTCTTTACATATGTATGTACATATAAAAACAAATGTGTATGTGTATGTGTATACACATTGATTTTACCTACTGATATCCTCCTCTCCATAACTGCATTTAGAGTAAATATGTTTACTGATTTCTCATTTCAAAGTCAATTTCACAATTTATTGGTTTAGTGGAATTCCAGAACACAAACATTATAGTCTAAGAATGTTTGAAATGATCTAAAGAATTACACTGTAGTTTTATTCTATAACTCCAAAAGTATGAGAACATAGTTACATTTTTATAATTCATCCTAATTACAACATCTTAGTCTGATTTCAAATTTAATCAAAAGTCACCTTCTATATATCTATTGTTGGAAGCCACATAATTTGCATGCTTACAAATGATGCTATAGACACCCCGTGTGCAGTTATGTGCCAAAAATTTGCTCAAGAAACTGGTGTATATTAAAGATATTTGAGCCTCAGAAACAAGTCCAAGATTGGTGTGCTCCATTTTAAAACTGGACATATAGCTTTTTTTTCAAATTTTCTTTTCTTCATTTTACTGGAATTGCCAAAACGATTCAGTTACATGGTGTATTAATAAAATTTCAAGTGACTTTGATGGCAACTGCAAAGGATATTTTAATGCCAACATCGAAATGCTTGTTTCAACTGCAAATGTAGAAAAGACATTGCATGTCTGTGTTTATATATGACAGGAAGGGTCCTGGCTAGTCATGAATAGTACATAATCAATTGATTTAGGTTATGCACACATAATCTTTCAAAAAGAGATTTTTGATTTGAGGATCATAGATTGAGAAAACATTGACTGAACAGTGCTGTCAATGATAGTAGAGAGTTGTTCAAATCAACTTATCCTCATCAACCATGTTGTGCCATCAAAAGTAACAATAGCTTCTCCAGGGTTGTGTGCTTCTAAAAATACAACCAAAATTGAAGGGATAGGAATTTCTCTTTGTAATATGAATGTGCTTCAAAATCCAACTCTGTAGACAAAGGAGATAGAACTGGTATGAAATATAGTTACATTTGCAAAGTTTACCCAGGTTAAATTTCTGCTGCTTTGGAAAGAATTGTGATTAGCATTGATTTCCAATAATCTACAGAATTCTTTGCATATCTATTCTGTTTCAAGTTTGGTTTACAACAGCAAAACCTTGGGTGGCCAATCTTTCTTTTATTCTTTCCAGAGACTTACTAAGGCTTACCTTTTAGCACAGCAGGATATCCAAAACAACAGTAGGCAAAAGATGATGACGATGATGATGACGATGAAGATGATGATGATGATGATGACGAATTTTAGGCAAACTGGAAGCTGGAATCAGGGTAACATTTGAGCATTGACACTCAAGTGGCAAGTACTAGTTGGCATACACTAATGCACTCTGTTTCTAAGTATTAAGTTATTGCCCTCAAGAAACTGACATTCTAAATTGGAAAAATCATCAATTCTGAGACATTTAGAAGTTGCACCCTTTTAAAATTCTTTTTGCTTTTCTTCCTCTTGAGAAATTAATTCAATAATAAATTGTTTGCATTTTACCTGAGTTTTCTAGTTACATACCCCTAAGCCCTTTAAAATTATATAAAATAATAATTACTTACATCTACATGGAAATTTAATATTTTTGATGTACCTCCCATTATTTCATTTGCCTTAAAGCAAACCTATGACTTAGGCATCGTAGGTATTGGTAAGAAACTGTGGGTCTAGGAGAGGATTCTGAGAAGATGGCAAATTGCATTAGAAAACTCCAACTTATCCAAATGTTCCCCCAAAACAAGACAAAAAAGGACCTGAGTTTGGAGGTAGAGTGCTAAAAATAAACAAGAGTTGTCGCAGAATATTGGTCCCCTTTGGACAACCACAAAAATTCCTAAGAAAAATCTCAAGACTGAGATTTGGTTCCTGTGAAGTGTAAATACCTCCAGGCTAGTTCCACTAAAAAAGCAAGTGATGAGACCCTGGGGCTAGTTGGGAGGTAACCTTGGCCCCTGCCATAGAAATTTACCTCATGGCTGTGTCAGTCAGGCCTCTGAACAGGAAAGATTGAAGAAACCTCTGTGATAAGGGATGCCAGGTCCAGATCTACTGCCAAGATGAAACTCTGACCAAGAAGTGACCAGAATATGCCCAGCGTGTACAGATGTACTGTCGTGAAGACACGGATGCCTGTGGGCATTCACAAGAGGGTGTCTTTGTCCTTCATTACCAAAGAGGACTCTGCCATCAGAGAAATGATGACATGGCTTGCACTTCAGTTTTGAGTGAGGAAGGATATGCAGGTTACCAGAATCATTTCTCCTCCAGGTCCATCTGAATCCAGTGACTGGATATTCATCAAGATGACTGAGGATGAAGCAATTGGGATTAAATGACTTGCCCAAGGTCACGCAGCTAGTGAGTGTCAAGTTTCTGAGGTGAGATTTGAACTCAGGTCCTCCTGACTCCTGCACTGGTGCTCTATCCACTGAACCACCTAGCTGCCCCTCACAAGACAGTAGAGTTCTTGGCTTCAGTTCTATAAGCTAATCTCCCCTGCTTTGCCTTTGATCCTATACCATCTCACCCTCTCTCTCCACCAGTCAAGTAAGCAGAATTCTGTTATACTCATTTTCAATCTCTTCCTCTCCACCAGGTTCTTTCTGTTATCTAGAATCATAGAGTCATAAATGTAGCAGTTGAAGGCACCTTAGTGGTCATTATGTCCATTCCCCCAGTTTCAGTAATTTTAAGCACTGCTATTCATCTGACATGAGTTGGCAGGAAATTAAGACTCACAGAGGCAAAGAACCTTGTCTTGACTACTCACATTAGGCATTTGAAAAGGCAGTAGAGACTACCTGTCAATTTTCTCTTTGTTATGAAGATGTTGAGAATAAAGCACTACAAAGACAGTATTTCCTTGATCAAAATATACTAAAATGTAGATTTTTGTAAATATATTCTATATTCGACTATAAATTTAGCAACAAAAAATTTACTGAAAGATGCAGATAATAAAAAAAAATCACAGTGATAACTGTTGTATTGAAAATGATTTGATATAATAACAGTCTCAATTTCTCCTTCAACAAAGTATTTCCCATTAGTGATCCGGTAAAGATTTATTAAGCATACAAATACCAGTTACTGTGTTCGTTGTCAATACAAATAAAAAGGATTAAATAGCATATATCCACACTAACTTACATTCTAATTGAAGAGACAAGTTCATATATAAGGATATCCCATGTACAAATAAAGATGACAACTATGAATAATTAAATAAAAGATAATTAGGAAGTGACAGCATTAGCATTTAGTGATATCAGAAGGTACACGGAAGGTAATTCTTGAGTTTCATTTTAAAGGAAAGAGGAATTCCGTGAGGTGGTGGTGAAAAGGGAAAGCATTTCAGGCATGGAATATGGTCAGTACAAAGTCACAAAGAAGAGAAATGTAGTGTTGTATGTAAAGAAAATAGTGAAAACCAGTTTGGTTGAATTGCAGAATATGGGAGGGATAGTAATGTCTAATGAGGCTGAAAAGAAAGGTTGTTACCAAGTTTTGAAGGCTTTCAAAAGCTAGACAGTGAAGTTCCTATTTTATCCCAGAGGGAAAAGGGAAGACTGAAGGTAACTGAGAATAGAACACCTTTTTAAATTCAAGATGTGGCTCAAACACAATCTTCTATACAAAGTGTTTTCTTATTTCTCTAAATGCTAGTTCTTACCCTCTCCCTCCAACTGTCTTAAACGTAGCTACTCTGTGTTTATTCTTTGTATTTATTCCACATTTCTTAAATAAGGTTAGCGTATTGCTGTGATATAGGAAATAATGAGTTGGTAGACTTAGAAAAATATGAAAAGACTTGGACTTATGAAGGAAGATGTTATCCACCCTCAGAGAAACAGGACAAACAACCATAGTATGGTCTTACATAGATATATATGAATTTATATCGCTATATACGAGTATGATCATAGATGTCAAATTATATGTATGTAAAAATATATCATATATGTATGTGTATAAATATCCATACATACACATATATGCATGTATGTACATATATACATACATATACATAGAGCTAGTGTCAAAATTCCTTGAGAATAAGGAATGTTTTACTTGTTCTTTTATTTCAATCCTCCAGGTCTAGTAAAGAACTTGAAACCAAGTTGATGTTGTTTATCTTTTGTTTTCAAAAAGGACCAATGACATCAGGTTTTGACTTATTGGGAAATTGGACTTCAGTGGGGTAGAACTGCAAAGTCTCATGTTCTCATCCTGAGCCAACGAAGTCCAGTGGCAAGATGAAAGACAAGCTGATGATTGTCCAGGATGCAGTAGATGACATTGGCCTCTTTGATACTTGCATAACCTTGAAGTGCTTTATAGTAACTGCTTCAACTAAGTTCATGGCTGTTGGAAATGGTTCTCATCTGTTCATTTCTTCAGGGAAATAGACATTCATTCTGCAGGGAATAGACATTCCTGCAATTCATCAACAGGTTTAAAGCTGTTTGCTACCCTCAATCTTGTTTATCCCATTTGCTTAGACAGTACCAAGGTGTGACCACTGTGCATGCAGTTTCTTGGAGCCACAAGTGAGAAATAGGTAAATTGATTGGGTTGTATGGGGCACTCCAAAAGACTAACACCTTGCCAAGACCTTTTTGGGGTTGCTCATTGACCTTTGTTGTCCATCTGTATCCAAGTGTTTGTTTAATAAATGCATGTTGTTAGACTGCTTCTCCAACCCAGACGTGGGGCTTGATCTGACATACTTTGAATCCAGAACTAGTTCTCTTTCCACTGTTCCTCTACTCCCTGCAAAAAGCCCCAACAACACTCCACAATCCTAAGAAAGACTTCTCTTAACACATACAGCTCATATAGCTACTGTCCCATTAATCCATACTCTAGAAAATTTGTGCACAAGCATTGTCTCCATTATCCCACTGCTCACTGTGGTACCTTCTTACAACCCAATATTGAAATGGTTCTCTTATATTCTACCCATGATGTTGTAACAAAAATACAATGGGTTTTTACATTCCTCAACCATTTTCTTAATTTATTTTTAGGTTTCAACATTCAGTTTTATAAGATTTTGTGTTCCAAATTTTCCCACCTCACCCACAGCCCCTCCCCAAGATAAAATGCAATCTGATGGAGGGCATGTATGTATTATCACATTAAACATATTTTCACATTAGTCACATTGTTAAAGAAGAATCAGAACAAAAGGGGGAAACACACATGAAAGAAAAAACCAGACAAAAAAGAAAAAGAAAATAGTATGCTTCAATATGCATTCAGACTCAATAGATATTTCTCTGGATGTGGGTAGCATTTTCCACCATGAGGCCTTTTGAATTGTCTTAGATCATTTCATTGTTGAGATGAGTGAAGTCTAGCAAAGTTAGTCATAACACAATGTGACTGTAATTGTGAACAATGTTGTCCTAGTTCTTCTCATTACACTCAGCAAAAATGCATGTCTTTCCAAGGTTTTCTGAAATCTGCTGAAATCATTTCTTATGGACCAATAGTATTCCATTACATTCATATACCACTTGTTCAGTCATTTCCCAACTACCAATTATTAGCCACCGCAAAAAGAACTGGTATAAACATTTTTCTACATTTGGGTCCTTTTCCCATTTTTATGATCTCTTTGGGATATCGAACTGGAAGTGGTACTTCTGAGTCAAAAGGTACCCACAGTTTTATAACCCTTTGGGCATAGTTCCAAATTGCTCTCCAAAATTGTTGGATCTTTCACAGGTAAAGTTTTTAGTTGTTACAAGTAGATTTTTAATTGATAGTCTAAGATTCTGTAACTATGCCATTATATCTGCAAAAAGTGATATCTTTGTTTCTTTGTTATACATTCTAATTTCTTCAATGTATTTTTCTTTTCTTATTTCTAAAGCTATTATTTCTAGTACAATATTGAAGAACAGTGGTGATAATGGTCATCTGTGGTGTTTCACCCCTGAACTTACTGGAAATGCTTCTAGCTTATACCCTTTACATACAATGCTTGGTGGTTGTTTTAGATAGATTCTACTTAATCATTTTATGGAAAACTCCATTGATTCCTATGTCCCCTAGTGTTTTAATAGGAAAGAATGTTGTATTTTGTCAAGTCTTTTCTACATATATTGAGAAAATCATATGGTTTCTGTTAATTTTGTTGTTGATACGGTCAATTTTGCTGACAGTTTCCCAAATATTAAACCACTCCTTCATTGCTGGTATGAATCTCACCTGATTGTAACGTATTATCCCCATGAACTGTTGCTATAATTTCTTTGCTAATATTTCACTCAAAATTTTTGCATCTATATATATCAGGGAAACTGATCTATAATGTTTCTTTCTGTTTTGAATTCCTGGTTTAGGTATCAGCACCATATTTGTACCATAAAAAGTGTTTGAAAATACTCCTGCTTCATCTATTGTTTCCAAATACTTTATGTAGTATTGGAATTAATTATTATTTAAATGTTTGATAGAATTCACTTGGAAATGCACCTGGCTTTGAAGAAATTTTTTTTCTTAGAGATGTCAGTGAAGGTTTGTTCAATTTCTCTTTCCTGAAATGGGGCTAAGCATTTTATTTCCTCTTCTTTTAATCTGAACAATTTTTGTTTTGGTAAATATTCATCCATTTCATTAAGATTGCCAAATTTATGTACATACATTTGGGTAAAATATTTTCTAATTATTGTTTTAATTTCCTCTTCATTCTTGGTGAACTCACCTTTTTCATTTTTTATACTGGTAATTTATTTTTCTTCTTTAAAAAAATCAAATTAGCAAAATTTCATGTAATTTGATTTTTTTCATAACACCTGTTCTTAGTTTTATTTAGTACTTCAATAGTTTCCTCGGTTTCAATTTTATTAAACCCTTCTTTTCTTTTCAGAATTTTAATTTGGTATTTAACTGGAGATGTTTAATTTCTTTTTTCTTCTAGTATTTTAGTTGCATGCCAAATTCATTGATTTCTCTTTTTTTCTTTTTTATTGATGTAAGCATTTAGAGATATAAAGTTTCCCTTCAGAATTGCTTTGGCTGCCTTTCATAATTTTTGGTACATTGTCTCATTATTGTCATTCATTTTTGGGTCTCTTTCAAGAAGTGATCTATGATTTCTTCAATGACTATTTTACCCTCTGGTTCAAGAACATAAGGGAAGTTTTCCCTGATAATTTCTTGAACGATACTTTCCAGCCTCTTTTTGTATCATTGTTTTCAAGTAGATGAATATATTTCTTTTAAATTATCTCTCCTGGATTTGTTTTCTAGCTCAATTGTTTTCCAAAAAGGTATTTTACATTTGCATAAATTTTGCTATTATTTTGATTTTGTTTGACTGATTCTTGAAGTCACAGAGTCATTAGCTTCCACTTGCCCAATTCTAATTGTTAAGAAATGTCTTTGGTGAATTTGTGTTCCTCTTTTTCCATTTGGCCAATTCTACTTTCTAAGGAGATGATTTATGCATTGGAAAGTTTTTGCCAATTGTATTTTTTAAGGAATTGTTTTCTGCCATCAATTTTTGTCCTTTTTTCTCCAAGTTGTTCACTCTCTTGCACACCTCTCATTTCTTTTCCCAATTTTTCATCTACTTCTCTAATTTGGATTTTTAAATCCTTCTCAGGCTCTTCCAAGAAGACTTTTGGGGCTTGAGATGAATCAATATTCTCCTTTGAGGTTTTGGATATAGGTTTATTGACAGTGTTTTCTTCTTCTGAATTTGTGTTTTGATATTCCCTGTCCCCACAAAATCCTGTCTATGGTCATTGTTCATTTTTGCTTTTTTGCTTGTTTGCCTATTCCATGTCTTTTAAAGTTGGGCTCTGTTTCTGGGTTTAGAGGGCACAGTTTTAAGCATTTTGTGCTGGTGACCAGAGGCCTAGTTATGGGCTTTGTGTGCTGAGGCCTCAGATGTTGGCAACCGAAGGTTGCAGGGGTTCAGCAGGTAGCTGATGCTGAGCAGGGGTCCTCGTGGTGGTGTCTGGCATGTGCTGAAATCAGTTGGGGTGTTTCCTATATTTTTCTAGTGCTACACAGAAGCACCTAGAAGTCTGGCCACTGGAGGACACCTGCCTCTCTGGGCGTGAACCAGAGCACAGGTAGGTCAGGTCACTAAAGATAGCTGCCCTAATCAAGCTAAGCTACAGCAAATGAAGGTTTGGACTCTGGAGGATGTTTGCTCATTTAGGGATGCTTCAGAGCACAAGAAGTTCAGCCCCTGGAGGATGCCTCCCCACCAGCGACTATAGAAGCACACATTGCAGTTCTCTGGACTGGAGTCTGCTGGTTCTGCTAGCTATATTAAAGCACATGGAGGGTCCAGGGTTGGCGTTTGCCTGTTTCACCATCCTGGGGCTCAGGACCCTTTTGATGGTTTGCTGCAGTGCGGACTGTCGCCTGCTTGCTGGGCAGATTCCTGTCCTGTAATGGGATGCACTTTTCCCCAAGAGAGACAGATCTTCTTGCCAATCCACCAAGTTTCTAAGGTTAAAAATTGCTCTACCCTGTCTTTTCCTCAGGATTTTTCCATGGGTGCTATTTTCTGGGGATTTTTTTTTAATTTTCTAGAGGTAAATATTGGAGAATGACAGTGATCTACTGATTAATCCTCCATCTTGGTTCCTTGAAGTCCTCCAGTCTTCAACCTTCTTGATCTCTGATAGAAGTGATCATACTTTCTTTTGATATTTTTTATCCATGTGGCTTTAGATGTATCATTATCACCTATCTCTCCTCAAAACTCAATTCACTCTTTTTTACCACTTTTGTTCATTTCTTTATTTTATCACAAACTTTCAAGGCTAAAAGGCTAGTTTTCTTCAAGACTTTGACCTTAGATATTTAGAATTATAAGGAAACTTAAATGTCATCTGGTCAAGATAGCAGTGATTATTTAGAAGCTTTATTAGATATATTTTCCTCTGCTATATCACTAAATTTAATTCAAAAGTAATATATTATACATATATATTGTGTACTGAGAATTTTGCTAGTTTATGATATAACATATAAAAGATGGCTCTTATGTTCAAGTTTCATGGTTGTTCAAGAGATATGATATACATGACAATACAGAGCATCTCACATATCAGTAGGAATAACTTCTCATTGCTAGAAAGACTAGAAACTTAAAATACCTCAAAGGACCATTCTTTGCCACTAAAAAGGAAGTAAAGGAATGGAATAAACATTATTAAATGCTTACTATAGGGTATGAACAGGAAATTATTTCATTTGAGCTTCAAAAACCCTATCAGGTAGGTGCTATTACACTCCCCTTTCATAGTTGAAGCAATTGAGGTAAATTTGTCCAGGGTCATATAACCAATAAGTGTCTGAGTGCAGATTGGAACTCAGTTCTTCCTTACTCCAAGTTCAGAATTCTATCCACTGAGACACCTAATTATATGAATTTGTAAAAGCATGACTTAATTGGAAGAAATTTTTGTTTCAAATTAATGTAACCAAATTTGTTTGATATTAATTGTATTTGAAATGCATTTAAACAAATAGATGGAAATCAAATAGGAATTTAAGCAAATAGGAAAGTTATAAAAGAATTTTAAAATTGTTAAAAACATAAATACATTCCAGATTTCTACTCTTTATGACTACATTCTTCAGGAACTCATTTCCAATAAAATTCCACAAAAACAATTTCTGCATTCTTGGCCACTTGCATTTCCAGTTTTTCATTTGTACTTTTCTGAAGGACTGGTGTAGAATTTCTCACTCTTCTTGTCTGTATTCAATTCTTGGTTGTCTCCTCAAACCATTATGAACAGTTTTCTTTCTTCATGGTGGAATGACCACCCTGGGAAAACTCATCTCAGTCAACATTGACAGCATAGTTTCTCCAATAGATCAGATCAAAGAAATCAGTCAGCACCATAGATTTGGGAGAAGATGCCAGTTCTTAAGTATGTTGGCTTACTTTATACCCAGTAACCCTAATAAAAGTTGTTATGTTGATAAAAAAATAAATGCTTAGTTTCAATAAAACAGGTCATATATCAGGGAATTTAGACACATATGAATATTATGTAAAGATTAATGTTATTTTCTCCTCTCCATTAAATGAAAATATGGCTGAGGATAAAATGTAATAAAATGTTGTTTATTGTATCAAGTCAAATGAACAGTTAAATAGTCAAGTAGCCTGAAAGAAAATATAGAAAGTAGAAAAATTTTGCTGGACAGATGTGAGAGCAGTAAAACTATAGCCTTTGAGAACTGGGTTGGAAGAGAAAGGGTATGTGAAAATCCCTAGGCAAATGAAAACACCTCCTTGCATCTCAATCCACATTTCATCCCCTAAAGTGTGAATTTTAACAGACTTCTAAAATATACAGTAGATACAAGGATGGATGATACATGATTACTGTCACTGAAATCACAACTGCAATTCTGGATTCGTCTAAAAAGAAAACTTTGTTGTTTTTTTTTCAGTGAGACTTTTTTAGACAAAGTTTTTTTTTTTCATTTTAATTATTTAAGACAATTCCATTTAAGGGGCAGAGAAATTCTTCTAGAAATATTTTTAGAAATGTTTAATGAATTGCTTTTACTGATTTTTTTTTTAGCAAATTAAAAAATAAAACAAAGCACAGCATCTGAACTCAGAGGTTCTAGGTTAGAATCTTGCAACCTTGCTACTTACCATTTGTTTAATACTGGGGAAATCACTTAATTTCTCTGGTCCTCATTTTCTTGATCTATAAAATAAAGTGGTAGAAATAGATAATCTTTCAGCATTAAATTATATGATCTTCATTTCCCACATAAAATTTATAAGTTTCTACATTGGAATTAATGTCATTGGAAATAACCTAAGGTCTTAAATTGATTGGAGGGTACTACAAAGACCATCTAGTCATAATCCATCATTTCAGAATTGAGGAAATTGAGTGTCAGGAGAGTGAAGTTGCGAAAATCAAACACATAGTAAAGCTTTTGGTCTTTGTAGCACATATTGTCTTGTTCAACATACACACACACACTCACATATGTATGTACATGTGTGTAATATGTATGAATATATTTAATGTTTGTACGTATGTAAATATGCATATATACCTATGCACATATAAACATGTAAATATAAGCATATATACATGTCACTTCATGTGTCTACAGCAACATGATAAGGAATTTATGGGAAAAAATCCTTGCCCTAGATACTAGTTGTAAAAATTCTTTCTCAGTTTTCTGCTTCCCTCCTAATCTTGATTGCATTGGTCTGGTTTGTGTAAAACCTTTTCAATTTAACGTAATCAAAGTTATCTGTTTTGCAGTTCACAATGTAAAATATTACATTTTATCTGTTTTGGGAATATTTATATAAATAAGAATATTAAATGTTAAAATGATGCAGGGAGAACTTACTGAAGAATCAGGCAAGTTCTTAAAATATATTTTAAAACAATTTTGCATTTAAAGAATTAACTGAGATGGAACCACCTTTAGCTACTTCAGGAATTCAAAATAGTTTTCCCTCTACTTCATGAGAGACAGCATCAATGTCAGGATAAACAATATTAAGTCACTCCTCTGATGTATATTGGTTCTGTGACCCTAAGGAAGTCAATTGATCTTTTGGTGCTCCAAACAATTCACTAATACTAGAAGTGGAAGAAACAGGGTTGACCTACATAGGTGGGATGAGTTTCCTCATCCTTGGATTCCCTATAGTAATTAAATTACAGGTCTATTCACTAGCAATATACCTTAAAAAGTAGAAAAGTAAAAAAAGTACTCCCACAACTGCATTTTGGGAGAGAGAGCAAAATTTCACTTTCTTAACTCAATCTTATATGGGTTCTATACATACATTTCTATTAAAGAGATTTTCACATTTATCAATCATGTTGTATAGTAGAATTAAAATAAATGTGAGATCATGAGAGAAAGAAAACAAAACATAACATAACAAAGGGGACAGTAATTCTGCCTCCTGACTCCATAGTTCTTTCCCCGGATGTGGATGGTATTTTGCATCATGAGTTTTAGGTCCTTGCATTGCTTTGAAGGACTGTCTATCAAAAAACAGTCCTCATATACTGTGGTTGTTATTATGTATGACAGTCTCCTGACTCTGCTCACTTCAGTCAGCATCAGTTCATGTAAGTCTTTTCAGGTTTTTCTGAAGTGCACCAGCTCATCACTTCTCATAGCCAAATAGTATTCCATTACATTCATATACCACAACTTGTTCAACCATTCTCCAATAGATGGGCATCCCTTCTATGTCCAGTTTTTGGCCACCACAAAAAGAGTTGCTATAAATATTTTGTACTTGTGGATCTTTTTCCTATTTTTCTGATCTCTTTGGTATATAGCCCTAGAAGCAGTATTGATGTGTCAAAGGGTATACACACTTTTATAGCTCTTGGGTGTAATTTCAAATTGCTCTCCAGAATGGGTGGATCACCATAGCTCCACCAACAATGAATTATTGTTGCAACTCTCCCAATACCTTCTACATTTATCATTTTCCTGTTTTGTCATCTTAACCAATCTGGTAGGAGTGATGTAGTACCTTAAAGTGGTGTTTATTTGCATCTCTCTAATCAATAGTGATTTAGAGGACTTTTTTCATTTGACTATAGACAGCTTTGATTTCTTCCTCTGGAAGCTACCTGTTCATATCCTTTGATCATTTATCAATTGGGGAATGATTTGTGTTCTTGTAAATTTGACTCAGTTCTCTATATAGTTTATAAAAGAGGTCTTTATCAGAGATACTAGTTGTAAAAATTCTTTCTCAGTTTTCTGCTTCCCTCCTAATCTTGATTGCATTTGTCTGGTTTGTGTAAAACCTTTTCAATTTGATGTAATCAAAGTTATCTGTTTTACAGTTCACAATGTTCTCTATCCCTTGTTTAGTCATAAATTCCTTCATTCTCTATGAATATGACAAATAAAACATTTCTTGCTCCCCTAGTTTAATAACAGTATCAGACTTTATACATGGTTCATGTACCCATTAGGACTTTATTCTGGTATATGACATCATGCATTTGTCTATGTCCAGTTTCGGCCACACTATTGTCAATTTTTCTGAGCAGTTTTTGTCAAACAGTGAGTTCTTTTCCTAGATGCTGGGGTCTTTGGGTTTATCAAACAGTAGATTGCTATAGTTGTTGATTATTGTGTCTCATGTACCTAAACAATTCCACTGATGTATCCATCTGTTTCTTAGCCAGTACCAAGTAGTTTTGATGATTGCTGCTTTATACTACAATTTATTATTTGGTATGACTAAACCACCTTCCCTAGCATTTCTGTTCATTAATTCCTTTGATATTCTGAACTTTTTAATCTTCCCAATGAATTTTGAAATCACATTCTCTAGCTTTATAAAATATTTTTGATAGTTTTACCACTGAAAAAAGGCATATTCCTTTCTATCTCCATTCACTTTTCTCTATTATATTTAACTTGACAAGAATTCTATTCACCTCCTTTCTTGTTTATTTTGAAGTTAGATTTATCAAGTTCAGAGAGGGGGAGGTTGAGATCCCCCACTAGTATAGTTTTGTTGTCTATTACTTCTTGTAAATACCTTTACTTCTTCTCTAAGAATTTTGAATTCTATACCACGTAGTGCATATATCTTTAGTAATGATATTACTTCATTGTCTATGGTGACTTTTAGCAGGATAGTTTCTTTCTTTATCTTTTTTGATTAGATCTATTTTTGCTTTTGCTTTGTCTGAGATTAGGATTGCTATTCATGAATTTTCTTTTACTTCAGCTGAAGCATAATGCATTCTACTTCAGCCTTTTACCTTTACCTTGTCTGTATTCCTGTTTCAAATATATTTTTTGTCAACAACATATTGCAGGATTATAGTTTTTAATCCCTTCTGCTATCTGCCTCCATTTTACGGGAGAGTTTATCCCATTCTCATTCACAGTAATTACTATCTGTGTCTTTCTCTCCATCCTATCCACTCCCTGTATACTTTTATTTCTTCCCTCTCTCCCTCCCAAAAGTTTTACTTTCGACCATTGCCTCCCTCAATCTTCCCTCCGTTCTCTTAGCCTCTTCCCTTTTCTTTCCTTTTTCCCTTACTACTTCCTCCCTCCCTTCTAACAACCCTTCCTCTTTCTTTCCCCTTTTCCCTCCTACTGCCTGTAGGATAAGTTAGATTTCCATAAATAACTGAGTATGTTATTCTCTCCTTGAATCAAATCTGATGAGAGTAAGCTCAAACACTGTTCTTCTCCTCTTCTTTCCCTTTAATATTTTTTTGCCTCGTGTTGTGATATAATTTACCCTTTTCTGCTCCCTCCTTTCCTCTTCTCCCTTCACATCTCTTAATTAGTTTTTTACTAATAAATTTTTGTCATAGTTATTTTTAACATCAGTTAATTTATATCCACGTGCTCTATCTAAGTATATACCTTTTAAAGTCATAAATAATATACAATTCTGAAAATTAACAAGTATCATCCTCCCAGATAGGGAAGTAAACAGTTTCCCCCTATTAAATAACAAGACTTTTTTTCCTGTTTACTTTTTCATGGCTATTTTTAGTGTTGTATTTGAAGATCAAATTTTCTGTTGAGCTCTAGTCTTTTCATCAAAAAGATCTGGAAATCTCTTATTTCATTGAATATTCATCTCCTTGCCTGAAAGCTTATGCTCAATTTTGCTAGGTATTTGGTCTTTGTTTATAGTCTAAGCTCTTTGCCTTACAGAACATCATAGTCCAATTCCTCTGATCTTTTAATGTAGAAGCTGCAAGGTCCTTTGTGATCTTGACAGTAGCGCCTTGATATTTGAATTGTTTCTTTCTGGCTGCTTCCAGTGTTTTCTCTTTGATCTGACAGTTATGAAATTTGGCAAAAATATTTCTTAGCATTTTCAATTTGGGATCTATTTGAGGAATTGATGGGTGGATTGTTTCAATTCCCATCCAGGCAAAAAACTGCCTCAGGGAGTTTTCCTTGATGATTTCTTAGAAGATACTGTCCAGGTTCTATTTTGCTTATTTTTTTTTATAAATTTATTTATTTAACTTTTTACATTCATTTTCACAAGATTTTGGGTTCCAAAATTTTCTCCCCATTTGTCCCCTCCCCACTCCCCGACACTTTGGACATTCTAATTACCCATATCACCAATCTGCCCTCTCTTCTTTTATCCCTCCCTTCCCTTACCTCATCTTCTCTTTTGTCCTGTAGGGCCAGGTAACTTTCTATTCCCCATTACCTGTATTTCTTATTTCCTAGTAGCAAGAACAATACTCAACAGTTGGTCCTAAAACTTTGAGTTTCAACTTCTGCCCATCCCCACCCATACCCTTTGGGAAGGCAGGCAATTCAATATAGGCTATATCTGTGTAGTTTTGCAAGTGACTTCCATAATAGTCGTGTTGTGTAAGACTAACCATATTTCCCCCCATCCTATCCTGCCCCCCATTGTTTCTATTCTCTCTTTTGATCCTGTCACTCTCCAAGAGTGTTGACTTCAAATTGCTCACTCCTCCCATTACCCTCCCTTCCATCATCCCC
>CM053773.1:70056309-70079284 GCA_028658325.1 Potorous gilbertii
GGTAAGGGAAGGGAGGGATGAAAGAAGAGAGGGCAGATTGGTGATATGGGTAATTAGAATGTTCAGTGTATTGAGGAGTGGGGAGGGGACAAATGGGGAGAAAATTTAGGAACCCAAAATCTTGTGAAAATGAACGTAAAAAAGTTAAATAAATAAATTTATTAAAAAATATAAATAAATAAAAATAAATCACTAAAACTTCAATTTATGCTACTGCAATTTTTATTTTAACTATGGATTTTCATGTTTTAAAATATTTCTTATAAATACATTATTGAAAAACAACATTTTATGATATAATCTATTAATCTTTTTGATGCTGAAGCTCTTCCTTTATTCTCTGTGGTTAGATCTTTCTTATTCATTCTTATATGAACTTTTATTCATGTTCTTTCCTTGGTTCAGAATCAGAGGTATGGTTCTTACATTCTTTCCTTTAAATCTCCACTTTTTGAGAATTGTTTGATTGAAGTTTGTTTTGCCTGTGTCTATCATCTTTGAAACTTTGCCTTCTTTTAAATATAATTCTTACCCTTGTTTACCTATGTGAATCTCTATTTCTACTAGTTTAATTCTACCATATATAGAGTTTTATTCTTTAAAGTTCTATTTCCCAACTCACAGAACAATTTTTATAGGATGTAGCACCACCTGTCTACTCCAATGTTTATATAATCTTTTCTCATTGTGCTATGCTTACGAATAAAGTGTTTTACTCTCATGTTATTCTTCTAACTTCTTTAATATTTACTTTTGTCCATCTGTCTTTTTATCTCTTTAAGTAACATGCAGTAAAAGAAAGCAAATGAATTTAGACCAGGTATTTGTCTCATTCTTTTTTTGATCCTTGACACTGATAGGAGTTAAAAGGGACAATTTCTTAAGATGTGAGCAACAAAAGACTCTTCTTGTCCTTGGTTTCTCTTATAGGAAAAATTTGAAGCATTTTTAAAAATTAATGATAATTTTCCTTCTCTAGTAATTTCTTCACCTTTGCTAATCTTATTAATTTTTAAGCACCCTTCCCTTGTTTTTTACATAATGGTTCAATATTTCCTTTGCTTTCTCATGTTGCTACATAACCCTTTGCAGTTCTCATTGTGTTCTTCTGGACCTTGTTTTGTGTGTTTGCTTTTTTGTTTGCAAACAATTTCTTGACATCCAATTTTTAATATGCTTTTCAGAGAATCCAATTATTTTTAGATGATCTTAATCCCATTTTATTATTTAGTTTTGTAGTTTTTTTCTTTTTAGTTTTATAGTAGATATATTAGTTGTTCTCTAAAAGGTTTGGTCTTCTGACTTTGTTTTAATATTCCTTATCAAATCCATTTTCTTAGTTCTTTTTGCAACCTTCTTCTTTTCAGATATCCAATAGATAAATATAGTTTTATGTCTTCTGTTTTAAAATGTGACCTGACCATTAAAGGTTTATTGCTTCAACTCTTCATTTTTCCCATGAAATCCATCTTTCCTATAAATTTATGCTTGTGATTACTACATAATTGTTTTTATTCTCTGGAATTTTTTTCCTTGACATATACTGATTTAAAATATTTCTTCTTTGTAGTAGGAGTTTAATTTTCTTCTTATGCAAACAATATACTAGTAACAATAGTAAAGCCATGCACCGGACTCAGAGTGGTAGTTAGTATGGCAGGTACCAATATTTAGGATGTTTTTTTTTTAATTTCTCAGCCTGACACAGTGAAATCAGAAAGTCTAGATGATACATTTGCAGTCCTTATTACTGTATCCTAGGTTGGTGATGTTTATTGTCTTACTGGATGGTATATTTATATAAAAGAATACTAACCTATATTCTTGTCTCTTCCTATAATATTAATTGAAGAACTTAGTGACCTTTAGAATCTTTTCCAACTTCAGTCCAGGATTTAGCAGTCTGTTCCTCCTTCTTAGAACACACACACACACACACACACACACACACACACACACACACACACATACACATTGTTCTGAATCATCCCCACAGTTTTTGGTGGCATCATGACAGTTAAGTAATGCTTACCAAACAGTAAATCCCCCTACCTCAATAAATAGGAAGACATGTTCACTCAGATGATAAAATAGAAATTCTTGATGTCTATCCCTTTATTTTTACCACATTATGGCTGCCTTACTTCTCCTCAGTTACTGGTTTAGATATAAAACTTATAGCATCATCCATTGTTATCTCTTTCACCTAAGCTCTGATGTTCTTTTGTTATTTAAGATAACTTCTCTGTTTTGGATTCCTTTTCTGTTGCTTTTCTACTTGTTGCTCTTCTGATTCATCTGATTATTTTCATTGCTTCTGAGGTGATTAAAGAAGAAGTAGAACTTGGATAAAATCTTTTATTTTATTTTTGCTGAAAGACAACTCTACGACTGGAAAATGAGGAAGGCAATTCTAGAGGTACTAAGCAAATTTCCAAAGGTCATACATATATTCATGTGTAGGGCCATGATAACAACACATTTTCTGACAATCTAGAGCCATAACTCAATCCTTTTATAACAAAGGCCTCTTTTATTCAATCAAACATAATAACATGTATCTTTTTTTCTATCAAGTCAAAGGTATTATTATCTGATCAATTACATACCGATTAAGCTTATCCTCTTAGGCATAACATATTATTAACAAGCTCTTTTTAAACATTTGCAAAATAACAAGACTATTATTTTTCCCTAAATTGAAAATTGTTGTGAACTTGAGTCACAAAATAAATATCTGAAACACTTAACCACAAGCAGATTTAGAAGACAATTTGTGATGTTATAAGACAGTGAGGTCTGTGTCAATGGAAGAATTAAAAAACTTTCAATTCAGAAATAATGTAGAGATGATTTATCCCATAAGCAAGGGGTGATACTAGATGACTTTTAAACTCCCTTCAGTCCTGATGATTATAATCTTTTTTCTTGAAAATGAATAAATAGAATAACAGGCAATGTTTCAAATAGGCCTTAATTTAGAACAGCATGATAAAACTATGTATGAAGTTGCCAAGGATCAACACACATCAGAGGTACTGCTTTTTGATTGGAAGCTTAACATCTATCCATGCATATTATATTCTTATTTGAAGGACTATAAATAGAGAAAGCTTGTTTAATCCTCTGATTAAAACTCATGAAGAGGAACAAAAATCTGTAAAAACGCAGAAATTGTGGGTCCAAGAGTCAAGAAGGGGCAAATTTATGATATGAAAATCAAAATATTGTGTGTATACAAAAAGGAAATACATGATGTGAACATACAAAATGAAAAGAAAAACAATTCTTTGGGGGTCATTGATTTCTTTTTTTAATTAAATTATTGAATTTATTTTCAGTGTTCGACAATAACTTCCATGTATCTTAGATTTTATCCCCTTCCTCTTTCTCATTCTCCCCTCCCTCCCCACTCCCTCCCTGAGATGATGTACAACCTTATATCAGTTCTACAAGTACATTCCTATTAAATACATGTTGCATGGAAGAATTAAAATGAATAGTAGACCTATGAAACACAATAAAACAAAACATAATATGAAAGAAAATGATCTTTTTCTATCTGGGAATCAAATCCACAGTTCTTTCTCTGGATGTGGAAGGTATTTTGGCTCAAGTCCATTGGAAATTTTTTAAGTCCATGCATTGCAATGAAGTACTAAATCAACCAGAAAAATTCCTTGTACACTGTGGTTGTTGATGTGTATAAATTTGTCCTGGTTTTGCTCCTTTGACAAAGCATCAGTTCATATAAGTCTTTCCATGCTTCTCTGAAGTCTTTCTGTTCATAGTTTCTCACAGCCCAATAGTGTTCCATTACATTCATATACCACATCTTGTTCATCCATTCCCCAACTGATGAGCATGCCCTTGAGGCTCATTTATTTCTTGACAGATACTTGTCTTATAAAACCTGAGTTTTAAAGTTTGAAGCTGAAATTCTATACCTCCTTATAGAAATATTTTTGTTAGAGTTATGGTTTTAGAGACACATTTTTTAAAAGCCCACCATGACTCCTATTTCTGTGACTTGCATGTTTTTTTATTCTATAAAATTCACATTAGTAAAATCAGTATTCACTGATGGAGATAATGGGAAAGGATAATGAAATGTAAGAGAACATTACTTTTTCCAGATAAATGAACAAACATTAGTTAACAGAACTTAACTTGACAAGTCATATTTTCACCATAAGCCTGAAAGTCCCATCAAAAATTAAGTTCTCAAAAAAGAAAAGGTTTGGTCCATTGTCCTAGGTATTAGTAAACTAAAAAATGTTCCTTTGTGATTTACATGAAGCTCAAGCCAAAGAGGAACATAATCTACATTCTCAAAACAGGTGATACCCATCTCTCAAAAAAGTACTCTTTTAGTATAACTCTATAAATAACTGCATACCACATTCATGTGTGTATATATGTATGTGTTATAATCTATCTAGATGACTGGATGTGTGTGTTATTGTTTTTTTCAGGATAAATGTTGGTACAGCCAGTCAGCAGTAGACACAATATCTAATACTTTTTCAATCCAGAGAAAGTCGAAGTTTTCAGATGTTTACTTTCATTTTATAATTCCGTTCTTATTAATTTTGATTTTTAAGGAACAGAAATAGTCTTATTTTATAATTTTTTCTGAACTCTTTTATAAGAGTTCATATAACAACTTTTAAAAGTAGAAACTCTACTGATATGCCTCATAAATGTATAGCTGAAGAAATATTGACATCATGTAGTTGATGGAAAAGACAGGAAATTGAGGCATTTATGGATAGAGTGGATAGATAGTGGGTAGTACAGTTATGAAAAAAGAAAATTATCAGTTGGCTTTTGTAAAAGTTTAGACATGAGTGGGAGTGAAAGAGAATGAGGAGTAAAAGATAACACATAATATGTGAACCTGACTCACCGAGAGGATGATGATATCAGCAAGAGTAATAAGGACAGATTTCCTGGTTTTGAGAGCCAGTATGGTGGAGAGATTGGTAAGTGATTTCTCCTTCCCCTTGCCTACCTTGACTAACCCAGAGAAATCTTGCGGGGAAAAACCCTGGAACAGTGGGAAGAGCAGAAAGGGTAAACAGACTCTCAGCCCAGGAGTCTAGAAAGATCGCTGTGGCTGAAGGTGATCAGTACAGGATCACAGAAGTCCCAGACAGTCCCACATCAACAAATCAGAAGAAGATCCTGAATCCCAGCGGGGTGAAGCCAGCAACTGCCAACACCAGAACCCTAGACATGCCTCAGTAACACAGTGGAATTGGAAAGACACTAGCACAGGCAGCTGAGCTTCTTATGCTCTAGCTCAGCAGAGGAACCTCTGGTGTTCAGACCTCACCTTCCCTACACTTCAGGAGCTAGCTCCAGGGTGACTTCAGAGAAAACCCCAAAAGATCTCACCTGACCTTTGCTTTCAAACATCAGCCAGCTCAGTACCAGGTAAGCTGCAACATTTTAGTTGCTAGTTGAAAAAAACAGAGTCCACAACACACAAAGCCTCAAGTTTTAGGCACAAGAACTGTGGGAAAGAGTTCCCTGTACCACAGACTCAAGGATCTATTTCAAAAGTCAGGAAAAGTGTTATTATCATGACTAATAAGCAAAGCAGAAAAGAAAAGAACCTAGAATCTTTGTATGAGGACAAGGACCAAACACAAATACCAAAATAGGCCAGCATTGAGGCTACTCCCATCTGAAACTTCAGAAGGTGATATGAACAGACCTGAAGCACAAAGAGCCTTCTTGGAAGAGCTCTGAAAGGATTTTAAAACACAAATTAAAGAAATAGAAGAAAAACTAGCCAATGATTTTAAAAATATAAAAACAGAATTCAATGAAGAGAACAAATCCTTAAAAAGGAAAACTGGACAAATGGAAAAGGAAGGACAAAACCTAACTGGTAAAAATAACTCCTTAAAAGGAACAATTGGACAGATGGAAAAGGAGATGTAAAAGGTAACTGAAGAAAGCAATTTGATAAAAATAAAATCAGTCAAGTAGAAGCTAATGAATCTATGAGACATCAAGAATCAGTCAAACAGAACCTAAAAAGTGAAAAGATAGAAGACATTGTAAAATGCCTAACTGGAAAAACAACTGACCAGAGATCCAGGAGAGAAAGTCTAAGGATTATTGGTATACCAGAAAGTCATGATGAAAAAAGAGCCTGGACAATATAATTCAAGAAATTATCCAGAATTCCTAGACCCTGAATGCAAAAGAGTCATGGAAAGAATCTGTTTTTCATCTCCTGAAAAGGACCTCAAACTAAAAGCACCAAGAAATATCATTGCCAAATTCCAGAACTGTCAAGTGAATGAGAAAATATTGCTGGCAGTCAGAAAGAAACAATTCAAATATTGAGGGGCTATAGTCAGGATCACACTGGACCCTGTAGCTTCTACAATAAAGATCAAAGGAATTGGAATAAGATATTATTTGAGGCAAAGGAGCTACGACTACAACCAAGGGTCAATTTCCCAGCAAAGTTGAGCATAATATTTCAGGCAAGGAAATGGACATTCAATGAAATAAGGCATTTGCAGACCTTCCTGATGAAAAGGCCAAACTCAATAGAAAATTTGATGTTAAAAGGCAGGTCTCAAGGGAGGCATAAAAAGGTAAACAGGGGAAAAAACAACAACAACAACAAAAACTCAAAACTTGCTATACAATATGCACAAACAGTTTACATTCCTATATGGGAAGATGACACCTGTTAATCTTGAGAATTGAATATGTATTATGAAATGTAAAAGGGATATACATAGTCAGAGGGAGTGGATATAAATTAAATGATGTGATGATAACAAATATGATTTAAGTTTGTGAAGGGATTGTAATGGGAGATATGAAAAGGAGGAGGCAGAAAAAAAACATATTCCATCACAATAAGAGGCACACAATTATATTACAGTAGAGGGAAAGGGGGGCGGAGATGAGAATTACTTGAGACATGCTTTCATTTGATTGGAGAGGGTACAACAAACTCATTTAATTATAGAAATACAATTAGCTCTATAGGCAGTAGGAGGGGAAGGGAGAAAGAAAAGGGAGGGGAGGCTAAAAGAGAGGTAAAAAGTAGTAAGGGAAAAGGGGATTAAAAAAGAGGGGGCCAAAAAGAAGGGAGGGAAGACTGAGGGAGGCAGAGGTCAAAAATTAAAATTCTAATCTGCAGGGGAAGGGAGAAGGGAGAACTAAAATCGCAAACAAGAGGACAGGGGATGGAAGGAAAGATAGAGATAGTAGTGATAACTGTGAATACGAATGTGATGAAATCGTCTATGAAACAGAGACTGAGAACAGAATGGATTAAATACCATAAGCTAACAGTATTTTGTCTACAAGAAACACATTTGAAAAAGGGGGATACATATAGGGTAAAGGTAAAAGGATGAAGCAGAATATATTTTGCTTCAGCTGATGCAAAAAAAGCAAGGATAGCAATCCTGATCTCAGCAAAGAAAAAGCAGAAATATATCTATTCAAAAGAGATAAGGAAAGAAACTATACCTTGCTTAAAGACACCATAGATGATGAGTCAATTTCATTCATAAACATATATACTCGATGTGGTATAATATCCAAATTGTGAGAGGAGATGTTAAGAAATTGACAGTAACTCTATACTAGTGGGGGACCTCAACCTCTCCCTCTCTGAACTCGATAAATCTAACCTCAAAATAAACAAGAAAGAAGTTAAGGAGGTGAATAGAACTTTGGATAATGTAGATATGATATATCTCTGGACAAAATTGAATGGGGATAGAAAGGAATATACATTTTTCTCAGTGGTACATGGCATATATACAAAAATTGACCATGTACTAGGCCATAACAACATTACAATCCAGTGCAGAAAGGCAGAGGTAGGCAATTCATCCTTCTCACATCATAATGTAATAAAATTTACATGCAATGAAAGGGCATGGAAATATAAACCAAAACCTAATTAGAAACTAAACCATGAATGAGTGGGTTAAGCAACAAATTGCAGAAACAATCGGCAATTTCATTCAAGAGAATGGCAATAATGAGACAACCTACCAAATTTTATGAGATACTGCAAAAGAAGTTTTTAGGGAAAATTTTATATCTTTGAGTGCCCACATGAATAAAATAGAGAAAGATGAGATAAATGAATTGGGCATGCAGTTGAAAAAACCTGAAAAAGAACAAAATGAAATTCCTAAGTAAATACCAAATTAGAAATACTGAAAAGCAAAGGAGAGATTACTAAAATTGAAATTAAGAAAACTATTGAATTAATACATAAGACTCAAAGTTGATTTTATGAAAATACTAATAAAATTGACAAACATTTTCTCTATTTGATCAAAACAAGAAGAAAACCAAATTAACAATATCAAACATGAAAAAGGATGAACTCATTCCAATGAGAAAGAAATTAAAACCGTAACAAGAAATTACTTTGCCCAACTGTATGCCATGAATTCGACAATCTAAATGAGATGGATGATTATTTTAAAAGATATAAATTGCCTAGACTAACGGAATATTTAAACAACCCTAACTGAGAAAAAGAAGTTGAAGAAGTCATCAATGGATTTGCTAGGAAAAAATCTCCATGAACAAATGGATTCACAAGTGAATTTTATCAAACATTTAAAGATTAGTTTATTCCAATATTATTTAGACTATCTGGGAAAATTGGAGGAGTCCTCCCAAATTCTTTTTATGATACAAATATAGTTTTGACATGTAAAGTAGGAAGAGCCAAAACAGAGAAAGAAAATTATAGGCCAATTTCTCCAGTGAACATAGATGGAAAAAAAATTTAAATAAGATTTTATACAAAAAGAATACAGCAATTTATCATGAGAATAATACATTATGATCATATAAGGTTTATACCAGGAATGTAGGACTGATTCAATTTTAGCAAAACTATTAACTTTATTGATCATATTAACAACAAAACTAACAGAAAATAAATGATTATCTCAATATATGCAGAAAAAGCTTTTGACAAAATACAGCGTGCATTCCTATTGAAAGTACTGAAGATCATAGGAATAAAGGTAACTTTCAATAAATTAATAAGCAGTATCTACCTAAAATCTTCAGCAATAATTATATGCAATGGGGATAAGCTAGGTGCATTTCCAATAAGATCAGGGGTGAATTAATGATGTCCATTATCACCACTATTATTCAATATGGTACTAGAAATGTTGGCTGTAGCAATTAGAGAAGATAAAGAAATTGAAGGAATTAGAATAGGGAAGGAAGAAACTAAGTTATCACTACAAGCAGATGATATGATGATGTACTAAGAGAATCCCAGAGAATCAAGTAACAAACTATTTGAAATAATAAACAACTGTGTCAAAGTTTCAGGTTACAATATAAACCCACACAAATTTTCTGCGTTTCTGTATATTACTGAGAAAACCCAACAGCAAGACATGGAAAGAGAAATCCCATTTAAAGCTGCAGTCAACACTATAAAATATTTGGGAGTTTACATGCCAAAACAAATTCAATGACTTTAGGAAGACAATCACTTTTCCCATAAATAAAGTCAGATCTAAGTAAGTGGAAAAATATCAGTTGGTCATGGTTGGGCCAAGCCACAATTCTACCTAAATTAACTTATTTATTCAGTGCCATACCAACCAAGCAATCAAATAGTTATTTTGTAGAGCTTCAAAAAATGATATAAAAATTCATCTGGAAGAACAAAATATAGGGAGTATCACGGGTACTAATGAAAAGAAATGCTAGGGATGCTAGCCTAGTTCTACCAGATCTCAAATTGTATTGTAAATCAGACATTATCAAAACCTCTTGTTACTGGCCTAGAAACAGAAGGGTAGACCAGTGGAGTAAGTTAGGTACCCAAAACACAGTAGTCAATGAATATAGCAGTCTATCATTTGATAAACCCAAGGATCCCAGTTTCTGTGTTAAGAACTCACTATTTGACGAAAATTGCTGGAAATACAGGAAAACAATGTGGCAAAAACTAGGCATAGAAAAATGCCTGACATCATACACAAGAATAAAGTCCAAATGGGTACATGATATAGGTATAAATATTGATAATATAAGCAAAGAAGTGGAACAAAGGATAGTGTATTTATCAGATTTATGGAGAAGGGAAGAATTTTTGACTAAACAAGAGATAGAAAACATGAAGTGCAAAATGGATAATTTTGATTACACTACATTAAAAAGTTTTGCACAAACAATCCCGATGCAACAGAGATTAAGAGGGAAGCAGAAAACTGGGAAAGAAATTTTGCAACTGTGATTTCCAAAATGTATAGAGAACTGAGTCAAATGTACAAGAATACAAGTCATTCCTCAATTGATGGATGGTCAAAGGATATGAGCAGGCAGTTTTCAGAGCAAGAAATCAAAACTATCTATAGTCATATAAAAAAATGCTCTAAATCACTATTGATTAGAGAGATTAGAATCAAAACAAAGCTGAGATACCATATCACATCTATCTGATTGGTGAATATGATAAAAGTGGATGATGACAAATGTTGGAGAAGATGTGTTGAGGCGAAACACCAATTTATTGTTAGTGGAGCTGTGGGTTGATCCAACCATTCCAGAGAGCAAATTGGAACTATGCCCAAAATGCTACACAAATGTGCATACTCCAACCCAGCAATATTGCTTTTAGGACTGTATTACAAAGAGATCATAAAAATGGGAAAAGGTCCTTCAGGCACAAAAATATTTACAGAAGCACTGTTTGTGGTGGCCAAAACTGAAAACCAAGGGTAAGCCCATCAATTGTGGAATGGCTGAATAAATTGTGGTATATGAATGTAATGAAATACCATTGTGTTACAAGAAATGATGAGCAGGAAGACTTCAGAGAGGCCTGGAAAGACTTTTACGAACTGATGCTGAGCTGTAGGAGCAGAACCAGGAGTATTTTTTACACAGCAACAACAACAGTGTGTGAGGATTTTTTCTGGTAGACTTAGAACTTCATTGCAATGCAAGGACTTAAAAAATTTCCAATGGTCTCTTAAGGCAAAATGCCTTCCACATCCAAAGTAAGAACTATGGAAGTCTATTGCAGAATGTAGCAGATCATTTTCTTTTGTACTAGGTTTTGTCTTGGTTTATGATTTCTTCCCCCCCATTTTAATTCTTCTGTGCAATATAACTAAGATGAATATGTATTTAATAGGAATGCATGTGTAGAACCTATATAAAATTGTATGCAATCTCAGGAAGGGAGCGGGGAAGGAATAATAGGGAGAGGGAAAAAACTAAGTGATACGAAAGTGATTGTAGAACACTGAAAACCAATAAAATAATAATTCCTATAAAAAGTGAAATAAGAATATAGTGGAGTATAGATTTAGGGGAAAAGATAATGAGTATATTGCAGGACATGCTGAAGTTATGAAGTCTACAGGGTATAGGGTTCAAGATATATAAGACGAATTGCATATGTGAGATAATGCCCACAGAAAGGATAGGATTGAATTGGTAGATTTCATCATTATCATCATGGAAATTATAGGTGAAACTATGATAGCTGAGGAGATAATGAAAAGAAATATTTTGGAAGCAGATCAGAATACCGCCGTGGACACAGTATTTTGGGACGCTCACCATGGAATAAAGTAGCAAAGGAGAATGAGGAGAAGTCAGATCAATATGGTGAGTTTCAGGATATTGTCCTTTCATGAAAAGTTAGAAAAGAGATTATTGAAATGAGAAGAGCGATTGAGAATGTCAAAGGCATCAGAGAGTTCAAGAAGATGAGATCTGACCAAAGTAGAGAGAGCAGTTAGAAGTTCTTTAGTAATTTTGGTGATATGCTTCAGTTGGATTACGAGATTGAAAGTCAGAAGGTAAAGAGCAAAGAAGAAAATGAGAGGAAATTATTAATTTTTTAAAAAATGTTTTTATTGGTATTCAATTTGACAGCTTTTCAAAATAAATCTTGAAATACCTCATCAAAATGACTATCCTTGTTAATTGGACAAATGCAGTTAAGGATTTAATTTTTAAAAATAGACTATACATATCATGTATTTAGTCTCAGAGAAATGAAGTTTCTCACATGTTAATTTTCTGGAAAACTGAAACTCACTCTGTTAAGTATCGATTCAAAAAATTTAACCATTTTATGTAGAATTCTTTCTCTAATTGCATCTTAAGTTTTCCCAACTTCTTAAACTGAGTATACTTAACCCTTTCTTTGACTTAGGGCAATAATGATGCAAATCAATTATTACTGTCTTGTACTGGAATTAAAGGAAGAATATCAGTGCAATCACTAAGCTTTGCAGGATTATTTATCTTTAATTAAATAGTATTTTTTCCAGTTATTCTGTGTGCTTTTTATATTATCCATATTATGGTTTGCTGTCACTTCTTGCTTTTATCAACGTTTCTCCCCAAAAGGAGATTCTTTATAACCAAGGTGATTAAAATTGTGCCCTAAGTAAGCAAAAGGGTTTGAAATGAAAGTATGAGGAGTTTTTCAGTGAGTAAAAGGCATGATCCTTATGGACCTTATGATATTTATTTTGGCTGATTAAGGCATCTTTTCTTTTCTCTTTTGTTCTTTTTGCTTACTTCCAGGTTCTTGGTGGTGTTCCAGATGGTTGAGGTTGCCACATAGGCAGCTTCCTAATTTATCACTGTGTCCACATCAGCAAAGCAATGTTAGAATGGACTGTTGTCCAGGATGTGAAAATATCCATATTACATAGAGGTGAAGATCATGAAGGTTTTCATTAAACTGAGATTCCATGTGCCCATCAAGTCTGTCAGAAGATGTTGAGCTAATACCAATTGGAGCTTCTACTGACTTCTCTGCTGGTTTTACTTCCTTAGGAGCACTAGTAGATATAGGTTCACAAACCAGTGTAGCTGGTGGTGGAATCCCAGTTGTAGATGTAGGAGTAGGGGCCAAGGTAGGAGAAGGAGTTGGGACTTGAGCCACAGATATTGCGGTAGATGAACTAACTATAGTAGTGACAGCAGGATTTGATTGTTGAATTGTGGCTGGTGATGCCATTGAAGTAGCTCCTGCTTTGGGTTTTGTCACCATAACCACCACAGAGTTCGTCTCATCAATTATTTATTGTCAGGGACTATTTCTTTGTATCTTTTTTAACCCAGAAACCAATGCAATGCATTGCACATAGTAGGACCTTAAAAATGCCTTATGATTTGCTGCTTTAAATGCTGCTAAATATCAGTCGTTTTGGTTTTTTGGTGCTTTTACTTCTGTTATTTCTATTACTTTTATTTAAGAACATTAACTAGAAGTGCCATTACTATATTATTATTCTACAATTTATATTGTCCTTATAAAACAAAGTGAATGTATGTTATGAAACTCATAATTGTGATATTTCCTCTCCTTTTAAACAAATATTATGTGTAAGCCTTCCTTAAATATTCAGATGATAGTATTCCTTATTTTATTAGATACTCCAAATAATTCAATTATGTATGTAGTGAAGTTCACAAATCCATTTAATAGATGGAGAATCTGAATCATAGAAAGTTTGACTTAGTGATATGAAATAAGACACAGTTAGGGAATTGGGTGTAGTGCCCTGGTGTCTTGACTTTCAAATTTTGGCATTGATGTTATGACTCAAACTCATATAAACACCGTTACTTTGCAGTGTAGCTGACACTTAAATGCTTAATAAATATTTAAGGACTGACTGTTGACCATTGCCCTTTTTGATGGAGTAAACACAAATCACTGAAGTTCAACTACTAGAAATCAATGAATGTGCATAGAACTGGAATCCTTATATTTCTCTTCCTGTTATATTGACCTGGCCTTGGAAAAACTGAAATTAAAAATACATAGCTCAGTGGTCTAACAATGGTAGCTATGTATGTTTAGTTCTATGGAGCTAAAGTGAAATAGATCACTGGATGTTGTCTTTGACATTAAAAATCAATATTCTTCTACATATAAAATGTTTTATATGTAAAAATAGGTTTAAAAAAAGACCATTTGTGGTTTTATGCTAAAGATACAGTGTTCTTGATATGTGGTCTCCAAATTGAGTTTAATGAGTTTGCCTATTAATGTGAAGGAAATTTTTATATTTGAATAACTTCTATCAACACTTGCTAATGAGTATTACACTTATATTTATATTTACTGTATAGAACAGAAGCCAGAGGGTGGTAAAATCTCAAAAGGGATATGCCTGCAAAAGAAATGAATAATGTAATGGTTTTTATGTCTCTGTGAATTTACCTCATTATATGATTTGCTGTTCCCAGGAAATGCAATACATGAAATTTAGTGAGTGTCAAGCTTTAAATTGAAATCTCAAAAAGACATTAGTATTTTGAGGAAATCTTCTTTTGCAGTGAATGGAATGACAATTCAATTCTGGAAGTCAAATCTCACCTTCCACACTTTAGGAAATGGAAAACAAATAAAAATTTTGATTACACCAAACTATAATCAGGTGGTTACTATGCTATAAACATATTGGTTATATTAAGATAAATTTTTGAAAATATTTTTAAGGAAATTAGGAATTTTGATGAAAATGGCATAGCACTGGTCAGGATGAAACTGAATTCTTCCCATATTTCACTCAAAACACCTTTAAAATAATACCTCCAATACAATTTTGGAGCAGTAGAGCAAAATAGAATGAGAAAGAGAGAGAGAGAGAGAGAGAGAGAGAGAGAGAGAGAGAGAGACAGAAACAGAGAGAGACAGAGAGAGGAAGAGAGATTTATCCAGCTTAAGATAATCAAGAGGTTTGCAGGAGAGGGTTGAAAGGGTTGCAACCCTGGGGTGGTTTCAGGCCTAGATTAGGGCAAAAAAAACAACTGGCCTTGGAGGAAGTCAGGACAGCAGCACAAGCAGCTTTAGAAACTTTCTACCCAAAGATGGTAAGGAGATCAGAAGGTGGTTACAGGGAACCCACTGCTGACACTGGGTACATCTAGTTTTGATTAAGAATTCTATTACCCATGAGAAGTTCTGGGTTGCAGTTCTAGGGTAGAAAAGAGTGCTAGCATTTGCAAATGCAGGGGAGCAGGGGATCTGGGCAAAGTTCCAGGGAAAAGAGGAGCATGAGTACTTGTGGTTGAAGGGACACAGGGCCTTTACATGGGTAAAATTCAGAGTATAGACCAGGACACCACAAACCACACCTATAACCAGATCATATGACCTTGGAAACACCAAAATTTACAACTTCAGGAGAAATGCCAGGAGCAGAACAGAGGTCTGTACACAATGTTTGTAAATCTGACCAAGGCCTTTGACACTCTTACTAGTGAGGGCTTATGGAAAATTATGTCAAAATTTAGTTGCCCAGAGAAGTTCATGAGCATTGTACATCAATTTCATAATGGCATGGTTGTGTGCATTCTGGGTAGTGGATAATGCTCTTGTGCCTTCCTGTATGATCAGTGAAGTGAAACAAGGCTATGTGCTTGCTCCCATGCTTTTTACCATGATGTTTTCAGCCAAGTTGTCAAATGCTTTCCATGAGAATGAATATGTCATCAAGGCGAACTACTGTACTGATAATTAGTTCTTCAGTTTGAAAGGCTAGAAGCCAAGACCAAAAGGAAGGAGTGTTTGG
This sequence comes from Potorous gilbertii, assembly GCA_028658325.1. Taxonomy (NCBI): domain Eukaryota; kingdom Metazoa; phylum Chordata; class Mammalia; order Diprotodontia; family Potoroidae; genus Potorous; species Potorous gilbertii. Next base: position 70,071,903 of record CM053773.1, read on the forward strand.
TGCATGATTTTCAGTTTGTAGATGATTATGCACTGATTACAACCTCTGAAGCTGAGATGCAACAAAGTATGGATGAATTCTATTTTGCCTGTGCTAATTTTAGGCTAATAATCAACACCTAGAAAACAAAAGTGCTCCATCAGCCACTGCCACACCATCCATACATGGAACCATCAATTACAACAAATGGAGAAGTTTTGAATGCTGTGATATGTTCATTTACCTTGGTAGTGTACTTTCCAGGGATATACACATTGAAAATGAAGTTGACACACAAGTTGCCAGAGCTCAGTGTTTGAGGGACTGAAGAAAAGTTTGGGAGAGAAGAGATATTAGACTGACTACCAAACTGAAGGTCTACAGAGCTGCTGTGCTGACCTCATTGTTGTATGCCTGTGAAATATGGGCAGTCTACCAGCTCCATGTCAGGAAACTGAATTGCTTCCATTTGAACTCTCTTAGGACAGACATGCACATGGAAACTTCACTTTATCATGGTGATGTTATTTTGGTCCTCTTTGAGAATGAAAGACAACAACCAGCCAACTCCTATAAACTGTTGGTAAGAGAAGGACAAATTAAAATAATTCCAACTTACCATCTCACATCTATCAGAAATAACATATGCTGGAAGTGATGAGGAAAAACTCTTGGTGGAGTATTGAACTGGTGCAACCATTATGAAGAAAAGTCTGGAACCATACTGAAAGACTATAAAAGTCTAAGATCATTTTTTAAAAAATTACAAATATTTAATATTTTATTTCCCCCAGTTATATGTAAAAACAATTTAATATTAATTTTTATAACTTTGAGTCCCAAATTCTCTTCCTTCCTCCCCATCACCTCTCCTTAAGAAGGCAATCAATTCAATACAGCTTACTGATGTGTAGTCAGGAAAAACACTTTCATAATAGTCAATCTAATGGGTATGAGATAGCACACCAGATTTGTTTTAAATTATATTTCTCCACACAATAGAAAGCTTAAGAATTTTTCATATAACTATAAATAACTTTGATTACTCCATATGAAAACTCATCCTATCCTTTGTTCATTAATCAATTGCAGGATGAGTTTTATTTTTGTAAATTTGACTCAGTTTTCTATATGAGAAATTAGGCCTATATGAAAGAAATTCTGTTCAAAAATCTTTTCCATGGTTACTATTGCTGACTATATATCCCTCCATCCTATCCCTCTCTCCATTTCTGTTCTCTCTCACTATTCATCCTGTGCCTCTACAAAAATGTTTTACTTCTGACTGTCTCTCTTCTAATCTGCTCTCCCTTCTATAATCTCCCCCCACTTTTCTTATTCCCTTATATCCCTCCTCCTTTCCTGTAGGATAAGAGACATTTCTATACCCAATTGAGTGTGTATTTTATTACCTCTTTAAGTCAATTCTGATGAGAGTTAGGTTCCCTCACTCTCCCTCATTTCCCCACTCTTTCCTCCCACTGTAAAATGTTTTTCTTCCTTCTTTTGTGTTAGAAATTTTGCCCTCATTCTATCTTCCCCTTTCTCTTTATCCCAATACATTCTACTCTCACTTCTTTATTTTTAGATACCATCACTTCTCACTCAACTTCCACCAGTAATTCTGTCTATATATAATCCTTCTGACTACCCCAATAATGTTAAAGGTATTATGAATTTCAAATATTATCTTCCCATGTAGGAATGTAAAAAATTTAACCTTGTTAAACACCTTATGATTTCACTTTCCTGTTTACCTTTTCTAATGCTTCTCTTGAATCTTGTATTTGAAAATGCGAAAATTTCTAATGAGCTCTGGTCTTTTCATCAAGTGTGCTTGGAAGTCCTCTATCTTATCGAATTTCCAATTCCTCCCAGAAGGATTATATTCAGTTTTCCTGAATAGTTGATTCTTGGTTTTAATCCCAGTTCCTTTGTCCTCCAGGCTATCATATTTCAAGTCTTCTGATCTTTCAATGTAGAAGGAACTAAATCTTGTGTTATCATGATGGTGGCTCCACCATACTGAATAGTTTCTTTCTGGCTGCTTGCAATATTTTCTCCTTTACCTGAGAACTCTGCAATTTGGCTATCATATTTCTGGCATTTTTCATTTGAGGATCTATTTTTTGAGGTGACCTGTTGATTCTTTCAATTTTTTATTTTATTCCCTGTTTTTTGAAACATCAGGAAAGTTTTCTTTGATAATTTCTTGAAAGATGATGTCTAAGCTCCTTTTTTGATCATGCTTTCAGTTAGATCAACATTTTGTTCGTCACCTCCTCTGAATCTATTTTCCAGGTCAGATGCTTTTCCAAAGAGATATTTCACATTGTCTTCTACTTTTCCTTCCTTTAGTTTTATTGCCTCTTGATTTATCATAATATCATGAAAATACATTTGCTCCATTCTAATATTTAGCGAATTCTTTTCTTAAGTGAACTTTTGCATCTCCTTTTCCACTGGGCCAATTCAGCTTTTTTCCCCTCATTGTTTTTTTGGACCTTTTTCCAACCATTTGACCTGGCCTGTTGTTAAAGATGCTATTTCCTTCAGTATTTTGTGGACCTCCTTTACCAAGTCATTATTTTCTTGCATCATTCTCATTTCTCTTCCCAATTTTTCCCTGTTTCTCATACTTGATTTTCAAAATCATTTTTAGCTCTTCCATAGTCTCAGACCAATTCATATTTCTTGGAGTCTCTGGATGAAAGAGCTTTCACTTTATTGTCTTCTGAGAGTATGTTTTACTCTTCTTTGTCACCATAGTCAGAGTTTTTCCCCGATTGTTTGCTCATTTTTCCAGTCAATTACTTGACTTTTAACCCTTTGCTAAAATAGGGCTCTGCTTCCAGGATGCATTTACTCCCCTGTCTCCGCTCCTATCTGTACATACATTTTTGTCCAACAATATCACTACTAGGCTTGTATCTCAAAGGAAAAAGGGAAAGGGCCAAAATGAACTAAAAAAGGTTTGGCAGCATTTTGTGACAAAGAAATAAATATTGAGGGGATCACCATCACGTGGGAAATAGTTTAACAAATTGTGGTACACGATATTGATAGAATACCATTGTACTATAAAGAATGAGGAGGAAGATGGTTTTAGGAAAACCTGCAATGACTTAAATGAATTGATGCAAAGTGAAGTGAGGGGAACTGGGAGATCACTATACACAGTTAATCACTACAGACAATAATTACAACATTACAAGTTGTAATGTTGATCAATTATGAAAGCTTTGTCTACTATGATCAATACAGTGATCCATGACAGCTCTCTCATGATGAAAGGGTTTATGATGAAAAAAATGCTATCCACCTTCAGAGAGAAAACTGATGAGCTCTGCATGCAAATTGAAGTACAATTTGTTTAATTTTCAAATTTTCTTTTGCAATATGGATTATGGTTTGCATGATTTAAATATTAAAATGACATTTTTGCATTGGAAATATATGTTATTTATCTCTCAATCCTCCAAAATTCAAATTTTATTTAATGTATTTCAAAACACTTTATCAATAAGTAAAACATTATTCATATTATTAAAGATATTGAGTTTATTACAATCTTTGAAATGCACTTGGATGAGAATATCCATGTAACTCAAGTTAAAGAATTTTTATTTTGTTTCTAGTTCTTTGCTATAATGAAAAGTAATGCTGCAGTATGTTTATTTTTATATCACTTTTATTGTTGCCTTTGACATTCTTTTGATATATGAATACCAGTGAATTCTCTATATCCAGATATGGACATTTAATTACAGCATACAATGCCAATCAATTACTTATTTTTGTCCCTTGTTTGTTATGACAAAAATTACATATACTTTTCTATAAATGAAGTTGAAATCACTTATTCATTTAGTGACCTTTGATCTGCCCTCTCCAATTTAGATGTGGAATTGATAGAAGAAATAACAGGAGTATAGGTGCAGTAAAATAGATAATATATGTGTTTTTCCCTCTCAGATGCATGACTGTGAAATGAGATCACTTCAGCCATCTATTACCAGCCTTAAGGAAGATCCACTCTTCTCTTCAAGATGGTGTGGTGATGCTGAATTTTTCATATGAATAAAAGAGAATATGCCTTAAATGATTTGAGAAAGTGGATTAATCATAAAGGAGACTTAATGCAACTTCCAATTTTAGCTAATCTTAGAAAATATCTCAAGAGGAAAAGAGGTCATTATATGTGAAGGTCAAATATGGTCATATTATACTATGTAAATATGAGTTACTATGATACATGAAAGAGTGGCATGTTAATATGTATAGAGGCTATAACTTCAAAAAGTAACTGAACTTCAGAGCTAAAAGGGACTTAAAGATTATCCAGTTTAGATTACTTGTCCCACAAATTCATTCCACAACATCCTTGACATGTTACAACACTAAACAAACTCCTCATAAAGAGGGAAAAGAGAAATTGTAGAAAAATCCACCTTGATATCTATATTGGAAGACTTAAAACAGAGAAATAAACTGTAGTGTAATGATATTATTAATGAATATCAACAAAATATTTGCAGGCTACTGTGTTATATCATAAAGATTATACAATCCTGCTGGATTTGTACAAGTGATGCAATGTTTGTCCAATGTTAGAAAAAATTATAAAAATAATTGACGATGTTATTAACACAAACAATGAAAGTCATGTAATTATGTGAATTGATCCAGGAAAGAAAAAAAAGGAAGATATACCATATTTTGTTTAAAAGAGAAATGTTTTAGGGGGCAGAGTGAGAGCAACAACTCACCAAAGCTCTTAGATGAACTCCTTCAGATACCTCTAAAAAGAGAATCTTACAAAATTTTGGAGGTTCAGAATCCAGTAAGAGACAGACTGTGGCAGATTCACAGCCCAGGACCGACTGGGAGGTCCATGGGAAGGATATGTTCTGCAGGGATGAGCCCACAGTGGACAGCACAGTGCATCCAGCACAGCAGAGCGGGAGGATTCTGCGAGAAGTGAGGCAGCAGCAGGTAGAACAAGCAGAGCAGCAGCCCAGGGTGAGAGACCAACAGAGCTGAGCAAGTGACAGCTATTGAGCCTCAGATTTCAGACAAAGCAACTCCTAAGTCTTTCAGCCCGCAGATTAAACATCTATAAGTCACCTCTTTGAACTTTCGGGAACCAGGATGGTGGAGTGATCAGTAAATGCTCTCTTCTCCCCCCGATGACCTCGAAAGAACCATAAAATATTCCCCAGAAAAATCCTGGATCAGTAGGGACAGTAGTGGGGGGCAAATACTCTCATAATACATAAGGTTAGGGAAATAGCTAAGGGGGATTCCTTCTACTGTGACAGAGGCAAACCAGAAGGAGAGGTGACCCATGATGGTAGAAACTCTCACTAAGACCCAGGCAAGCCTCAGCACTAGGAAAGGAGCCCCAGGAGGGGTGGAAACTTGCACTAGGATTTAGGCATGCCTCAGCACTCCAGGGGAAATGGGAGGACAATAGGGCAGCTGGGATCACCATCCCCTGAGTTTGCCTTTGCCTCAGCTCAGTTGAGACCCCCTGTGACCACACCACCCCTTCCCCACACTTAACAAGCTAACGCCAGGGCTCATGGAGGAAACAAAAAACAAAAAGATAAAAAGACTCTTGCACTTATTTTTTTTCACACCAGTCAGATCAACACCAAATTCTGAAGCTTCTAACTGAAAGAACCAGAAGACACAACACACAGTCACCATCATGAGTAAGAAAAAACAAAACAAGAGTGAAAAAAACCATAGAATCTTTCTATGGGGACAAAGAACAAAACACAAATACCAAAGAAGTCAGTGGTGAGACTGTACTTCCATCTGAAACTTCAGAAGGGACAATGAACTACTCACATGCACAAACAGCTCTCCTGGAAGAGCTGAAGAAGGAAACAGAAGAAAAACTGGCCAATGATTTTAAAAGTATGAAAAAAGAATTAAATGATGAGAACACCTCTTTGAAAAGAAAAATTGAACAAATAGAAAAGGAAACAAATAACCTAACTTGGAAATTGGAAATGGAAAAGGAAGCACTAAAATTCATTAGAGAAAAAAAAGCTTCTTAAAAGGAATAATTGGACAGATGGAAATGGAGATGCAAAACTTAATTGAAGAAAACTATTTGATAAAAATTAGAATTGGTCAAGTAGAAACTAATGACTCTATGAGACAGCCAGAATCAGTAAAACAAAATCTAAAGAATGAAAAGATAGAAGAAAATGTAAAATATCTAACTGGAAAAAACAACTAACCTTGAAAATAGATCCAGAGAGAAAATTTAAGAATTGTTGGCCTGCCAGAAGGCCAAAATGAAAAAGAGTCTGGAAAATATATTCCAGGAAATCATCAAGGAAAACTGCCTAGAAGTGGTAGATCCAGAGGGCAAAATAGTAATAGAAAGAATTCACCATTCACCTCCCAAAAGGGATCCTAAATTCAAAACTCCAAGAAATATTGTTTCCAAATTCCAGAACAATCAAGTGAAGGAGAAAATACTCTAGGCAGCCAGAAATAAACCATTCAAATATCAAGGAGCTACCTTCAGGATCACACAGGACCTTGCATTTCTACATTAAAAGATCAATAGAATTGGAATCCAATATTCTGTAAAGCAAAGGAGCTGTGACTACCACCAAAATGAACTACCCAGCAAAGTTCAGCATAACATTTCAGGCAAGGAGATGGTCATTTAACAAAGTAAGGGATTTCCAGGCCTTCCTGACAAAAATGCCAGAACTTAATAGAAAATTTGATAGTCAAACACAGGTTTAAAGAGAGGCATGGGGGAGGGAGCCAAGATGGCGGAGTAGAAAGACTCACCTATGCTAAGTCCGAAACCACAGCCCATAGATTTCCTGTACAAAGAACTCCTGACAAATTCTGGAACAGTGGAAGCCACGCAGCAACACAGTGAAGGAGATTTCTGGTGCAGAGAGCCCTGAAGAACCGACCGCAAAGGTACCGTGGATGGGAGCTGAGCCCTGCCCTGCTGAGGGCTCCCCTCCCCCGCCCCGGCCACGCGGCACTGAGAGGAGCCAGCAGACCCAAGCAGGTGTCAGGGACCTGAATCTCCCAGCGGCTGCAAAGGTCCCTCCACCCACAGACGCACAGGTCAGTGAGAGAGACGGGCTGAGAGGGGAGTGGGGTATCTCCGGGACTCGGACCTCCTGGGAAGCGGCCGCTGCGGCAGAGGCTGAGGCAGCTCAGCCAGAGGCAGAGGTAGCTCAGCCAGAGACTCCCAGAGAGGGCAGGAGCTCCACCCCAGCTCCACTACAAAGGATCTCTGTATAAACCCCCCGAGGGAACTGAGCCTGAGAGGCGGGTCTGCCCCCACCTGAGAACCAGCAGATAAGCCCCCATTGAAGAGCAGTCAGGCCTGCCACCAAAAGCCCTGAGGCTGG
>CM053773.1:70079784-70117567 GCA_028658325.1 Potorous gilbertii
GATGGGGAGAAACTGGAACTTAAAGTTTTAGGACCAACTGTTGAGTATTGTTCTTGCTACTAGGAAATAAGAAATACAGGTAATGGGGAATAGAAAGTTATCTGGCCCTACAGGACAAAAGAGAAGGTGGAGTAAGGGAAGGGAGGGATGATAGAAGAGAGGGCAGATTGGTGATATGGGTAATTAGAATGTCCAGTGTATCGGGGAGGGAGGAGGGGACAAATGGGGAGAAAATTTTGGAACCCAAAATCTTGTCAAAATGAATGTAAAAAATTAAATAAATTTATTTTAAAAAAAAAGAGAGGCATAAAAAGGTTAACAGGGGGAAAAATACCAAAAATGTCGTTATTCAATTTGCATAAACTGTTTATCTCCCTATAAGGGAGAATGATACCTATTAATCTTGAGATTTGTACATCTACTATGAAATATAAAAGGTATATACATAGAGGGAATGAGTATAAAGTAAATGGTATGATGATAAAAATATGATTTAAGCATGTGAAGGAATTATAACAGGAAGTGTGCAAAGGAGGAAGCAGAAAATGGTAAATTACATCACAGGAAGAACAAAATTATAGTAGATGGAAAGAGGGGAGAGTGATGAACATTGTTTGAGGGGTACTCTCATGATTTGGTTTAAGGAGGGAACAATAAACTTAAATATATAATGGTAACTAGTTCTATAGGCAGTAGGAGGGGAAGGGGGAAGAAAAGAGAGGGGAAGCTAAAAGGGTAGAAAGAATCAGTAATGGTAAAAGGGAGTAAAAGGGAGAGGAGCTAAAAGAAAGAAGGGAAGGTTGCAGGAGGTGGTTGTAAAAAGTGAAAACTATTGACGAGGGGAAGAGAGACAGGTGAACTAAAAGCACAAACAGTGGGAAAGATGATGGAGGGAAATACAGAGTTTGTAATCATAACTGTGAATGTGAATGGAATGAACTCTCCCATAAAACGGAGGCAAATAGCAGAATGGATTAAAAGTCATAATCCAACAATATGTTGTTTACAAGAAACACATTTGACATGGGGGTATACAAACAGGGTAAAGGTCAAAACCTGGAGGAGGAAATATTGTGCTTTAGGTGATGTAAGAAAAGCAGGAGTAACAATTCTAATCTCAGACAAAGCAAAAGCAGAAATAGATCTAATCAAAAGAGACAAGGAAGGAAACTGTATCCTACTAAAAGGGTAAAACCATAGACAATGAAGCTATATCATTACTAAACATGTATTCTCTAAGTGGTATAACATCCAATTTCTTAGAGGAGAGGATGGGGGAATTACAGGGAGAAATAGCAAAACTATACTAGTGGGGGACTTCAACCTCCTCCTCTCTGAACCTGATTAATCTAACCTCAAAATAAATGAGAAAGAAGCTAAGGAGGTAAATAAATCTCTGGATAAGGTAGATATGATAGATCTCTGGAGAAAATTCAATGGGAATAGAAAGGAACATACTTTTTCTCAGTGGTACATGGCACATATAAAAAAAAATGACCATGTACTAGAGGAAACCCTCACAATCCAGTGCAGAAAGGCATGGATAATCAATGCATCCTTCTCAGATCATAATGCAACAAAAATTGTATGTAATAAAAGGCCATGGAAAGATAAACAAAAATCAGTTGGAAACTAAATAATGTAGTCCTAAAAAAGGATAGGATTAAACAGCAAATCATAGAAACAATCTACAACTTCATCCAAGAAAATGACAATAACGAAACAACCTACCAAATCTTATGGGATACTGCAAAAGCTGTTCTTAGGGGAAGTATTATATCTTTCAATGTCTACATGAATAAAATAGAGACAGAGGAGATGAATGAATTGGACATGCAGCTGAAAAAATGAGAAAACGAACAAACTGAATATCCCCAAGTAAATACCAAATTAGAAATACTGAAAACCAAAGTAAAGTTTAATAAAATTGAAATTAATAAAACTATTGAATTAATAGATAAAACCAATAGTTGATTTTATGAAAAAACTAATGAATTGATAAACTTTTGGTCAATTTGATTAAAAAATGAAAGAAGAAAATTAAATTACTAATAGCAAAAGTGAAAGGGGTGAACTCACTGAGGGGGAAATAATTAGAAATTACTTTGCCCAAATTTATGCCCACAAATTTGCCCAAATTTATGCCCACAAATTTGCAAATCTAAATGACATGGATGAGTATTAAAAAAAGTACAAATTGCCCAGATTAACAGAAGAGGAAGTTGAATACTTAAACAACCTCATCTCAGAAAAGGAAATTGAACAAGCCATCAAATAGCTGCCTATGAAAAAACCTCCATGACTGAATGGATTTACAAGTCAATTCTATCAAACATGGAAAGAACAGTTATTTCCAATACTATATAGACTATTTTTGAAAATTGGGGAAGAAAGAGTCTTCCAAAATTCTTTTTATGATACAAATATGTTTTTGATACCTAAAACAGGAAAAGTCAAATCAGAGAAAGAAAATTATAGACAAATTTCTTTATTGAATATAAATGTAAAAATTTTAAATAAGATTCTAGCAAAACAAATACAGCTTCTTATCATAAGAATAATACATTGTGATCAAGTAGGATTCATACCTGGAATTCAGGGCAGGCTCCATATTAGGAAAACTATTAACATTATTGATCATATCAACAACAAAACAAACAAAAAAAACCCACTGATTATCTCAATATTTACAGAAAAAGCTTTTAACAAAATGCCACACTCATTCCTATTAAAGATGCCAGAGAAGAAAGGAGTAAAGGGAACTTTTCATAAAATAATAAGCAGCATCTACCTAAAACCTTCAGCAAGCATCATATGCAATGGAGGTAAGCTAGATGAATTTCTAGTAAAATCTGGGGTGAAACAAGGATGTTCATCATCACCATTATTATTCAATATAGTACTTGCATTGTTAGCTGTAGCAATTAGACAAGATAAAGAAATTGAAGAAATAAGAATAGGCAAAGAAGAAACTAAATTATCACTCTTTGAAGAATGATATGATGATATACTTAGAGAATTCCAGAGATTCAAGGAAAAAACTACTTGAAATAATAAACAACTTTGGCAAAATTTCGGGATACAAAATAAGCCCGCACAAATCATCTGCATCCCTATATATTACTAAGAAAGTACAATAGCAAGAGATAGAAAGAGAAATCCCATTTAAAGCTAGGGTCGACACTCTAAAATATTTGGGAGTTTACCCACCAAAACAAACCCAGGGAGTATATGAACATAATTACAAGATGCTTTTTTTCAGAAATAAAGTCAGATCCAAGTAAGTGGAAACCATGAGTTGCTCATGGGTAGGCCAAGCCAATAAAACAAAAATGACAATTCTACCTAAATTAGTTTACTTATTTAGTGCATACCCATGAAACTATCAGGTAGTTATTTGCTAGAGTTGGATAAAATAATATCAGAATTCATTTGGAACAGAGAGGGTACAGAAAATCAAAGGAACAGAAAAGAAATGCTATGGAAGGTGACCTAGCACTACCAGACCTCAAATTACATTATAAAGCACAGTTATCAAAACCACTTGATACTGGCAAGGAAACAGAAGGGTAGACAAGTGGAATAGGCTAGGTACTCAAGACACTGTAGGCAATGAATACAGCAATCTCCTGCTTGATAAACACAAGGACCCCAGCTTCTGGGATAAGAACTCACTGTCCAACAAAAATTCCTGGGAAAACTGGATAACAGTGTGGCGGAAATTAGGCATAGACTCATGTCTGACATTGCACACAGGAATAAAGTCCAAATGGGTCCATGATCTAGGTGTAAAGACTGAAACTGTGGACAAACTGGAGGAGCAAGGAGTGGTGTATTTATCAGATTTATGGAGAAGGGAAGAATTTTTGGCTAAAGAAGAGGTAAAAAGAATTATGAAGTGCAAGGTGGATAATTTTGATTACGTTAAACTGAAAAACTTTTGCACAACCAAATCCAATGCAACCAAAATTTGTAGGAATGTAGTATGTTGGGAAAGGATTTTACAGCTAATCTCAGGGATAAATGCCTCATTTCTAGAATATATAGAGAACTGGATCAAATGAACAACAATAAAAGTCATTCTCCAATTGATAATGGTCAAAGGATAGGAATAGGCAATTTTCAGAGGAAGAAATTAAGATATCTGTATATCTAAAGATATCGATAATCATATGAAAAAATGCTCTAAATCACTTTTGATTAGATGCATATCAAAACAACTCTGAAGTACCACATCACACCTGTTAAATTGGCAAACATGAAAGAACAGGAAAATAATGAATGCTGAAGAGGATGTGGGAGAGTTGAGACACTAATTCATTGTTGGTGGAACTGTGAGTTCATTGAAGCATTCTGGAGAGTGATTTTGAACTATGCTCAAAGGGCTACAAAAATGTTCATACCCTTTGACCCAGCAATATCACTGTTAGGACTGTATCTCCAAGACATCATAAAAATGAGAAAGAGTCCCATATGTACAAAAATATTTATTGCAGTCCTCTTTGTAGTGACCAAAAACTGGAAATCAAGGGGATGCCCATCAGTTGGGGAATGGCTGAATAAATTATGGTATATGAATGTAATGAAATACTATTGCACTATAAGAAATGATGAACAGGAAGACTTTAGAGAGGCCTGGAAAGACTTATATGATCTGATGCTGAGTGAAAAGATCAGAACCAAGAGAAATTTGTGCACAGCTTCCACCACAGTGTGTGAGAGTTTTTTCTGGTATGCTTGGATCTTCATATCAATACAAGGACATTAAAAAAAATCCCCAATGGTCTTCTAAGGCAAAATGCCTTCCACATCCAGAGAAACAACTATGGAATTAGGTCACAGAACATAGCAGATCATTGTGTGTGTGTGTGTGTGTGTGTGTGTGTGCGCGCATTGTGTTTTGGTTTGTTGTATGATTTCTTCCATTTATTTTAGTTCTGCACAGCATGAATATAGTGAGGATATATTCCTTAGGAATGTATGTGTAGATCCTATACAGAACTGTAAATCATCCTGGGGGGTAGGTAGGGGGAAAAATCTAAGTTTTATGGTAGTGATTGTAGACCATTAAAAATAAATAAAATGAATATAAAAAATTAAAAAAAGAGAATGTCTTTTTTTAGCTAAAAATGACAACATAGGAATAAGTGTTCTTTTCCTGAATTGGTAAGAGACAGCCATTCTCACAACACAAACTTTCAATATATAAGGTGTACAAACTGAAGACTTTTCCAATAAGATCAAGGATAAAGGAAGGATATCCTTTGTTAATGCTAGCATTTGTTATGGGGCTAGAAAAACTAGCTATCATCAGAAAAGATAGAAAAAAAGCAAGTTAGAATAAATATAGACAAAAGGAAAATAATTTTTTTGCATATTTATTATTCATTCGGAGAATTGTAAAGGAGTTAACTTAATGTTATTGAAACAATAATTTCAGGAAAGTTTCAGGATGTGAAATAAATCTGTATAAATCATTACACACTCTGCACCTTACTGACAAAACCCAGTAGTGACAGAAATAGAAGCTCCACTTATCCTTGTTGACTATTTTTGGAGGCAATATGGATTATTTCAGCTGGCACTTTATTTTCTGACTGCACAAACAGTATATTTGCTTATGAGAACAATTTTTATTCTTTAATTGTTAATACCTTTTTCTTCTCTTCCAGATTGCCCTTTGCTTCTGAATTTTTACGTTCCCAATCACTTGCCCTCTTTCTTTCCTTTAGTGAGGCTTGCCATTCCAGAGTCAAGTTTTTTTTCCTATTCTGCTAATTGTTTCTTCTATCCAGGTCTTAAATTGCACTCTTACCAATTCCATTTCCCTTTTAAACCATATAGCAATAATGTGTTGTAATTTTATCCTCTTCTCTCCTCAAATTCCATAGGGTCCTCTGATTCCGAAAGTATGGAATCACTTTTCCTTCTTTGCAGTATTAATCTGTAGATGTTATGTCTGAACTGGTCAGCAAGAATTTGAAACCCTGTTTCCTTCTTTCGCTAATATCTTTCTTTTTGTTCATCTGCTTATGAACAAGATTTGTTTTTGTTTTTGTTTTTTAATTTTAACTAATTTTTGTCCCTTGACATCTTTGGCTATTTGAGTTTCCCCACCTCCTTATTTTTTTCTGTTACTCATTTTCTGACTGTATCTCAGAGTGCCTCAGCTTCCTTTGTGCAGAGAAATTTCAAATTCACTGACCTATTTCTCTAGGGGTACAGATTTGAACACAGATGAATGTTGATCTGTTTCTTTCAGGTTTAATAGAGTACCCAGCAGTTCCCCTGCCTTTCACACACAGTATCCTGCCTAATCCTTCTGCTTTTCAGTTGTGTGCCCCAGGAGTATAGATCATTGCTACCCTATTGCACTGGAAGGGAGAGTTGGGTGTAAATTGAGCTCTATTAGAAAGCCAGACATATATCTTGCCCCATTCCTTCTTAGCCTTTACTTTTTCAGGCTTGACCAATTTCTGCTGTTTGATGTTTGGCTCTCTAAATCACTAGAAATAGTGATTTTACTTTCCCAGTCATTTGCCCTCTCTTTTGTTCCTTTGGTGAGGCTTGCCATTGCAGATTCAATTTTTTTTCCTTTTCTGCGGGGGTTAGAATGTAGATGCATTATTTTGCAACCTTGTGAGTTGGCTAGCCCAGTGCTACTGCTAGGAATCCAGTAGACAGTGGGAAAGGAGACGTTGAGTGAGCCATTATTCCATCGAGTTCTTCATATGCAACACTATAAAGACAGCTGAAATTACTTGAAATCTTATAGTTTCTCTTAAGAGAGGTTTGAAAATTTTCAGGGATCAGAGAAAGTTTCTGGTCCTCCATTTTGGTCACATGACTCAAAGAAATTTTAAGAATATTGTTAATAATTAAATTATACACATTAAGCTTCTCACAAGACATCAATAAAGAAGACTACTAAACACTGTTTATGGTAATAAAGCAGATCTAAGTAGTTAGAGAAATTAAATGCTAATGGTGAAACAAAGCCAACACAATAAAGGAAATAATGATGCTTCCTACATTAATTTTATATTCAGTGTCATACTAAGTTCATTTACTTTTTGAAAATTTCAAGAATAATCGCTATGAGGGAAAGCAAGGTAGGATTTTTTGCTATTTTTGTTTGTACCAGGAAGTATAATGCCTCTGAATAATGTGATTAAGGAGAATCTTTCCCACCCATTGCTGGCCTGTCCATTGGGGGAAGTTTGTTTAGGGGAGTTGTTTTGTAGGAGGGTCCCAAGTACATTTTGTTTATTCTTTGAGGTATTGGGTAAGAGGGTCATACCTTCTGCTCTGAAAAAATGTATAAATACTCTGAGAGTCAGTTTTTACTTTCGTTCTTACTGCCTGAAAGGTTTATGTGTCAGATGAGAATTTCTGGGAAACTGATAAGCAAAACACCAGCTTTGAAAACCCAGATGTCAGTGCTTCCCTTTCTGGTAACTATGGTCAGACAGTTGGATCTGTCTGTTGATTTGTTATGTATTGATTGTGGTCAGACAGAGGAAACCCTGTCTGTTGATCCTTAATTTCTTTGAAGTTCAGGGTGCTGACTTCCTGAACTAGATGAATGATATATGTACTTGATTAAAGTGATTATTAATGCCTCAAAAGTGGCCTTTCTTTTTTAGATAAGCAGATGAACGAACCTGTGGTAGCAGACCCCCAATGTGTATGTTGGTGTGCTTAATGTTACATTAGAACTCTTCATCCTCTGGGGAATCCCCTTCCACTTGTTTGTAGACCAAGTTGGGATTTTTCCCTAATGATGCTTCTAAATAGATCTCTTTTTCTTGTTTAGTCATTTCTTCTAATTTTGCTATATAGAATTAACCAAAATAAGTCCCTATTCCATAATATGGCCCCTCAAATACTTGATGACTGCAAATAATTGATGACTGATATTATTTACAGATCTCCTTAACCAGTTCATTTTTTCTGCCGCACCAAGTGTTCTTTTCCCTAGGTCAAAAATTGTCAGCTCATTATCCCTACTTTTTCAAGCATATTAGCACTAATTTACTTACCATTATGGTAACCTTCACCTAGATGTGTTAAAGCTTTTCAATATCTTTCCTAAGATTTGGGGTTCACAATTGAATGCATTGCATGATTAGATGAGAGAAGGATACAGAGTAATAATCACTTCACCTTCTATTTTGATATTCTGCTTTAGTTAATGAAGAGATGTAGATAATATTTTTCTTAAGGTGTATCTATAAAGAGGACAAAACAGTTTGGTTTTTCCTAAGATGCTGAAATTTAAAGGAGAAAATATAAAAGATGGTTTCCAAAACTTATGATAAAAATCATTTCTACACCTTCAATAGTATGGTGACAAATGAGCTTAATACCCATATATCAAGAAAAAGATGAAGGTATGAAGTGACTAGTTTCTTGCCCTCAGTAATCATACTTCAAGTCAATTCTTCCTCAGCTCTCCTTGCCATATTATCAATAGCTCCTTCTCAGTGCTAACTTCTTAATGTCTTCCCATCTATGTTTCCTGCTCAAAGAATTTGGGTTATTTCCCAGGTTCACTGTTCAGAAGTTTTATATTCTACAATCTCCTCTTTACTCAATTGACTTTATCTCATGACCTGTGTTATTTTCTCACACTGAATTCATCAAATTGATTCAAGACTGTATTTTAATTCACTTCTCCTAAGTATATTGAATAATGTTTGTCCCAGGTGACAAATTATTAGTTATGATTATGAAGCAAAGATAGAAGCTATAATTTCAAATTGAGACTTACTTTAAAACAAACAATGCTTTTCTTTAAAAGGGGGAATTTAATTACCGATGTAACATTGCCAAGAGTTGGCTAGTTGAATTAGATGACTTGCTGAGGTTCTCATACTGAGATCATGATGTTCTAATATTAACATAAGTATACCCACTTAGATCTTCATTCCATGCTGATATATCCAGAAATAGTGACATTATTGGGTATGTTGCATCCATTGAAGTGACATGATAAAAATTTGTCATTAAAGATTGAAAATTCGTGGATTAAGAACTTTAATCTGGTAGAAAAAATTGAAGAATTCATTGTCAAATAAGCAATCATCCCTTCTTTCATGCAAATATCTAAAATACGAATATATGGATTTTCTATATAGTATCAGGCTAGAAGTTAGGTGGGAATAGGAAAAAGCATCAGTTATTGTCAATGTGCCCAGAAAGCTAGAAGATTTTTTAGTTTCTTTTTTGAGTTGGTTTGATGAATACTTGACACAATATTGTAAAGGGAGGAGACAAATTTGATGATCAAAAGAGTTCCAGGTTTAGAATAAGAAGAAATGACTTTTCATCTCAGCTTCACAAGGTAATTGGGAAAATACTCATTTCCTCATCTACAAAATGAAGGCCTGGAGTAAGTGAACTCTGAGGTACTTCATTTTACTAGTTATATAATCCTATGATACTGTGGAAACTAGAACCACAGAAAATTAGAAAGTAGCATAGAACAAGTATTATGTAAGAGATCAAGGACTACTTTGAATTTTGTTTTGCTTTCTCATATTGCAGTGCTTAGTTTTGCATCTTAGATAAAAAAGTTCTTGACATATTTAATGCATCAGATTGAACTGAACAAATTCTAAAGCATATGTGATGAAACTCAATACTTTTATGAAGAGAACTATTTATGTGGTGAGATGAACTGAGATTTCCAGATGCTCCACAACAAAGTTCAGAGGAGTCTTAGTGGAGATTATAAGCAAAGAAGTAGTACTTTAGAGGTACATCTTTCCTTGTTTTGTTTTCCTCAAAACAGGCAGAGATTAAGTTGTTTTTAAAGCCAGTAGAAGTAGTGATCATGTAAGTCTAACCTCAGGAAGACTACTATATATCACAGAGATTTGGGAAGATAGTCATGGAATTATAGACATTAAAAGATTTTTGGAGATTACAGTGACTCCCTGATTCGTTGTGGTGTTGTGGTAAACTCTTTTTTAGGTCATTTCTAGAAGACCAATTTTTGGCAAGTGTTACAAAGCTACAAAACTTACAACTCTAATCTGAAAATGAATCACATCTTTATTGTCTGAGGAACAGTCTACATGCATAAAGACTTATCTCAAGAAGGATGATAGCCATGTAACGAATGATACTGCTCATATTGTCATTTAAATACATATTCTTAAAAAAGCATGGCAATTATTATAGGAACTCACAGTGAAGTAACTTCCTGTGCCAATTCAAATCTCCACCTAGTTAGCTTCTCAAAGGTCATAGAGAACACAGTTAATTTGCCCATGGTCACTTGACCAATAAGAATGAAAGGTAGGGCTTAAACATAGGATATTCTGATTTCAAGGCCAGTTTTCATTGTACATCTGGGGAAACTGAGGTCTGGAAATGTTAAGAGATATTTATAAAAGGTAAGAATTAATAACTTGTGTAACTGCTATGTGAACTCAGGTCTTCTGACTTAATGTTCCACACTATTTTCCATATATGACATGATCTATTTATGTATGTATATGTATATATACATATCTGTATGTACACACATATGTGTGTGTGTGTGTGTATATATATATATATATATATATATATATATATATATATGTAGAGAGAGAGAGAGAGAGACAGAGAGAGAATGAGAGAAAGAGACAGAGAGACAAAGACTGAGAAACAGAAAGTCTAATTTAAGAAATACACTATTTATTATTCTGTCATTGAAGTTACAGCTTCCAGAAATACTGAAACTGTTTCTTTTCCACAAAAGTTGAATATAATGAAGTCAAAAGTGATACAAGTCAATTTAAGATTTATTTTGGTAACTTAATTGAGTTAAAACACTTATAAAATCATGTTATGATGTTAATTGAAACTGTGAATGTTATTAATGATGGGTTTAGAAAGCATAGTTTAATTTCATAACGTGTAGGTTTTATTCACTTTCTACAAGGTCAATTGGATCTTTCATGTCTAGACAGGGGAGATGAATTTAGTTGAATATCATATGTAAAGAAAATTATATTTAAAAAATTTTTTTGGTCTTCAGTTCAAAATAACTTTCAAATTTGAATTTCCTCTTTCTTCCTTCCCAGAAAAGGCAATTATTCTTTTTAACTTTTCTTTTTGAATTATTACTTATGAATTCCTTGTCAACTATGTATATAATATGTGGATATTTTGTTTTGGGAATTACATTATTTGGATAATTAAACAATTTCCATTAATTTCTTTCCTTCAGTTGTGTTGTCCATATAATTTTTCACCAGTGAGTAAGCATATATATGATCATCCTATGAATAAATTTTGTATGGGACCCTTATATAATGGAACCTTTTTCCAAGTTGATTTGACTAAAACCCCTGGGTTTTCTAATCACTGAAAATGATTTCCCATTTATGAGGTCAGATAAGGAGACTAGACATATTTTGATTTCTATCTCAATCAAAGAATTTGTCCACCCTTAGAAAAAGTCTTGGATAAGTTGGAGACATCATCTTCCCAGCTGCAAATTACAATTGAGAAAAGTGAGAGTCTTTGACCTCTGTACGATCTAAGTATCCTGAGTCCAAGGAATGCCTCTCTAGAGTACCAGAGCTAACTTTCATTCCTCATTCTGCTGCACACTGGAGTAAAGAATACCTGAGGAACTAAAAATTTTGAGATTGCTACACACTAGTGTCCTCTACTCTAGAAGTCATCTTCTCTCCCTTCTTGTAGTTTGTATGAGGACTAGAACTTCAACTTGTATAAGGTAATATTGCTTTACACTTTAGTGTGTATGTTCTTTTAGATAACATTCTCTATGTCCTTGTAAGGACTGGGGCCATAACTATGATGAATATAGGAATAAGGGAAGACTTATGGGCCAACTGAGGTTAAAGTATAGTTTAATTTTAACTGAGGTTAAAGTATAGTTTAACTTTAACTGAGGTTAAAGGCAGTTAATCGTACTGGTCTTTGACTTTAAACATGAGTAAGAAAACAATCATGCCTTCCAGTATATCCAGGGAAATTCCCAGGTGCTATATCTTAAAGAAGATGAAATATTCTGATAAATACATAGAAAAACAAAGATCTTTATTATTCAGAGCATGCATTTGACATAGTCTAGCTTCCTCTTCCAACTTTCCATGAAATATGTTGATGAATGAGTTACAACGCAATGAAATCAATGGGCATCCATTGTTCATGTTAAGATTTATTTGAGAAGACTGGTGTTAGGAAAGATGTAGCATTTGCAGAGTTGTCTAAAATTATTGATGACAGCCTTGCCTTTAAGTTACTAAGTGTTTGTTGAGCACTGACTATGTTTCAGAAACAGTGCTAAGAACTGGGTATTAAAGAATCTCAAGAATTAATAAGGCTTTTATTAGATGCCTTATGAATTCTTATCACCCTAGAGTTTGTGTTTTTACATGGCAGTTCAAGATCCAGCCCCTGGGTTTGTTTCTGATGGAGAATGAAACTTTTGTTAGAATGAATAGATGTCTGAACTTAGTTTCAGAATCCTATATTCAAATTCTTCCTCACTTGTGTATTAGATTTAACTCTGAATGAATTAGAATATGAGGAGAAAGAGACAGAGACAGAGAGAGAGATAGAGAGAGAAAGAGAGAGAGAGAGACAGACAGACAGAGACAGAGATAAACACACATACAGACAGATAGAGACAGACAGAGAGAGAGAGTGAGAAAAGGGAATAAAAGGAAGATCAGGTCAAATTAAGGAATAAATATGTGATTACCTTTTGCAGTAAATGGGAATAAAATATGATGGGGCAAGTATAAAGCTGTTCATTTTAGAATGTTGTAGCAAAGTCTGTTTCCAAGTGAGTGAGTCTGAGACTTAAGCAGAATAGCAACCAACTACTGCATGTTTGTAAAAGTTGTTTGGCCATGAGTTTCAGTACTGATATCCCTTATAGTACTACCAGAATCTGGGGACAGTTACAACATAACCCTAAGTGATGTGATGTGTGTTTGGACAATATAATGCTGAGTCACTGAAAAGGGGGTACTCAGGGATAATCCCAGAGTCTGAATGGGAACATAATAATTTTCAAGGATGTATGATTGAGTGGATCATTAAATCACTTTCATTTTTATAATTTCATCCATTTCATTGTCTCTCATAGTTTATAGTTTTCTGATCTTCCCCAGAATCTTTAAACATTGGCCTTGTTTCTTCTCCTTAAAGGTATACAAATCAAAACTACTTCACATTATATAGTAATATTTGCTTCCATGTGACCAAAAAAAAAGAGAGAAATATCGATACATCTCTGGTCCCTGCTAACTTACAAAAAAAGGAATTGGATATTGGAGGTAGAGGTAGATGTATTCATAAGAGAAAGACAACAAGAAGTACAACAATGTAACAACCTAACGAATTAACAATGGAGAATGCTCAGCCCATCCTTATACCTGCCATAGCCTCAAAGGGTCTACAAAACTTCCCATGAGTTTGTGTCCTAAGAACCATTAATGGACTGTTATAGAAAAAGTCGGATCACCCTCATTCTGACCTTTCTCCAAACATTTCATTACTGCTAGTAGCAAATATTGACTTTGTCCTTCCACAAGGTAGAAGACCAATTACGGGTATGAGAAAAAGTAGAAAAGGAAAGGTGGAAAAAGAGAATAAAACTATGCTTTGTCTGGGGCAAAGCTTATGCTATAGACTGATCAAGTGAGATTCTGCCTGAAATATGATCCCAAACTCTCCTCCAGTAAATCCATCCAGCCATCTATCAGTATACACTGACTAAATACTTATTGTGTGCCGGTAACTGAAGTAAGAATTAAAAACAAAAAAGTCCTTACCTTTGAGGAGTTCATATTTTAGGAAGAGAGGCAGCATGAAAATAATTGTATACAAATAAAACATATACCGAATAAATTGGAGATAATCACAGAGAGAAGATGCTTCGATCATACTGGGTTTTTTAACTTGAATTTCAAACTTTAAATTCATGCCTGTGTCTTTTTGTCCCGTGAATATTATCATACATTTCAAGATGTCCTGTTATCTGTGTTCTTGTTGCTGGAAACTTTGCATTTTCCACATATTTTACAACCATCATTTTATGAATATGTTTAAGTAATTAGAATGATGATGGATTAAAGTATGAAATAAACAACATAAAATATCAGTCATGAAATATGTAGGAGAAAAGTTGTTGGGATTTCTAGAGAGCTTTTAAACAGAGATTTGTCTAAAGGATATTAGGATATGTTCATTTCAGTCCCTAAATATATATTACATTTTTATTGGTCTAGGAGGTATTATTATAAATGTCATTCTGTCTGCTGGGTACTATGGAAGAAAAAAAAATGTAATGCATTAAGGTTCTGCTCTATTTGACCTCTGTCAGGACAAGATAGAGGCCTATATAGAAACTGGAATTTGGCAATGAGTCTTGCCTGACTCTGATTGAGGCTTTGTGTGGGGTGATACTTTCAGCACTGGATGAGTTAAAGTGGTTAATGGTTGAAATGAAAGAAGACTCTTGAAAAAGCTTTAGTGAGGTTGGTCATATTTGTTTTGGAAACTGGATGTGGTATGATCCATGAGCTGAAAATGAATGAACAGTCTAAGGTCTTAATGAGGTCAGCAAAACCAGCAAATCAGGAAAACAAAAAAGTTTATGCATGATCAAAGAGATCATTGTAATGTATTTATGCTTTATGAGTTGATATCATATGCAAGCCTTTTAAGATTGAATAATAAGAGCTAGTTCTACCACTCTGAAATCTCAGTTAGGTGGCTACTATTGCAAGCTTTGGCTCACCTTTTACTAAATGGTGACAGAAGCACACTGCTTCCTTCTAATACAATGATGGGAGGAATCTTCAGTAATGCCTTCAATACTTTGAAGCTGAAAGACTTAAAATATGTTTAAATTATGTTAAGTAACCTGAAAAATAAAATTTGCATTTTCATAGTATTAATTATAATTTGTTTGTTTTATTTTCCAGAATGTTTCCAAAGAAATGAGCCAATAATTCTTATGGATATTCTGTGATCTGGTTCTTTGCAGTTTTCTATGATACTTTGAAACCAAATTTAAGGAATAAGGACGACAGGTTAACTAAATTGGAACAATCCCTTTACATTGGGGGCCACTAATTTTTTCCATGTAGCTAGTTGAAATAAATAATATTCAGGAATAATTGAATAAAATACTCTTTTAATTGCATACAGAAAGAGAAATTATGGCCCATTTTCTCCTTAAGTTTCTTAATTATGAAGATTAACAAAGTCATGATAACATTCATCATTTTGAAAATTGGAAACATGGAAGATGACAGATTAAAAGCAGAGACTTCCTAGAGCTCTCCCCTCAAGCCAGTCAAACACCTGTAAAAATGACCCAAAATAAATTTTCGAGCAGCAAAGCCCACAGAATGATGGGGTGAAACAAACCTCCAACTAAAGATGGTCTGGAAGGTCAATGGGAAGTATTGTCAAATTGGGAACAGAGTACTGTCCAACGTGCTGTGCCAACACAGACAGGACCTGAGCAGGCCTTCGTGGGAGTGACACTCTGACACCTGTGGCCCTTTCCAGATTTCACAACTCCAGAAAGCCAAAAACAAATTTGAAGGTCAGTGGAAAAAAATCTGTCAGACTTGTGTGATAGAGTAGAGTGGTCTGGTCTCAGCCCCAGGCAGCAGATGGTATGGAAGAGCCTGTGGCAATCACAGCAGGAGAAGAGACAGTAGCTGTTTATGCAGCTCTAGGGCCACAGATTGGGGGCAGGGGGGGATGGAGCAGCTAACAGAACAACTCCCAACCCACACTGGTAGCAGAGAACTACCTTGAAAAAGAGCTCAAAAGTCAAGTAAAATAGGTGGGTAAATGGGCAAAAACCAGAAAAAGAATCAGACTGCAGAATCTTTGGTGACAAGGAAGACCAAAGTATACAAGCAGAAGACAATAACAAAGTCAAAGTCCCTACATCCAGAGCCTCCAAGAAAAATACGAATTGGTCTCAGACCATTGTAGTGCTCAGGAGAGGATTTTGAAAGTCAAATAAGGGAAGTAGAGGAAAAAATGGGAATAGAAATGAGAGTGATAGAAGAGAATCATGAAAAGTGCATTAACTGTTTTACTAAAGGAGAACCAAAATTGATGAAAAAATAGAGTAACCCAAATTGCAAAATAGATCCAAACAGTCAAGGAGAAGAAGAATGCACTAAAAATAAAAATTGGCTAGATGGACAAGGAGATCCAAAAGCTCACTGAAGAAAATAATTCCTTAAAGATTAGAACAGAGCAGATTTAAGCTAATAACTTTATGAAAAATCAAGAAATTATAAAACAAATCCAAAGGAATGAAAAAAATAGCAGACAAGGTGAAATCTCACATTGGAAAAACAACCGACCTAGAAAATAGATCCAGGAGAGACAATTTAAAAAAATAATTGGACTACCTGAAAGCCAGGATCACAAAAAGAGCCCAGAATCATCTTTCTAGAAATTATCAAGGAAAACTTCCCTGACACTCTAGAATCAGAGAGTAAAATAGATATTGAAAGAATCCACTGATACCCTGCTGAAAGAGATTCAAAAAGACAACTCCTAGGAATATTGTAGCCAAATTCTAGAGCTTCTAGGTCAAGGAGAAAATATTGCAAGCAGATAGAAAGAAACAATTCAAACATTGTGGAAATACAATCAGAACAACACAAGATCTAAGGGATAGCAGGGTTTGGAACATGATATTCCAGATGCTAAAGGAGCTAGGATTAAAACGAAGAATTACCTACCCAGCAAATCTGAGTATAATAATTCGGGGAAAAAAATGGTCAGTCAATGAAATAGAATGGGGAAAATTATCTCACATAAAAGAGGCAAGAAAAAGCTTTTTTAATGGAAAGAAAGAAGGGGGAAGTTGAGAGGGAAAGACTGAAAGTTATTTTCATCGGATTGAGTTTAACGAGGGAAGAACATGCACACTCAATTGGTATGCAAATCAGTCTTACACTACAGGAAAGTAGGAGGAAGGGGATAAATGGAGTTGGGAGGATGATAGAAGGGAGGACAAATGGAAGGAGGGAGCAATTGGAAGTGAACAATTTTATAGAGGGATAGGGTCAAAAGAGAGAAAAGAATAATAAATGGGGGGCAGGATAGGATGAAGGGAAATATAGTTAGTCTTTCACAATATGACTGTTATGGAAGTGTTTTGCATAAGTACACATGAACAGCCTTTATTGAATTGCTTGCCTTCTCAGTGGGGATGGGTGGGGAGAGAGAAAGGGAGAGTAGTTGGAAATCAAAATTTTAAAAACAAATGGTAAAAAATGTTTTTACATGCAACTGGCAAATAAGATATGCAGGCAATGGGGTATAGAAATCTATCTTACCCTACTGGAAAATAGAGGAGATAGGAATAAGGGAAGGGAGGAGTGTGATAGAAGGGAAGGCAGATTGAAGAAAGGGACAATCAAAATGCACACTGTCTTGGGGTGGTTGAAGGGGAAAGAGAGAAAATATTGGAACTCAAAATCCTGTGGAAGTGTCTGTTGAAAACTAAAACTAAGTAAATTAATTTAATTTAAAAAAATATTTCTTATGTGCAGCTGAGAAATACAACACACAGGCAATGGGATATAGAAATCTATCTTGCCCTATAAGGAAATACAGGGGAAGGGGACGGGAGGAGGGAGATGTGTGATAGAAGGAAGGGCAGACTGAGGGAATGGATAATTGGAATGCAAGATATTTTGGGTCTGACAGATGGGAGAGATGGCAAGAAAATTTGAAACTCAAAATCTTGTGGAAGTGAATGCTGAAAACTAAAAATAAATAAATTAATTAAAAAATTGAAAACATGGAGTAAAACAGTTTTTTATTGCCAGTTGCATATATTTGTTTAATAAGTTCATTATACAACTGACCAATTCAACAACAAAAGAGCAATTGATTAGTAGAACATTTTCATCATAAAAATAAAAATAATTATTGTTGTTACAGGCACATCCAGGTTTCTTTAGAGGAGGAGTGAAAAATGCATAGCCCTTGGGATGAATGAAGCTCTCACATTTTCATGGGCAGAAAGTGTTATGAATTTGTGTTAGCCCTTTCTTTATTGCTAATTTGTGAACAAAAATGCTATACACTTGCCAAATCTGCATAAAAATAAATAAACTATCAGACTTGTTATAATACGGGAAATTGATTGGATTTACCATATCATTGGTACATGGAAGTCTAAATTTCTAAGAGGACACTCTCTCTTCCAATGCACATGTGTACTTTATTTCCAACTTAGAGAATTACCTAGACCACTAAGAAATGAAGTGAATTATCTGTGTTTATATATTCAGTATGTGTCAGAGGTGAGATTTGAATCTAGATTTTCCTAACTTCACATATAGAGTTCTACTCACCATGCCAGGATAAGTTTCCATTTAGTTTAACCAGCATTTCTTAATGATTTATGTTCAATATACCAGAGCAGGTGGAGAAAGAAAAACAAAGATAAAGAGATGGTTTCTGCTTTAGGGAACTTATAGCATACTGGGTAGATAAGATATGTCTTCACACATACAAGTATAAAAAATAATTAATAAATGTGGAAGGGATGAAATGTGTGAACAGTAGGTGAATTAAGTAAGAAATGTTTCTAAGGAAAATATTAATATAGCCATTTACCAATAATTTTCATAAAATATGCATGTTAAGGCTGATCATTTCTTCTATCACATCAATTAAAACTGGGCTCATGATCAGCAATGAAACCCTGAGTGATTATATAGGGTCATTAGACAAAGAAAATTGAATTGCTGAGACAATTATACTGAATGTGGAGGACAGACTGGTTCTATGTCTGTACTAAAATAATCAGACTGTTATGTAGAAGACCCTATGAACTGGATCTCACCCAGCTGTGTGAACCCTGGCCAAATCAATGTTTCAAATTGATGATCAGCAAGTAGAAACTCAAGTCATGATGTGTCTAAACAGGCAGGATGAGGGGAAGTAGAAGAAAATACCTAAATCATTTAAACTTAAAATTTTTCCAATGAACTAGAGAATCTTTGGTTGAATTCCCCCAAGCTCGTAATTTATACTGATCAAGTACACTTGATAAGTAATTGACACTAATTAATTTTGTTGGTAATAATGTAGCTGTGAGATAATAGTTCTTTATTCTCTCCTAACATATGGGTCTACACATTTTCAGTCTTCCATTCTAACCCTATTTTATACTGTTTGTAAATGGAATTAAACACTCAAAATTTCACAGGACTTAGATCTTCAAAGCACATTAGAGATATAGTATATTTCCTACATTTTATAGATAATGAAATAGACCCAGAAAGATTAAGCATTTACCTTTTTCAGGTTATAATGACCCAATATGTAAAGATATCAACTTTGAAGGTAAATATTTTTTCCTTATGAAATTACTCAGTTTTAATTCTTGCACACACATTGATGGGAAATTTCTTTAGGAAATGCAACACTTTTGATAAGGTTTCTTTTAAATACTGGCATACTCATGAATGTGATTTTATACTTACAGTAAGCTTATTCAAATCACATAACTCTGACCATTGAAATTGAATAGGGATTATTTTATCGCTTTTAATTAATTTTATATTTGTTAGGTGTTGGCTTTCTCTTTTTGCCATATATAAATGTCATTGCTTTACTTCATTAGTTTTCAATTTTGCGCTTTTTTCCAAAAATAAATATTAACCAAAGAATCATAAAAGTATTTTTTTACAAAAGGAACTATTTAAATGACTGTCAGAGGCATTATGGTATCTGTTTCGACTGGGACAGCAAATATTTCAAGCATCACTGAAGTAATGGCAACAGTCACAAAAGTGTGCAAAGAAAATTATGGTAAAATGAAGAAAAATCATAATAATTAATAATCATTGCGATAAAACAGACCGTTTAACCCCTGAAAATATAAAGGCATTTATGAGTATGTTACAACAGTGGAAAGGGGGTAGTAGCAGTGATGGTGGTTACTACTGATTCTTTTATATTGTAGCATCGGTTTCATGAAGGGGAAAGAAGGTTTTTTTTTAAAGCTGTTTACTTTGAATATGAAAAAAATAGGTTTCTTAAGGGTAAAGATACAATAAGTTCAGTAGCAAAGTTTGGGAAAAGATGATTTACTTTTGAATGTAACTTTTTCAATCAAAAATATACCAAACCATCAAAAGGTAAACCGATGAATTCAAGGCAAATTCATTAGATTGGAAAATAGCAATTTAAAAAATATTTTAGAGATTTCTCACTTCTATTGGCCTTAAAGATAAAAAATAAACTGTTCCTATTAGCGGAATGATGGACTATATGGAATAGATTGATACTGAGAGACAAAATTGTTTAGGAATTATTAAAATTCTGAAATGGAAAAGTAGTATTTCCACATGAACTCATCCATAGTTTTCCATACATCATCAATGAACATAACCAATGGTTTTTTAACATTTGTGATTGTTTTCATTAGACCTTCACACACTTTTAAAATTATGCCACATGAACCATATCTTACTTGATATCAAGCAGTCATCTCTTTCAGCATCTGCTTCTCTCCCCATTTCCACTCCATGAACGAACAATATACCTTTCGTGTTAAGTTCGTTTTTCTGATCTCTCCATTCTGCTAACTCAAACTTTGACTGATACCACCTCTGTCTTCTTCTGTTTTCTCAGGGGAGTGCTGGAGAATAGAACACTAAATTTTCCTCATTGCTTTCCTTTATCGAAAGCAGAAGTTGGCCATTTAGACTTACTCCACTATATATCTGCTACTCCACCAGGTTTTATCTCCACAGTACAAGAGGGTCCCATATCAGGTGCCTCCTCATTTCTTTTTGTATATTGTCTCCTCAATTAAATTGTAAGAAATGATACTTTATACCCTCAATGCTTAGAAAAGTGTCTGAAACATAATAACTATCTAATAATTTTTGTATTAAAAGTAAAATTTCTATAGCTATCAGCTACATTTTTCTTTGACTAAAATTTGCATTTGAAGATTCATGTTTTTATAGCCTGCCTTGTGCATATCTTGAAACTAGATTATAAAATATACTACTCAAGAAATATATTACCTAAGAAATAGCATGGAAAGTGGAACCAAGAAACAAAAGTACTAAGAAAGACTACAAAAAGGGAATACTGAATGACAAAGTCAGCATTTTAACATACAAAATTTTCCTTTATTGAAATTTTTATTGCTGCCTCATTTTTACACCAGACTCCTTTCCAATTTTACCCTTCCCTTGTCAGGAACCCAAGGAACCTTTACTTGTGGCAATGAAAAAATAGATAAAATAAAGAGGGATAAAAAGAAGTTTGGACAAGACAATCATTGCACTAATACATCTGATTGAATAATCTATAAAAATCCAATAACTCAAAATTTTCAATAAAGGGAGAGATATATATTTTCACATTTTTTTCAAAAATCTGATATTAGTCATTGACATTACATTCTTAAATTTATACAGTTGTCACTTTATATTTTTTCATATTTTAATTTATTTTGATTTTTACAATTTCATTCAAATCTTCCCATTTCTCTCAGTTATTAATATTGTTATAAGTTATAAGCTAATTGTGTGATATCACATTCATGTGGTAATAATTTGTTTCATCATTCCATAATAAAAGGCCAATCATTTTATTTCTACTTTTTTAGCTATCATAAAATTGCTATTTTGAGTATATTGTAATTCATGTTTCTTTTACTCTTTGACTTTCTTGTATTTCATGAACACAGAATCAAAATATTTGGACATTCTTCTTGTGATTTTTTTTCTTTTACTTTTAGTAAACACTTTCCCCCTAGGTTATTTGATAACATCCAGAGTTCCACAAACATTATATTAACATTTTCCACTCTTCATGATAAGGCACTGCAAAATTCTCTATTCTTGTCTTTTTTGAGAAATTTTTGCCAATGTCATGATTGAGTTGAATTTTTACAGTTCTTTTATTTACTATTTATAATTGGTTATTTGAATCAACCTTTTTATAATTCTTTATTCTCTTTAAAATTGGTAAATCGTCTTATTTCCTATTTGGTTTGTTTATCAGCATTTACTAAATACATACTGCTTCAATAAACAGTTGTAATTATTACTCTCTCACATTGACTTAAAAAATCTCTTTTTCTTAATTTTATGGAATAATAACTCCTTTTTTGTAATCTCCCATATCCATCATTACAGCTTTTTCAATTGAGGCATAAATGAAAAAGGTAATTGTTGTTTCAGTCATTTTTCAATCTTGTCTGACCCTTTGTGACATAATTGGAGGTTTTCTTTGCAAACACACTGAAGTGCTTTCCCATTTCCTTCTCCAGTTCATTTTATGGATGAGGACTTGAGAGGCACATAGTGAACTGACTTGGTTAAGGTCACATAGACAGTGTCTGAAGCCAGTTTTAACTTGGGAAGATGAGTGTTCCTTATACTAGGCCTGGAATTCAATCTCCTGTACCACTTTCAAATGGCACTATCATTGATAGGTTTTCTTTTCTGTTGGGGATTTATTTTGATATATAATGTATGATACTGCCTTAAACAGGTTTTGGAGAGTAGGTGAGCCAAAAGAAATTTTAGTTTTTCCTGGCAATTCTTATCAAGTTGACACTCCTTTTCTGAATTATTTATATTCTTTCTTTATTAATAAGTACATCGTGATATTTAGTTCAATTTTATACATACATATATATTCAATTATATATATACATATATATAGAGAAAGAGAGAGAGTTTGTATATAGTTTACTAGATACATTAATTATCTTAGTTTGTAGCATAATTTGTAAAAGTGGGGACCAATCATAAACATTGAAAATCTCTTTAAGTTGTTATTGCTCTGAGGAATGTTTTGTAATTGTATTTATATGTGACTTGTAGATGAATAGCCAGGCATTTCATATATATTTAATATTTTGAATGAGATTTCTTTTTGTATTATTTACTCTTGGATTATCTAAATCCCTTTAAAGCCACATTATATCTAAAATTGATCGGATGTGAGAAGATGATTGGCCATTTTAATTTAAAATTTTAAATTAGTCTTGGGAGTATCTACATCATTCCCTCACGGTACAAACACTTGCACCCGGCACTCACACTGCAATAATCACTATGCTTGGTGGTAGAGAAGCAGACTTCTGTTCCAGTCCTTAAAAGTGGGGGCTCTACAAACCTGGAAGTCCCTAGAATGACCCTAATGGCTGTGGGCTTAAACAATTGAAAGGTGAGGAGATGGGTGCTACTCTATCAGCCCTTCAATAGTTGACCAAAGGGCCTCTGTCTTATAGAACTTCTCACCAGGACCGGTACTTTTGGGGTGATGACTGCCTCGTCCTTTCCAGGGCTCTTTCCACCTTTGGTATCCACCTGTTCTGCCTAACTCTAACCTGTGGCTCCAAGAAGCTGCAGCATGCACAGAGGCCACACCCTGGTAAACCATTTTGGAACACGGGTCAAACTCGATTGAGGGTAACCAAGGGTTCTCAAACTCATTGATGAGTTAGGGAATGTGAAGACTTCATCCGGTGGAATGGGCAGATGAGAACAATTTGTTCCAACAGCCATAAAGGCAGATGAAGCAGGCGACGTGGAGCGCTTAGAGCTTGATTGGACACTGAAGATGCCAAGGTCATCCTCTGCATCCTGAGCCATCGTCAGCCATCTTGACTCTGTCCTGCCACTGGACTATGATGACTCAGGAGGAGAGAGTGAGGCTGACGACTTCATGCAACTCTGCCTCACTTAAATTCAATTTACATACGAATCAAAAATCATCACCCATACCATTTCACTATTATGCCCCAAAGTTCTGTGGAGACAGGAAAGTAATTAAGCAGGTGTGGATATACTGGGAGATGTAGTCACAACCCTACACACAGCTGGCACAGGCCATAGGGTGCTTTCTCACTGGAAGTAGTAGTGGGACTCCACAGTCTGAGCAGTGTTTTACTAAGGATTGCACTGCACACTTCCTGGTGTGAGGAAGGGGGCTAGAAAAAAGAGCCCTGAACATTGCCTGCTTACCCAACCCTGACCTGATTACCACGCCAGGCAGGGAATCCCACTAAGCAGTTGAAACACACACACAAAAAAAGTGTGAAAACATCTGTAAAGATGATTCCACTCACCTTCAGCACATGGGATGTGCACACACTAATAGACAACACAAAATCCAGTATATCTGAAAGAAGAACCACTCTTATTACAAGAGAACTCAACAGGTACTGCACCCAAATAGCAGCCCTGAGTGAAACAAGATTGGCAAATGTAGGCCAGCTTACTGAAGTTGGAGTTGGATACATCCTTTTCTAGACTGGGTGCAGTTAAGGGGAGCACCATGCAGCTGGGGTAGGTTTTGCAATTAAAACTAATCTAATCAGCAAGCTGGTATACCTACCAAGAGGACTGAATGACAGGCTCATGACAATGTGATTGCCAGTCACAGGAAAATGCCATGCCACCATCATTAGTGCCTATGCTCCCACCATGAGAAAACCTGATGAAGTCAAAGAAAAATTTTATGAAGACCTAGAGACTCTTATCATCAATGTGCCAAAAGAGGACAAGCTTATAATTCCAGGTGACATTAATACTAGAGTAGGTTCAGACTACCAGATGTGGCAGGGAGTCCTAGGGAGGAATGGAGTTGGAAACAACATCAATGGTCATTTACTATTGAAGACTTATGCGTCACATGACCTCATCAGCAACACTGTCTTCCACTTACCTAAATGCAATAAAACTTCATGGATTCAGCCCCACAGCAAACACTAGCATCTAATAGATTCTGTGACTGTAAGGAGAAGAGACAGAGAAGATGTGAGAGTGACAAAGGCAATGTGTGGTGCAGAGTGCTGGACTGATCATAGCCACCCCCAAGGCAAAATGACAACCAGGAGAATTAATGTCAACAAATTAGAGCTCTTATCTGAGCAAGAACAGTTTGTTGCTAACTTGGAAGGAAAGTTGAGCCAACAGTGGCAACAGTGGAGCAGAAAAGAAATGGGCACCTCTCAGAGATTTGGTGTACACTGCATTTGCTCATCAGTGTCAGAACACTCGCAAACATCAAGACTGGTTTGATGAAAATGATGGAGAAATTCAGAAGCTGCTAAATGAAAAATGTGAATGCCACAGGGTTTACTAGCAGGGTAGTTCATCCACCCCTAAGAAGGCAGAGTTTAATTCCATCAAAAATAAAGTACAAGCAAAGATCAGAGATGCAAGATTCATGCTTCAGTAAGAAGGCAGATGAAATTCAATTTTATGCTGATAGTAACAATCCAAAGTGCTTTTATGATTCCCTGAAAGTTATTTATGGACCAAAACTTATGGTGCATCACAACTACTCAGCGTTGATGGAGTCACATTGATTACTGATAAAGACATGATCCTAGAGAGATGGGTTGAACACTTCCATAGTGTTCTCAACAGAGCATCATCAATCAATGCTGAGGCCATTGACCATTTACCTCAGGTTGAAGTCAATGCCTCCATTGGTGAACTTCCAAATGAAGAAGAGGTTTTGAGGGCCATTAACCTCCATTCATGTGGCAAAGCACCCGGTCTTGATTCTATTCCAGCTGAAATTTATAAGGTATGGGCACCATTGCTCATACAAAAGCTGACTGAAATTTTCCAGGTTATATGGCAAGAGGAGGTTATCCCCCAAGAGTTCAAGGATGCCTCCATTGTCTATCACTATAAGGACATAATATAATAATAAGTATTATAAGGGTAAAAGGAATAGACTGTCCTGCGACTATCACAGTGGGATTTCCCTCTTAGTCATTGCTGGCAAAATTCTTTCTAGAGTCCTCCTTAATAGGCTGATCCTTCATCTGGAAGACGGTCATCTACCTGAGAGCTAGTGTGGCTTCAGGAAAGGCCAAGGACCAGTCAATATGCTGTTTGCTGTCCAACAACTCCACAAGAAATGTCAGGAGCAGAACAGAGGTCGGTACACAACGTTTGTGGATCTGACCAAGGCCTTTGACACTGTTAGTTGTGAGGGCTTATGGAAAATGATGTGAAAATTTGGTTGCCTGGAGAAGTTCATCAATATTGTATGTCAATTTCATGATCGGATGTTTGCCTGAGTTCTGGATACTTGACAATATTCTCATGCCTTCCCAGTCACCAATGGAGTGAAATGAGGCTGTGTGCTTTCTCCCATGGCTTTCAACACGATGTTTTCAACCATATTGACAAATGCTTTCAATGAAAATGAACACCATCAAGGTCAACTACCATACTGATGGTAAGTTCTTCAATTTTAAAAGGTTATAAGCCAAGACCAAAGTGTAGGGTATGTTGGTACATGATTTTCTGTTTGCAGATAATTGTGCACTCAGTGTAGCCACTGAAGCTGAGATGCAACCAAGTATGGATCAATTCTTTGCTGCCTGTGCTAATTTTGGCCTAATAATTAGCACCATAAAAACACAGGTGTTCCATCAGATACCACCACACCATCCATATGTGGAACCAGTGATTGCAACAAATGGAGAAGTTTTGAATGCTTTTGATAATTTCACTGACCTTGGTAGTGTACTTTCCAGGAATGTACACATTGACAATGAAGTTGATGCAAGCATTGCCAGAGCTAGCTCAGTGTTTGGAAGGCTCTGAAGAAAGGTTTGGGAGAGAAGAGATGTTAGATTGACTACCAGACTGAAGGTCTACAGAGCCATTGTGCTGACCTCATTGTTATATGCTTGTGAAACAATGGCCAGTCTACCAGTGCCATGCAAGGGAACTGAATTGCTTCCACTTGAACTGTCTTAGGAAGATTCTGAGTATAACCTGCCATGATAAGGTACCAGACACTGAAGTCCTTGCTCGAGTTGAACTGCCAAGTATTCAAACTATGCTTCAGAGAGCACATCTGCAATGGACTGGTCACCTTGCTTGAATGCAAAATGTAAGCTTGCCAAAAAGACTATTTAATGGATAACTTGCATGGAGCAGGCGATAACATGGTGGCCAAAAGAAACAATACAAGAACGCTCTCAAGGTCTTTCTCAAGAACTTCGGATTTGACTGTGCAACATGGGAGACACTGGCACAGGACCACTCAACATGGTGTGCACACATGAAAAAAGGTACCATTCTCTTTGAACAAAGCAGAATTGAGACAGCACAAAGTAAAGGCAGGATATGCAAATTTGCGATAACCACCCCAAATATTCAAATGGACTACCTGTGCCCAACCTGTAGTAGAGCATTCTGAGTTCATATTGGTTTGATTGGCCACGGTCAGACACACTGAAATTTCACTTTACAATGGTGATGTCATTTTGGTCCTCTTGGAAGATGAAGGACAACTACCACCACCAATTATGTTCCAATCCCTCCAACCATTTTTTGTAGAAGCTACAAGTTTCTGTGTGATTCTGGCTACAGTTTTTTGATATTTGAATTGTTTCTTCCTGGCTGTATGCAGTATTTTCTCCTCAGTTTGATAGTTGTGGAATTTAGCAACAGCATTCTTCGGCATTTTCAATTTTGGATCTCTTTCAAGAAATGAATGGTGAATTCTTTTGATGACAATTTTGCCCTTTGGATGTAGGACCACAAGGCAGTTTTCCTTGAAGATTTCTTTGAAGATATTGTCCAGGGCCTTTTGTTCATCATGACTTTCTGGTAAATCTTTAATTCTTAGATTTTTCTCTCCTGGATCTATTTTCCAGGTCAGTTGTTCTACCAGTGAGATACTTTACACTTTCTTCTATGTTTTTATTCTTTAGATTTTGTTTGACTGATTCTTGATGTCTCATAGAGTCAATAGCTTCAACTTGCCCAATTCTAATTTTTAACATATCTAATCAATTAATTTAAAAATAAAAATAATCAAATTTTAATAGATTTTAATGTTTTATTCAGTTAACTTTTGTATATCCATTTCCATTTGTCTGACTGTTCTTTTTAAGGAGTTATTTTCTCCAGTTAGGTTTTATATCTCATTCATCATTTGCTCAATTTCCCTTTTAAATTATTCTTTAAATTCTTTTTGATATTTTTAACATCATTGGCCATTTTTTTCTTCTGCCTCTATAATTTCACTTTTAAAATCCTTCTTAGCTTTTTTCAAGAATGTCTTTGGATTTCAGACCAGTTCATATTCCATTCGGAAAGGGAGTATACTCTCAGTGCTGACCTCTTCTGTAATTGTGTTTTGTTCTTTTTCCCCTATACTAAGATTCTTTGTTCTTTTCTTTTCAGATTTCCTTCTTCATGATGCTTGCCTTTTTTCTGGCTTTTAAAATGCCTCTTCTTTTGAGGCACAGGGGCCTCCATCCCAAGATTCTTGTGCTGAAAACTTGAGGCTTTATGTGTTGTGGTTTCTGGTGTGTTGTGGCCTTCCTTTGAGCTAGAAGCTTCAATGCTGCAGCTTACATGGTGCTGACTTGGATGGTGTGCCAAGGCAAAGGCCACATGATGTCTTTTTGAATTTCCACAGAGTTCCCCTGGAGCTCACTGTGTGAGGGTTGAGGGAGGTGTGGTCTGGTCACAGGAGGTCTCCTCTCCTGAGCTAGAAAACTGTCAGGCTCAGTGGATGGTGAGCCACCATCTGTACTAGTGTCCTCCCAAATCCCCTGGCTATGATAAGGCATGCCTGGGTCCCTGGTGTTTGTGCTTATAGGCTCTACACCCCTGGGGCTCAGGGTCTCCTCCTGGTTCTCTGTGGTGGAGCTTTCTGGAACAGCTCTGATCCTGCATTGATTCTCTTCAGTGATAGGCAGAGAGTTTCTCCTTAAGGATTTTCCTACCCTCTCATGCTCATAAACTATTTACCCTTTCAGCTGATTCTACTATTCCAGGATTTTTTCAGGGAAATATTCTCTGGGTTTTTCAGGATCAACAAGTGGAGAAAGAGAGCCCTACAAATCACTCTGCCATCTTGGTTCCCAGAAGTTCAAGTAGGTGACTTGCAGACATTTAATCTGTGGACTGATAGTCTCAGAAATTACTCTTCCTGTTTACTTAGACTCTGTGCTTCTCCCTCACTCAGTTCTGCTGGACTCCCATCATCAGCTAACATGTTTGAGAATCCATACTGCTGCTTCTGCTTCAGTCAGCCTGGTATTTTCCACTCAGCTTTGCTATGGCTCATTTGGTACTGGTATAGCCTGTGTGCTCTGTGCTCCCCTTGCCCAATGCAACAGTTCCATCCTGTTGACTTTCCTAACATGTGCTGGAAATCTGTCTCACTCTGTCTCCTAGTGAGCTCTGCCACTCTAAATTTGTTCTGATTCTCTTTTTAGAGGTATCTGAAAGAATTTTTGGTAAAGCTTAAGTGTGTGCTTTCACTCCACCATCTTGGCTCTGCCCTCCATAAATTTCTGTAGTTGGTATTTTTTCCTATTCCTTGCTCTTTTTCTCTAGAATATTTCTTGACTTTTAATTCTTTGCTAAAGTGGGAGTGGCAGGAAAACCATTTAAAGCTTCAGTTTTGTTTTTGTTGTTGTTGTTTTAGTGGCATCAGAGATTTGCAGCTATATTCAGAGACAATTCTGGGGATCTGTAAATTTTTTGTTCTTTCAAGAAGGTATGCATAGTGGTAGGGAATCTGGGACCTTGCGGTCATCTGTGGCCCTCTACATCCTCATTTGCATTCCTTTCAGTGAATTCATTCTTCACAGAATAAAACCCCTTTTAAAAGAATTTGTTCTATAAAATGTGCATTCAGTCATAATGCCATACCGACGGACCTAAAAGACCATATATGATCTCAAGGTAAAAGGTTCTTTACCTCTGTTCTGGGGAGAGGTTTGTTTTTGATCTTTCTATGCTGTGTGGTAGTCTATGAGTGACCATAAATTCTTGCTCACACCCTGGAACTGAGACCAAGCTTCCAGCTCCTCTGCAGCTGCAAACTCTGGTGTGCTAGTGCTCCTCCTTTCTCTGGGACTGAGACCCAGGACTGTAATCCAGATCCAAATATAAATATTTAAGTTGTCCTGCCCCTGGTGTTGAGAAAGGGACTTTTACAATCTTCCGTCCAGTTGTCTGAACCCATTAGCATCTGGACTGAGAGGTTCAGAAACTTCTACTGTCACCACTGATTCAGTCACCCCAAAGCCAGTTCCTGGTTTGTTGGAGTCATGTTTGTACTTGCACAGCCACCATGGACTTTGTTCCAATATCACTCTGGTAGAATAGACCTTTCTTGCCAACTTTGCAAATTGCCTTGACCTAGAAAATTATACTCCATCCCCCTTTAATGAGGGAGATGGTGGTCTGTCTCTCTAGAATTTGTTTTGAGTCAGTGTTTAAAGGGGTTCAGAGGGCTTTGGGAGAGAACACAGGAGAGTTTTTGCCTTTTCTCACCTTAGATTCATATTGGAAACCAGTAATTTAAAGGTGGAATATAAGTAGCATATTAGATAATAATAGGTTAAAGGGAA
This sequence comes from Potorous gilbertii, assembly GCA_028658325.1. Lineage (NCBI taxonomy): Eukaryota > Metazoa > Chordata > Mammalia > Diprotodontia > Potoroidae > Potorous > Potorous gilbertii. The sequence goes on from CM053773.1 coordinate 70,110,206, forward strand.
GAAGTTCTATAAGATAGAGGCCCTTTGATCAACTATTACAGGGACGGTAGAATAGCACCCATCTCTCCCCCTTTCAATTGTTTAAGCCCACAGCCGTTAGGTAAATGATCATTGGTTATAGTCCAAGCTCCTTTGCCTTACAGAATATTAGGGAAAAATAAAATGCTATTAAGTGTTCTATGACTTTTAAACTATATTCATTATTTCTGATTTTAATGTGTATTTTTCAGTTATTTTCTTGCATATGAACTCTTTCAATATTAAGTCACCACTGAAAGAAATTCTAGAACAGCAGAAACTACAAAATGACAGAATGGAAGAAATTTCAAGCCCAAGGCAGCCTGGAAAGTCAAAAAGAAAGGTCGATTGCACTGGGCTCAGAGCAGAGTGGAGCCCAGCCTTGACCATGTGACAGGGACGGGAAGGGAGAAAGCTTCAGGGTGACAATGGCAGCCCTTGCACTTCTCAGACTCCTCAACTTGCATATGCCAATATACCACTTCAAAGGTCAGTGAGAAAGCTCTTTCACCTGGGTGAGAAGAGAACTGGGTCCTCTCTTAGCCCAGGCAGTAGCAGCAGCAGCTTTCATTTTTGGAGCCCTTGGCATAAACACCCTGGGGAAATTGAGCCAATGATCTGGGTCCTAGCCTTAAGTGGTAGCTCTGGAGTGAGGAGAAGCACTAGGTGGCGGAGCTGGTGGAGGCACTGGAGAGGGAATCCTACTCACAGATACTGGGCAGAAGAGCTTGTAGTTGCTCTGAAACCAGAGTGCAGGACACCAGAGGAGTAACTCCTCCCCCATGACTGTGTCACCTTAGAGGGACTGAGAACTTACAGGTCCCCAGAGTATACCCTCCTCCTGACAAAGGATTCAAAAGTCAGGTAATTGATTGGGAGAATGCAAAAAGAAATGGAAAAAAACCCAAGACTATAGAAGATTACTTTCTTGGTGAATAGGTATTTTCTTCTCTGCACTCAAATGAGGAAGAACAATGCATACTATCAGAGGAAGATATAAAAGTCAAGGCTTCTGCATCCAAAATCTCCAAAATAAATATGCCATGGTCTCAGACCATGGAAGAGCTCAGAAAGTATTTTGAAAATCAAGTAAGAGAGGTGGAGGAAAAATTGGGAAGAGAAATGAGAGTTAAGCAAGAAAATCATGAAAAAGAAGCAAACAGCTTGCTAAAGGAGACCCCAAAAATGCTAAAGAAAATCACACTTTTAAAAATAGATTATCTCAAATGGCAAAAAAAGTCCAAAAAAGCCAGTGAGGAGAATGCATTATAGAGCATAATGAGACAAATGGAAAAAGAGGTATGAAACCTCACTGAAGAAAATAGTTCTTTAAAAATTGGAATGGAGCAGATGGAAGCTACTGACTTTATGAGAAACCAAGAAATTAAAAAACAAAACCAAAAGAATGAAAAAAATAGAAGACAATGTGAAATATCTTATTGGAAAAACAACTGACCTGGAGGATAGATCCAGGAGAGACAATTTTAAAATTATGGAACTTCCTGAAATCCATTGTCAAAAAAAGAAACTAGACATCATCTTTCATGAAATCATCAAGGAAAACTATACTGATAGTCGAGAATCATAGAGTAAAATTAATATTGAAAGAATTCACTGATGATCTGCTGAAAGAGAAATGAAAATAAAAACTCCTAGGAATACTGTAGCCAATTTCCAGAGTTACCAGGTCAAGGAGAAAAAAAAGTCAGAAAGAAACAATTTGAGTATTGCAGAAATATAATCAGGATAACACATGATCTAGCAGCTTCTGTTTTAAAGAATTGAAGGGCTTGGAATATGATATTCCAGAAGTCGAAGGCACTAAGAATAAAACCAAGGATCACCTACCCAACAAAACTGAATATAATACTTCAGGGTAAAAAAATGATCATTAAATGAAATAGAGGACTTTCAAGCATTCTTGGTGAAAAGACCAGAGCTCAATCAAATATTTGAGTTTCAAACACAAGAATCAAGAGAAGCATGAAAAGGTAAATATGAAAGAGAAATCGTAAAGGACTTACTAAAGTTAAACTGTTTACATTCCTCTCTCACTTCTTAATTTTATTTTTTAGATAACATCCCTGCCTATTTGCTTTTTCATCTCACCTTATGCCCTCTGTCTATACATGTGTTTGTGTGTGTGTGTGTGTGTGTGTGTGTGTGTGTGTGTGTATAAAATGCATCCAACTACCCAAGTACTGAGAAAGAGTGAGATGGAATGGGGCAAATTATCTCTCATAAAAGATGCAAGCAAAAGATTTTTCAATGGAGCAGAAAGGGAAGAGATGAGAGGGAAAAAGTGATGCTTACTCTCATCACATTTGGCTTAAAGAGGGAAAAACATGTACATTCAATTTGGCATGAAATTGTATCTTACACTACAATAAAGTAGGGGAGAAGGGGATGAATGGGGTGGGGGAATGATAGAAGGGAGGGCACATTGGAGGAGGGCGTAATTACAAGTAAACCTTTTAGGGGAAGAACAAAATCTAAAGAGATAACAGAATAAATAGGGGGCAGGATAGAATGGAGAGAGATAGAGCTAATTTTTCACATCATGATTATTATGAACTCTAGCAAAACTATACACATGTAACCTGTATTAAATCGCTTGCCTTCTAAGTGGGGATGAGTGGGGAGGGACGACAGGAAAGAAATTTGAACTCAAAGTTTTAGGATGGATTGTTGAGAATTGTTTTCACACACAAGTGGGAAATAAGAAATACAGGTAATGGTTTATAGAAATCTATCTTGCCCTATAAGAAAAGAAAGAAGATGGGGATAAGGAAAGGGATGGGTGTGATAGAAGCGGGGCAGATTGTGGGAAGGGATAATCAGAATGCATGGTGTTTTGGTGTGGGGAGGGGAGAAATGGAGAGAAAGTTTATAACTCAAAATCCTGTGGAAATAAATGTTGAAAACTATAAATAAATAAATACACAAATACATAAAACTGAGAAGGAGAAAAAGGAAAAAAAAGTCATTGTATGTGCTGAAAAAAACAGAATGCTTTACTTACTACCGTTAATAAATGCTCCATTAAAAATTGTTTAAAATTTATTAGTTTTCGTTATAATTGTGGAGCATTCAAAAAGTTGGTAGCTTATTATTTTACAGAGCTCAATATCTATTTTGACCTCTGATCCTAGAACTTCAGGGCAGTTTTCCTTGAGAATTTCTTGAAAGATGATGTCTTGGCTATTTTATTTTATCATGACTTGCAGGTAGTCCAATAATTTTTAAATTGTCTCTCCTGCATCTATTTTCCAAGTGAGTTGTTTTTCCAATGAGATATTTCACACTGTCTACTGTTTTCTCCCTTGGGTTTTGTTTTATAATTTATTGATATTTCACAAAATCATTGACTTAAATCTGCTCCATTCTAATCTTTAAGAAATTATTTTCTTAAGTGAGCTTTTCGATCTCCTTTTCCTTCTGGCCAGTTCTGCTTTTTAGGGCATACTTCTCTTCATTGGCTTTTCGGATCTCTTTTGACATATGGGATATTCTATTTTTTAAGGTGTTACTTTCTTCAGCATTTTTGGGTCCTCTTTAACGTGCTGTTAACTCATTTTTCATGATTTTATTACATGACTCTAATTTTTCTTCCAATTTTTCCTTTGCTTCTCTTACTTGATTTTCTAAATCCTTTTTGAGTTCTTCCATGGCCTGAGATCAGTTTACATTTTTCTTATATACTTTGGAAGTAGGATTTTTGACTTTCTTGTCTTCTTCTGTTTGTATATTTTGTTGTTCTTTGTCAGCAAAGTAAATTCTATAGTCTGATTCTTTTTTCTGGTTTTTGGTCATTTCCCCAACCATTTTACTTGACTTTCAAACTCTTTCTCAATGTAGTTCTCTGCTTCCAGTGGGGGTGAGGGATGTAATAATAAGCCATTTGATCCTTCCACAATCTGTGGGCCTAGGGCCCCAGAAGCAGCCACTTCTGCTGTTTCTGCTATACTATGACTGCTGTAGGCTTCTCCATCCCCTCCACCACCATAAGGCTGGGGCCAGTTCATTCTACTCTTTCCCACAGATCAGACAGGTTTGCTTTTTCCCAACTCACCTTCTAATTCATCCTGTGCTTTTTGGCTTGTGATGTCTGAAAAGTGCCACAGGTGCCAGAGATTATGTCCCTCTGATGGCTGCTTATGTCCCATCTGTGCTGAGTTGGGCCCAGCTGGACTGGGTTTGGCTCCTATCACAGTGAAATTGATGCTTCCTGTTGACCTTCTAGGGTGCCTTGGTCTAGATGTTTGCTTTACTCCATCATTCTGTGGGTTCTGTAGCTCTTGAATTTGTTTAGAATTATTGTTTTATTATTTGTTATTTGTCTGGGTTTGGGTGTAGATCCATAACAAATAAATCCCTGCTTTTACTCCATCATCTTGATTCCACCCCTGGGATCTCATTATCTGAAGAAAAAGCGTGGAAAAGGCTTTGTTTCACTCCTTGTGTTAGATTCCCACATCTTCTGGGCTACTTTAAATTAGTGTGATAGTCTGACTCCTGGACCTCAACACTTCTTTGGAGAATGATTGTCTCTTCTCACCCCATCCCACATGTTGTAAAGAGTTCAACTGCTGACTACTAACTGTTGTAAGCATAAAACCATGCTTACAACAACAACAAGCAAACTCAAACAAACTAACCAAAAACTGCTATGGCTAAAAGAGTCTGAGGCATGTGGACGATCGAACAGAACATTGCAAAGGGGGATGCCAGGGATCAGTATTGCAGCTGTGAAGAACTGATGAGTTGTCACTTTTGGATGTCCCTCTCCCACACCATATGATTGGAAACCTTGTGGTGTGTTCTTTCCATTGTTATTTTCCTATGATTGATGATATTGCTCTTTTCCCCCAATGATCTACCTACTTACCTACCTACTTATCTACCTATCTATCTATCCGTCTGTCTGTCTATCTATCTATCTATTTATCTTGATATGAGTGGTCAATTATGGACTGAAGTTTTACCACCTTCTCAGCCACCGTTGTGAGAGTCAAACTCCAACCCAGGGAGATTTTTTTCAGTGCTGAGATACAAATGCTAGGTATTTACTTTCATGGTAAATATTTACTTTCACAAAACCCTAATATAATTTGTGGCTGCTGACATTTTCTGAGAAGGAAATAATAGGAAATAATTTTCTTCAATGGTTAGGCATATTAAGTGGTAATTTTGTGTTATCTTTTCCCCTTTTCCTGATGCAGTCTTCCTTTGAGTGGAAATAAAGGCATAATAACAGTAGTTTTATTGGTGGGGGAGGGGGAACTGTTAAAACAATTTAAAAACAAAATTGTTGTAAATAGTTATAAAACATTTTCAACCTTAAATCAAAATACTAATGTACCTGCATTTTAAAACAATTTTGTTTTTATATATTGAATATATAGCAGGAGTGATTAAATGTTTTACCCTTATAATTATTAATTTGAAGTTTTATTTTATAAAATATTTAAGACAGTTTATAGGATTATAGAGTTAGAATAGAAAGGGACCCTAAAACCCAAGTATTCTACCCCACCGCCCATTTTAAAGAAGAGGAGACAGTGGCAGGGACATCTGTGACTTGCCTGAGGAAATACTTTATCAGGGGAAAGATTTGAACCTGTCTCTTGCCTCTAGAAATAACAGTTCACTGCTAAAGTAATTGAAGTCTGTCATTTAATTTCAAACTGGGAAAAGGCAGAGAAGGGATAGCAATAAAAATCAAGAATAATCATACACTTTTTCCACATAATAATTTAATATTTATGATGATCAAACATCATTACATTTGATTTTATACACACGAATTGAAATAGAAAATTGATGCAGTTCCCCAGAGAAGTAACACCCAAAAGACAAATTTACCAGAATTATCTAGATAATTCAGATGAATAGTTTTCAAACTGATGGTTGCTTCAGTTCCTCAGTTTAGGTATTGCCATAGTTCTAATGCACTAAGTATGATGATAGAACATTTTTTAACTTAATTGAGGAAGGAGAGAGATAATATTGCTCTTTATATAGGGAAAAAGAAATTCTCAAAGGTTTAAATTTCCAAATTTAGGATACAGAAATCTCAAGCTTCCAAGAAGCATTTGGGAAAGGGTAACATTTTCAAAATTAGCTAGGGAAGGTACAAGCCAATAATGACATATGCAAATAAACATCTTGAAAATATATTTCTGAAAAGGTCATTTCTTAAAATTTCAGATGCACCCAGGCAAAATTTTAGAAGTAAAAATTGACAGTTAGGTGTAATACCATAAGGTTTCAAGATTTCTTACAGGTTCTAACAATGTAGCATAGCTTTACAAGGACATAAATATAATATAACACATAGTAATCTAAACCCTAACCTGATTTGTGACTGCTGACAATTTCTAAGAGGAGGAAATAACAGGCAATAAGATTTCCCCCAGTGGGTAGGAATCTTTAGTGTTAATTCTATGTTTCTCTTTTTCCTGTTTCAAGAATAAGGTTTTCTAGGTCATAGTCTGAATTTTCGTTTGGATGAAATTTAATGGAATTTAATTTCCTATCAATGGAAATGAAAATATTTATTTTGTCAGTTCTGTAGAAAGTTATTCAAAGTTGGTTTTCTAGTTCAAAATTTCATGTACCTTGTAAGTAATATTGGTAGTTCTTTATTTCTGTTCAACATTATAAGAAATGTGAAAGGTTTGAAAATAAAATTAGGTGATTACCATAAATGATTTTATGACTTTCAAAGGAGAAAGGAAAGTGGAAAAAATCTTTCTAGTATATCTGGTATATTTATGCAATAAGTCATCATTCAAAGAATAAGCCAGAGAATATAAGAAATGTAAGTTTATCAATCAGGTCACCAAACAGAACTGCATTAATAATATCCAATAACTTTATAACAGATAACTGAATGGTTTAAATTACTCAAAGCTATATAATTAGGATGTGATTATATTCTCATTTCTTTATGACAAAATGAGCCTATACTTAACTCAAATCCAACAAGAAAGGAAACAGAAAATTAGGTTGTCAATCAAATAGTAAGTACTTATTCTCCCTTCTTACTGAGTTCTGTACAATGACTAAGTATATAAGGTTATTTTAATCTGCTATGATTTGTAAAATTATTTTCTGTCAAATACTATTTGGGAGTTTGCTACTGTTATAATCTTCCATTTGTCAGTGTACTCTGAGTTTCTCTTCATTATGTGGACATGGAAAGATTGTTTTTTTCTGAGGGGGGTTGTTTTTCAGTTCAAGAAATTAATTTATAAACCGTAACAAGAATAATGTTTTAGATCCAATTATTTCCCTACTCTTTGTATTATATATATATATATATATATATATATATATATA
>CM053773.1:70118067-70140864 GCA_028658325.1 Potorous gilbertii
TAGCTTCATTACATCTCTGATTGATGTTTTCTGCCATTTTAGCAGCTAGTTGGGATGATTTAAAGTCCTAATTAACCATAACAGCTCATTCAGCCTTCTATATTGTAGTACCCCTGGATTCAACTTCACTAATGAATTAAGAAGAAAACAACCAGCTTGAGATTTCTTTCTATTGATAGGCATCTGATTGTCCCATATAACAACTGTGTCTCCCCTGTTGAAATTAAGTGACCAGTAATCAACCTAGGAGACAAGCTCAGCAAATGCATGCTCATACTAACATTCCAATTAGACATTTTGATGGAATTTATTAAGTTTCTGTCAACTTTGAACTCTTGTAGGCATACAGCTAGGAAATCCCACCTTTCTGCTGTCTGTTCTCCTATAACTAATAATGGAACCTATTTAGACAAAGATCCTGTTTCTTTGCAATGTCTCCTATATTTTCACCCCTATTTATCCCAGCACTATATATTATTGTACCCATTTTACCAATGAGGAACATAAAGCAGACACAGGTTTAATAGCTTTTTCAGGGTCACAGAGCTAGTAAATGTCTGAGGTTGGATGTAAATTCAGTAACCTCAGTCAGGATGACTCCAGGTCTGGTATCCTATCCACTGTGCCAGATAACTGCCTCCCAAAATATTAAAATAACTGATCCAAATGTAGACTATAATAAGTGACACAAAATGGTTAATAATAGAAAGGGTTTAATGTTATTATACTCTTTTCTATGATTGTGTGGTTATTTCTGGGCACTATATTTTTATAAATAATTTTGATGAAATAGAGAGCATTCAGAAAAGGGCAAGCAGGATGATGACAAAGCAGAGTAAGATCACAGATACAGAGCTGGAAAGAATCTCAGAAATGATCTATTATGACTCCATTTTACAAGTGACAAAACTGACATATTAAGAAGTTAAGTGATTTGTTGCATCATTTCAATTATGTCTGACTATTCATGGCAACATTTTGGCATTTTCTAGGCAAAGATATTGGAGTGGTTTGACATTTCCTTCTCTAACTAATTTTAAAAGGTGCGCGTCTGAGGCAAATGGAGTTAGTTGACATGCCCAAGGTCATACAGCTAGTAAGTTCTAAGGCTGGATTTGAACTGATGCAGAATGGTCTTCTTGATTCTAAGACCAGTGTGCCATCCAGCTGCCCCTCAAACTTCTCATAACAACTTTTGTTATTGTCTAGTCATTTCTATCCACCCTACCATCTAATTGCCTTGAAAAGACTTGTACAGATTCATAAACCTGAGAAATGTATGAAGCAGACTATATAGTGCCTATGTGATATTCACAGTACCTAAAGTGACCATGAATATCCCAGTGCAATTCTGAATCATGAAATACAACACTCACCACATGGAAGACAGAACCAAAACATTTATTCAGACACCAGGAAGCAAAATCCATCACAGTAGCAAAAATCTATACACAATAACAATGCAGAGAACATCATCTCCAAGCCTTACCCCTGCTAGGCTTCCCACAAAGCAACTCCATTAAACAGAACCTAACCTAAAACTAACCTAAACAAAATCACAAACAAGCTCTTTCACTCACACTAGTCAGCAGCCTGCTTACTTGCATTCTTTTATCTCTGACTAGACTCTGACCAATTTCCTATGAGCTCTGCTCCACCATTCCTGTTCCATCTATTCAGTAAGTTCCTCCCACCACATGCGACTTAGGCTTTCATGTGGTTTAAGCAGGTCACATGGCTCTATTAACGAATGGGAAAGATTTTTCCATTTAAATTACCATTACAGCCTATTAACTCAGGTCACCAAAACTTTGAATCTGGAGTCTGATTCTTTGCATCATTTTGCCACATATTGAGATTACACCATATGTGGATGGCTTGAGGAAACAGGGAATGCTGATATTAGAAAAGTAAAGAGTTGATATTTGGAGTGGGGTGCAGGGCTTGGTGGTATCAGTGATGTTTATGAAAGACTATAAGGATCCATACTTGTCCTAGAGGACAGAAACTGAAGAATGTAGCATATGCTGCAGAGAAACAATTTAGATGGGAGAAAGAAGAAAACAAAACAGATAATAACAATGAAAATGAAACTTCCAAAAAATTAAAACTCTCTGAAAATGGGAACATCAGCATTTGAAATTTGTGGGTTTCTCTTCAATGGAAATCTTTAAGCAAAAGCCATATGGTCAGTTGTCATTGGAGAGGGGATTACTTTTTATATATGGGTTGGAGTAGGTGACATCTCAGGTGCCTTTCAACTCTACTATTTTCTTTTTCTATGAAACTAAGGACTCTGAATCTAGATTCAAGCTTCCTTCTTTGTTATCTAGTATTCCTCCACTCTCCCAATCAATGCTCTTCCTGCAAAACACATTCACCACTATTGCCAAGTGTGAGTAATGTGAGTCCTGAGGTGGTTTATAACCCAAGCACAACTATCCTGCAATATATATGAGAAGTGAAATTGTATCAATTAACTTACCCTGGGACAAATTATTCCTCACATTTTGCAAACTAACAATAAAAACACTCTTACCATTCCAGTTAAATGTCAATCAAATATATTTCCAGAAAAAATCTTATACAGGTAGATATAAATCAAGTTGATAATTTTGGTGTCTGTTTGGAAGGACACAAGAAAAAGCAAATTTATTATTTATTTTGGGAAATGACTTATCTAGACAATATGATTTGACTGATGATTGACCAATAGGTCAACTTTGTCTATGCCTACCTATTCCTTTAAGATTATTTCCATAGTAACATTATTCATTTATTATATCAACACCATCCAATAGCATCAGCAACACTTTTTCTCTCAGATATCTTATCTGAAATTAATGTCCTGGTTTACTATAAGACATACTGGTAGGGATGATCTGATGACAAGTTTTCTTTTCACTTGAAGGTCTTTGACCAAATTAAGATTTGTCTAAAGTCAATTTTTCTCCCATTCACCATTTGTAGACAAAAAGTAAGCAAGAAACTGGCCCATTTGTTATACAGTCATATATTTAAATGGCTATTACCAATTTAAATAGCAAATATTATTCTAAGATAAAGGTTTCAGCTCTGAAAAGTAACCTTTTAATAGTATTCAAAATATATTTGAATTTCATTGCAAGGCAAACCTGTATTTCCTGAGCTATCTTAAATAAAAATATAAGAATTTAATTTAATTTTGTTTTTCTCTTCAAAGGGAGGATTATCATATTATTCAGAGTTATGAATTATACACGTCTTTATTCCTTCATTTTTTTCTACATGTACTGAATTATAACCTACTTTGTGCCATAAGACAGGCTCTATGAGATGGTTCCTTTTCATATGATAAAAACTTGAAGCATATTGGCATAACTAAAATATGATCAAAGATGCATTTCTTCATGGATTGACCATATAGAAGGCACATGTACATTACATTTTTGGTTGTACATTGGTATATGTGAGGTGGATATCCCCTAAATCCAACAGACTGCTTGGGCAATGACATGCACGCACACACATACCTATATATATTTTCTATCCATTGATTGGAACTGGGAATTATGCATGGAATAATAAAGGTAATTTTGAAGGAATAAATATTAATTTCACTCTATCGCATGTTTTCTTGGTAAAATGTATCAAATATGCTGCTCTGATTTACTCCTCAGGAAAAAGCATTAGTGAATCTTAGAAAACAAAAATTGTTATAGTATTAAGAAAATGCAATACCAGTTAAATGTAACATATATCCCCTTAGCTTATTAAAATTCTAATTTTGAGATTAATCACATTAAAATGTACAGAGGCAAAGTTTATACTGGAAATAACCTAAATCAGTTTGAGAGAACAAGATTGGCAAGTGCTTCAAATCAGGGCACAAATTATTTTTGTTAGGTCTCTCAACTCATAAAAGTGACTGAGATAATTTTGGAGAGATTCTATTGTTAAACCTTTACCAGCACATTTCTGATTAGAGGGTTGCTGTGGCAAATAGCTGGGTGAAAGTCGTGCCTCTGATCCCTTCTGATTGTATGAATATAGGCATATCAATAACCCTTCAGTACTATGGGAAACTGTTACAGACATGTAACATCATTATCAATGGGGAAAATTTTTGCTTTCTAAAATCAGGGAGTTAGCCACATGAATGAAATTAAAAGTTTACCACAGATCCTTTACTCCATAATTGCAAAATTATTCAATGATTAAAATAGAAAAACCAATGCCCAAGGAAGAAATTTGAGAAGACATACCCACTCCACTCCTTTTTATATAAACGGGAAGTCCACAGCTGTGGTACATTGCATGTATTCACAAGTGTTTAATAGAGTTATCATTTATTCCACTTTTATCTTCTTCATTTATATCATTATTTGCCAGATAAAATGACTCTGAGACATGAAGGATTATATGTATTAAGAGAAATTCTGAAGAAGAAAAAACAAAAATGTGTCAATGAACTTATTTTAAAGTGAAATAACTGTATGAAAAAGAACTTTAGCTTTTTGATTTAAATCAAATGAATATATAAATTAATATTTTAAAATTCAAAGGTACAAAACTGCCAAGGTCTGTTTGTACAGTTGTATTGAATAAAATGTTAAAGTTAAATATAAAATGTTTGTGTCTCTTCGAAGTAGTATATTGTTCTTCCCCGTACAAAGGGGAAAAATTACTATCATTTTTGTGTGCTTCAACATGAGGAAATTTTGTATTAAAAAGCTTTACTATCTACTTGTCACCTTTAAATAAATACCTCTCTGGGTTAGCTTTATATACCCTATAAACCCAAAAGGGGAAGACATAAAGCCAGTGGCATTGAAAGCACAATTTCATCATTCTTATCATCTGTTTCCTCTTTGCAGACACACTTACATTGAATTCTTGATTCATATAGAAATTCTGAAAGAGGGTCCTAGAAAACTGTAAAAATTTGATTCATTTGGGTATATAAGAACCTCTCTTCTAAGCGCATTTATACAATATAGTCATTTTGATGTATTCTTAATCCAGAAAATGGGCTCATCATTTCTTCCAAATTTATGAATGCATATAAAATATGTAAATATAATTTTAAAATGTACAGAGCTAATTGATTAAGGAAGAAAATTGTAACATTTTAATGCATGTAGTGAGAAGTTAAACTATGCCAAAATGGAGCAAATTTGTGTCTTCAATAAAGTAATCCATAAAAAAATGTTTTATAGCTCTTAAATGGAAATGATACCCTGTAATTCCTCACGTGAAAAATAGACTTTGTAGAATAAGTGAAGATTAGATAAACCTGTGCATTCAGCAAACCCAAGATATTTTGATTCCTGTGGATATTTGGAGGGTGTTTTTTTCCATTATTGATACTGAATAACTTAGTTTTTTGTTGTTTGATTTTTAGAATGGATTTTATCATATTAAAAATAGATGAAACATTCGCTATATATAGTAGATAGTGGTTTTTACATGTCCTAACATGGTGTTTGATGTCCATCTAAAAGTAGACTTTTTCCTTGGGTGTCTGTTTTTATTTTCTTTCTCTCTAAGTAAATATGTAGCTAGGATAAATCAAGACTCTGGGAGATGTCAGGAATGTAATGCCTTGTTTCACAATTAAAAGTGAAAATGTTAATGGCTGCCATATAAATTAATTATGAAACAAATACAGCATCATTGAAAGATTTAGATGCATGATAAATGGATAGAATTGTTTTATTTTTTCCTTAGTTTTTTAAAACTTTAAACAATACTGGATATTTTGTACAATTCAATAAGCATTTGTCCACTTATTATGTACACAGGTCTATGGAATGAAGAATTACATAGCACTTGCCCTTACAGTCTAGCAAGGAGATTAGGCATGTGAAAAATAAATTAAGGACAATAATGATGCTGATATTGGTGGATAAGGAAACTGAGGGGCCAGAGTTAAGTAGCTTGCCAAGGATTAAACAACTAGTAAATATCTGAGGCTAGATTTGATATCAGATCTTTCTGTCTCCAGTCCCAGTGCTTTATCTATTGGCCCACACAGTTGCCTAGGTGTGATGGAGATAGGAATCAGAGAATTGTGGAAGTAGAAGCCATTTCTAGATCCAAAGTTGAGAAAAGACTTCATAGATTTGAATTGGAACTTAAATAAAGAATAGTTCAATAGATAATTGTGTATTTGACACTTGAGAGATGGACTTTTTGACAAATTCAAGAAAGTATAAGAAAACAAGGCAATATGACGAGATGGCTTGCACTCTGGTATAATGTAAATCACAGTGGACATGATGGGTAGTAGTATGAAATAGTATTTTGAAAATAAGTTGAAGCCAAATTCTAGAAACCAAAAATATTTTTGGATTCCAAAGTAAAGACTTTGTATTTTATTCTGAAGGAAAACAGAATGGCTGAAGTTATTTTGAGCAAGGGAGTGACATAAATAAAACAATAAATTAGGAAAGACTACTCAAACAATTACATGAAGGATGGATTAAAGATGTGATGGGGCAGAAACAGGCTATCTAGTCAGGTTGAAACTCTATATTGTCATCATCAGCAAGCATTTAGTCTTTCTCTTTTATTTGAGGAAGACTTTTGTTGAACTCTTCCAGTACATTAGAGAATTCATCTAATTTATAAAGCAAGTTCTTTATTCCCACAGAATATCATGCAATATTTCCTTAAATCAACATATGTTTTATTTCTAAGATTGCTTAAAGTAATGCATTATTAGTGACTTTTAGAAAGCTGCTTTAAGAACAAATTCCCTCTATAATTCTGAATGTGAAAGGGAGAATATAATTAATGAGATTCATTTCTTTTTTGTCATTTTTATCTTTGATAGCATTAAGGATATCCATTTATAATTAGATAGATTGTTCAAAGATTAAACTACCAAGTGATTATTAAAAGAATTCTAAACATAATATTGTTTTTTTAAAATTATGCTTAAAGAATAATTGTCTTTTCACTAGTCACTCGCACATCAGTTTTAAAGGCAATCCTTTTAAACTTGATCGAGAATTGTTAAGGGAAAATATAAGAATCTATACATAGCATTATGCTTTCAGCAATACCCAGTGGTGAATGCTTTATATTTCTTATTCTCCTGTAAAACAAAACCCTGGTCATTAGGTTTAATTTGCTTTCTAATGACATTTCCTTCAGAAAAATAAATAAATATATAATAACAATAATACCAGAATCATTTTATCTCTGATTTACTTAATAGTTATTTTTCTTTCACTGCTTTTTAATATTTCCAGCATTCTGTCAAACTTCATTAAAAAGAGTTGAATATTTTTTCAGCAATTTTAAGTTGACATTACACAAAACACATAAGGAATTTTCAAGGAAAAAAGATCCAAATTTAATTACCTTTTAATCATTGAATTATAAATAAGTTGTAAAATAGTTTTAAAAACCATATTTCATACCACTATTGTGTATTTCATTTGCTACTAATATAAATGTATTTTTAATGGAAAATTTAAACTGATGAGTATATTGAGAGACAAAGAGTTAATTATATAGTCTGACTTTGTAATATTGTTTAATCTCAATTCACATTACACTGATGGTGAAGTACTGTCTTACAGATATAAATATTTAGAGGGTTATTTTCTTCCCCGTTGCCTAAATCTTTCTATTTTATATGAAAAGTTGTATAATCCCATATTTTACCAATCATAAAGGTGTATACATTTGCATTGCTAACATTCTACTACACAGTTCACTCTAATAACTAAGTTGAATCCTAATATAATGAAGCAGTCTAATTTTGTTAATTGTTGTGTTGATCCCCTTTTCTATTGGCATAAAGAAGTTTACCTTTATTATATTTAAATTTGCAATCACTCTCTTCTTTTATTTTGGTAAGTTGTTCAAAGGATGATTCAAGTAAGTAGATGTTCTCCATGTTTGAAAATAAAGTAGCATATTTTATGACATTATCATGGTGAAGTGGGTAGACTACCTGGCCTAGAGTCAGTGAGACTCATCATCCTGAGTTCAAATTTGGCCTAGACACTTGCTAGCTATGTGACCCTGGGTGAGTAATTTAATACTGTTTGCATCAGTTTCTTCATTTTTAAAATGAGCTTGAGAAGGAAAAGGTAAACCATTCCATTATCTTTCTCAAGAAAACCCCAAATGTGTTCATGAAGGGTCAGACACAACTAAAATGACTAAACAATAAAAACCTACAGCAGGTGTGTGCCAAAAATGTCGCCTGAGTTTTCTGTTAGCTTGTAATGATACTTTATTATTTCACTGATGAGATGCTGTGACTTTTCAAATACATTGCAAGTTCCTCAAAGGAGTGAAATTATTCTCATGTAGCAGCCTTCACAATTACCAGAAATGTATACAAAAGGGGTGCTTTTACAACCCCCTCTTTTCTTCTTCTTTGCATATTAAATTGTTCAAATTCTCAAAGATTGATGAACTCATAATAGACAAAGAAAATGTTCTTAAACTGTTAACAAAGATATTGTATCAATGAAAATAATTTTAAATATATAGGATACTTTTAAAACAATTTATTATTTTTAAAATTTATTTTCATTCAAACTTCATTTAGGATTTATCTTTTATACTTTAAAATGTCATGTAAGAGGGGACACAGGCAAGATGGCAGAGTGAAGGCTGTGGGTCATCTGAACTCTTCCACAAATTCCTTCAGATACCTCTAAAAAGTGAATCTGAACAAATTTCAGAGGGGCAAATTTGATTATGACACAGAGTGTGGCAGATTTCCAATCCAGTACAACCCAAAAGATCAATGGGAAGGATCTGTTACATGAGGATTGAGGAGCAGAGTCACCAGCACAGACAAAATCATAGCTGAGCAGTAATGGCTCCAAGCAAGCTGAATCACCAGTGGCACTTCAGATTACCAAACCACTCAGGACAGGACAGGAGTCCAGCAGAAGTGAGGAAGAGATGTCAGAATAAGCTATAAGTGCTCTCACTCTCCATTGTTAAACTTGAAGAACTCAGAGAATATTGACCCAGAATAAATTCTGGAATAGTCGAACCAGCAGAGAGGTAAAGCACCTTCTAGCTTGGGAGGCTAGGGACAACACAGGGAAGGGTACCTCTTGCTGTGGCTGAAGGGACCACTGCAGTACCAGAGACATCTGAACAAGTCCCACCTCAGTAGACTAGCAGGAGATTCTGAGCCCCAGGGATGTGGAGTCAGAAAGTACCAACACAAGGACCCCAGGCATGCTTTGGAATAGCCAGAGAAATTGGGTAAACACTAGAGCAGATAGGGTTCATCAGACACTGAGCCTGCCCTTGTTCTGTGGAAGCCCTAGGGGATGAGGAGACCTCTGCTGGCCAAACAACACTTCCCCCACACATCCCTCAGTGAACTTCAGTGTAACCCTGAGGAAACTGAAAGAGACTTCACGTGGCCTCCACCTTCCTACATACCCTGCCAGCTCAGTACCAGCTTCTAGTCAAAAGAAGTGGAGGCCACAGCCTACAAAGTCAGTAACCAGGCCCCTAGTTCCCAGTCCAAGAAACGGGGGACAGTCTCATGTGCTTCAAAACAGAGATACACTTTAAAATCTGGGAAATAGGCAAGCATCATGAGCAAGGATCAAATTAGAAAAGTAAAGACTATAGAATCTTATTACAGGAACAGGAAAGATGAAAATACAAATTCAGAAGAGGTCAGCATTGACATGATTGATGCATCTGAAACATTGAAAGGGGATATGAACTGGTCTCAAACCCAAAGAGCATGCTTGGATGAGCTCAAAAAAGATTTTAAAAGCCAAATTAGAGAGGTAGAAGAAAAATTGACCAATAATTTAAAAAAAATACAATCAGAAACTTAAAAAGTAAAATTGGTCAAATGGATGAGGAAATACAAGATCTAATTGTAGAAAATAACTCCTTAAAAGGAAGAATTGGACAAATGGAAAAGAAAGTGCAAAAGCTAACTGAAGAAAACAATTTGTTAAAAATTATAATTCACCAGGAAAAAGCCAATGACTCTATAAGGCATGAAGTGTCAGTCAAACAAATTGTAAAGAATGAAAATATAGAATAAAATGTAAAATACCTAATTGTAAAAACAACTGCCATAGAAAATAGATTCGGGAGAAAATATCTATGAATTATTGGTCTACCAGAAAGCCAAGATGGAAAAATTAAGGGCCTGGACAACATCTTCCAAGAAATCATCAAGTAAATCTTCCTTGAGGTCCTAGATTCAGAGAGGTCAATAGTCATCAAAAGAATCCACAGATCACCTCCTGAAAAAGACACCAAATTGAAAACTCCAAAGAAAATTTTTGCCAAATTCCAGAATTATCAACTCAAGGAGAAAATACTGCAGTCAGTCAGAAAGAAACTTGCATCTTCTACATTAACATTTGAACTCAGGTCCTCCTGACTCCTGCATTGGTGCTCTATCAACTACACCACCTAGCTGCCCCAAAGGCAGTAGGAGAGGAAAGGGAAAAGAAAAGGGAGGAGGCTGTTATAAGGAAGGGAACAAATAGTAAGAGGAAAGGGAAAAAAAGGGAGAAGTACTGAAAAAAGGGAGGGAAGATTATGGGAGGCTGTGGTCAAAAGTAAAACTCTTTTGAGGAGGGATACATAGAAGGAAAAAAATAAAAGCATAAACAGATGGGGAGGAATAGGATGGAGATAAAGAGAGATAATAGTCAAAACTATGAATGGGAATAGGATGCTCTTCCATAAAACAGAGGCAGAGAATAGAATGGATTGAAAACCATAATCCTACAATATGTTGTTTCCAAGAAACACATTTGAAGCAGGGTCATACACACAGGGTAAGAAGTAAAAGGTTGGAGTAGAACATATTATGCATCAACTGATGTAAAAAAAAAGCAGGGGTAGCAATCCTAATCTCAGACAAAGCAAAATCAAAATATATCTAACCAAAATAGATAAGGAAAGAAACTATACTCTGCTAAAAGCCATCATAGAAAATGAAGTAATATCATCACTAAATATATATGCACCAAGTGATACAGCATCCAAATCCTTGGAGTAGATGTTAAGGAAGAAGTAGAGAGCTAATCTATACTCATGAGGTATCCCAACCTCCCTCTCTCTGAACCTGAAAAATATAACCTCAAAATAAACAAAAAATAAATTTAGGATATGAATAGAATTTTTGAAAAGGGACATATAATAGATCTTTGGAGAAAACTGAATGGAGATTTAAAGGAATATATCTTTTTTCTCAGCGGTACATGACTACAGGCTAGGGCAGAGAAACATTATAATGCAGTGTGGAAAGGCAGAAATCGTCACTGCATCTTTTTAGATGATGATGTAATAAAATTTATATGCAATAAAGGGCAATGGAAAGATAGACTAAAATTAGTTGGAAACTAAGCAATCTAATGCTGAAGAATCAGCGAGTTAAACACAAATTATAGAAATATTCATTAACTTCATTCAAGAGAATGATAATGAGACAACCTACCAAAACTTCTTAGGGGAAGTTTTATATCATTGAATGCTTACATGAATAAAATAGAGAAGTAGGAGATGAATGAATTGGATGTAACTGAAAAAGCTAGAAAAAGAAAAATTTGAAAATCCTCAATAACAAATTTGAAATCTTGAAAACTAAAGGAGAGATTAATAAAATGGAAATTAAAAAGAAAAACTATTGAACTAATAAATAAAACCAAGAGTTGGCTTTATGAAATAAAGACAACAACAAAATTGATAAATCTTTGGTCAGTTTGATTAAAAAAGTGAAAGAAGAAAAGTAAATAGCCAATTTCAAAAATAAAATGGGAAAACGCTTCCTAATGTGGAAGAAATTAAAGAAAATAATTAGAAAACACTTTGCCAGTTCTATCCCCCAAGATTTCACAATCTAAGTGAAATGGGTGAATATCTTTAAAAAATATACAAATTGTCCCCATTAATAGAAGAAGTAAAATACTTAAATAACCCAGTCTTAGAAATGTAAATTGAACAAGCCATCAATGAACACTATAGGAAAAAATCTCCAGGGCCAGATGGATTTAAAGATGGATGGTCTAAAATATTTAAACAATGTTAATTCCAATAGTATGTAGACTATTTGGGAAAATTGGTGAAGGACTCCTACCAAATTCTTTTTATGATACAATTATAGTTCTGATACCTAAAACAGGAAGAGCTGAAATTGAGAAAGAAAATTATAGACCGATTTCACTAACATAGATGCAAAAATTTAAATAATGTATTAGCAAAATTTTGCCTCAACTTATCACGAGAATAATACACTATGATCAAGTAGGATTTATACAAGGAATGCAAGGTTGATTCAACATTAGCAAAACTATGAGCAATATTAATCATATCAAAAACAAAACAAACAGAAACCATATGATTATCTCAATAGATGCAAAAAAAATTTGACAAAATACAATACTCATTCCTATTGAAAACACTGGACAATATAAGAATAAGAGGAATGTTTCTTAAAATAATAAGTAGCATCTACCTAAAACTATCAGCAAGTATTGTATGTAAAAGGGGCAAGCTAGATGATTTCCAGTAAGATTTGGTGTGAAACAAGTATGTCCATTATCACCACTGTTATTCAATATGGTATCAGAAATATCAGTTTTAGCAATACGAGAAGAGAAAGAAATTGAAGCAACTAGAATAGGCAAAAAAAGAAACTAAGTTATCACTCTTTGCAGATGATATTATGTCATACTTAGAGAATCCTAGAGCATTAAGTAAAAAACTACTTGAAATGATAAACAACTTTAGTAAATTGGATGGATACATAATAAACCCACATAAATCATTGGCATTTCTACTTATTATTAACAAAGCCCAAAGGCAAGATATAGAAAGAGAAATTCCATTTGAAGTTATGATAGACACTATGAAATATTGGTGAGTCTACCTGCCAAAAAAAACCCTCAAGGATTAAAACACAAATACAAAATACTTTTCACAGAAATTAAGTCAGACCTAAGTAATTGGGAAAAAAAAAAAACTTCAGTTGCTCAAGAGAACCAAACCAAAACATAACACAAGAGAAAATAGTCTGCTATATTCTGCCTTCCAATTGAATAGTTGTTTCTATGTATGTCGATGGCATTTTGCTCAAGAGTTCTTTGAAAATGTGTCAGGTCTTTGCATTGCTGTGAAGGGCTAAGTCTATCAGCAATAGTACTCTCACATTTTGGCTCTTACTGTGTATAACATTCTCCTAGTTAGGCCCATTTCACTCAGTATCAGTTCATATAAGTCTTGGCAGTTTTCTCTGAAGTTCAACTTTTCATCACTTTTATAGCACAGAAATATTCCATTACATTCATATACCACAACTTTTTCAGTCATTTTCCAAGTTATGGGCATTCACTCGATTTTCAGTTCTTGGCCACCACAAAAAGAGCTGCTATAAATATTTTTGGACATGTTGGACATTTTTCCAATTTTATGATCTCCTTAGAATACAGCCCTAGTAGCAATACTGTTGGGTCAAAGGGTATGCACATTTAAAAAAAACTGTTTTATTTGTTTTCAGTTTTCTGCAAGCACTTCCATATAGGTTTTTTCCCTCCCTCTTCCTCCTTCCCCAGTCACTCCCCAAGACAGCATGCAATCTTATATAGGTTCTAGACATACATTCTTATTAAATACCATTTCACTTTAGCCACGTTGCACAGAATAATTAAAATGAATGACAGACACCATAAAACAAAACAAAACATAAGACAACAGAAAGTGGTGTTTCATTCTGTGATCCAATTCCATAGGTTTTCTCTGAATGTAAAACGTATTTTGCCTCAAGTCCATTTGGAATTTTTTAGGTTCTTGCTTTGCTGGGAACGGCTAAGTCAACCAGAAAAATTCCTTACACACTGTGGTTGTTGTTGTATACAAAGTTCTCCTGGTTCTGCTCGTTTCACTTAGCATCAGTCCATACAAGTTCTTTCAGGCCTCTCTGAAGTCTTCTTGTTCATCATTTCTTATAGCAAAATAGTATACCACAGTTTATTCAGCCACTCTCCAAATGATGGGCATCCCATTGATTTCCAGATCATGACCACTACAGAGAGAACTGCTGTAAATATTTTTGTACGTATGGCACCCTTTCCCCTTTTTATGATCTCTTTGAGATACAGTCCTAGAAGTGTATATCATTGGGTCAAAGAGTGTTCACATTTTTGTAGCCCTTTGGGCATAGTTCTAAATTGCTCTCTAGAATGGTTGGAACAGCTCACAGCTCCATCAACAATAAATTAATATTCCAAATGTTCCATGAATTCTCCAATATTTATCATCTTCTTGCTTTGTCATATTAGCCAATCTGATAGTTGTGATGTGGTACCTCAGAGTTGTTTTGATTTGCATCTCTCTAATCAGTAGTGATTTGGGACATTTTTTCCATATGTCTACAGATTGTTTTAATTTCTTCCTCTGAAAACTGCCTATTCATATCTTTTGACCATTTATTAGTTGGGGAATGCCTTGTCTCCTTGTAAATTTGACTCTGTTCTCTATATATTTTAGAAATGAGACTTTTATCACTGATTCTATTTCTCCCTCTCCTTCTCCCAATATGTTCCTCTCTCCTTAATTTTATGTTTTTACATATCATCCCTTCATATTCAACTCAACTTGTGCCCTCCATTTAAATGTAATCCCTCCAACTAACATAAAATTGAGAAAACTCTCAAGGGTTACAAGTATTTTCTTTCCATGTAGGAATGTTAACATTTCAATTTCAGTAAGTCCCCTACACTTTCTCTTTCTTCTTTAGCTTTTCATGCTTCTCCTGATTCTTATATTTGAAAGTCAAATTTTCTGCTCAGCTCAGATCTTTTCATCAAGAAAGCTTTAAAATCCTCTATTTCATTGAATGATCAATTTTCCCCCTGAAATACTATATTTAGTTTTTCTGGGTAGGAGATTCTTGGTTTAAATTCTAGTTGCTTTGACTTCTGGAATATCACATTCCAAGTCCTGCAATCCCTTAATGGAAAAGCTGCTAGTTTTTCTGTTATCTTGATTGCATTTTCACAATACTTGAATTATTTCTTTCTAGCAGCCTACAATATTTTCTCCTTGATCTGGAAACTCTTGAATTTGGCTACAATATTCCCCGGAGTTTCTGTTTTGGATTTCTCTTAGTGGATTCATTCAGTGTTTATTATTCCCTGTAGTTCTAGACTATCAGGGCAGTTTTCCTTGATAATTTCATGAAAGATGATGTCTGGGGATTCCTGGTTCCAGGAGCCAAGATGGTGGAATGATCTATGACTGCAATCTCCCTTGCCTTGTTGACCTTGACCTGCCCAGAGATCATTTTCCCAGAAAAAAAAAAACTTGCAGAAGTTGGAGCAGCAGAAGGGGATGGCTCATCACGGAAGGCTGGAAAGATTGCTTAGGAGGGTTGCTCTTGCTGTGGCCAAAGGTGACCAGTGCAGGATCAGAGCTGTCCCAGACAGTCCCACTTCAACAAACTGGGTGACTGTCCTGAACCCCAGCAGGGTGAAGCCAGCAACTGCCAACACCAGAACTGCAGTTGTGTGTCAGGACCCCAGTGGATTTGTGAAAAAACTATCACAGAAAGCTGTGCTTGCGTATGCTCTAGCTCAGCAGAAGAGCCTCTTGTGTCCAAACTACCCTTCCTTGACCCTTACCAATCTACCTCCAGGGTAACCGTGGGGAAACCCCAAAAGACCTAATTGGTCTCTGCTTTCAAACACCAACCAATTCGGCAGTAGGTGAGGTGCTGCATTTAATTTCTAGCTGCAAGAACCAGAGGCAACAACACAAAAACCCACAAGTTTTAGGCACAGGAACTGCGGGACAGAGCTCCCTGTGCAACAGACACAAAGATCTACTTTAAAAGTCAGGAAAAGGGTTATTGTCATGAGTAAAAAGCAAAGCAGAAAAGAAAGGACCATAAAACTTTCCATGGGGACAAGGACCAAAACACAAATACCATAAATGCTAGTATTGAGATTGTACTGCCATCTGAAGCTTCAGTGGGGTATATAAACTGGTCATAAGAACAAAGAACACTCTTGGAAGAACTCTGGAAGGATTTAAAACCCAAATTATAGGAATAGAAGAAAAATTGACCAATGATTTTAAAAATATGAGAAAAAGAATTCACTGAAGAGGACAAGTCCTTAAAAAGGATAATTGGAGAAATGGAAAAAGAAATACAAAATCTAACTGGTGAGAATAACTCCTTGAAAGAAACAATCAAACAAAAGGAAAGGGAGATGCAAAAGTTAACTGAAGAAAACAATTCAATAAAAATTAGAATTGGGCAAGTAAAAGCTAATGAATGTATGAGATATCAAGAATCAGTCAAACAGAATCTAAAGAATGAAAAGATAAAATAAAATGAAAATATTTATCTGAAAATGCCCCTGACTAGGAAAATAGATCCAGGAGAGAAAATCTGAGGATTACTGGGCTGCCAGAAAGCCATGATGAATAAAAGAGCCCGGACAATATCACCCAAGGAATCATCAAGGAAAATTTCCCAGAAGTCCTGGATCCAGAAGGCAAAATAGTCATCGAAAAAATCTGCCGTTTACCTCCTAAAAGAGATGCCAAACAAAAATCACCATGGAATATTGTTGCCAAATTACAGAACTATCAAAAGAAGGAGAAAATAGTGCAGGCAGCCAATAAGAAACAATTCAAATATTGAGGAGCTACAGTCAGGATCACACATTAAAAAATAAAAGGAATTGGAATAAGATATTCCATAAGGCAAAGAGCTGGCACTACAACCAAGGATCAATTACCCAACAAAATTGAGCATAATATTTCAGGCAAAGATAGGGACATTCAATGAAATAACGGATCTCCAGACGTTCTTAATCTAAAGGCCATAACTCAACAGAAAATTTGATCTTCAAACACAGGTGTCAAGAGAGGCATAAGAAGGTAAACGGGGGAAAAAACACTTGTTACATAATACGAGCAAACCGTTTGCATCCCTATAAGGGAAGATGATACTTGTTAATCTTGAGAATAGTATATTTATGATGAAATATAAAAGGGATGTACATAGATAAAGGGAGTGGGTACAAATCAAATGATGTGATGATAACAAATGTTATTTAAGGGTGGGAAAGGATGGTAATGGGAGATGTGAAAAGGAGGAGGCAAGAAAAAAATAAATTCCATCACAGGAAGAGGGACAAAAATATATTACAGTAGAATGAAGGAGGGGAGGGAGATGAGTCTTGTTTGAGAGGAACTCTCATCTCACTGAATTCAAGGAGGGCACAACAAACTCAGTTAAGTATAGACATACAACTAGCTCTATATGCAATAAGAGGGATGGGGGAAAGGAAAGGAAGGGGAGGCCAGATGGGAGGGGACAAGTACTAAGGGAAAGGAGATTAAAAAGGAGGTGGGATAAAAGAAGGGAGGGAAGACTGAGGGAGATGTTTGGCAAAAAATAAAGCTCTATTGAGGAGGGGAAGGGAGAACTAAAAGCTTAAACAAAAGGAAAGGGGATGGAGGGAAAGACACAAATATAAATAATGAGTGTGAATGTGAATGGGATGAACCATCCCATAAAATAGAGACAGATAGCAGAAACACATTTGGAAAGGGGAGATAACACATAAGGTAAAGGTAAAAGGCTGGAGCAGAATTTATTGTGCTTCAACTGATGTAAAAAAACATAAAACAAAAAACAGGGGTAGCAATCCTAATCTCAGATAAAGGAAAAGTAAAAACAGATCTAATCAAAAGAGATAAGGAAGGACACTATATCCTGCTAAAAGGAACCAGAGACAACAAAGCAATTTCATTACTAAACATATATGCTCCAAGGGTATAGCATCCAGATTCTTACAAGAGAAGTTAAAGAAATTACAGAAGAAACAGAGAACAAAACTATACTGGAGGGTGACCTCAACCTCCCCCTCTCTGAACTTTATAAATCTAACTTCCAAATAAACAAGAAAGAAGTTAAGGAAGTGAATAGATCTCTAGATAAGGTTGATAAGGTAGATCGGTGGAGAAAACTGAGTGGGAATAGAAAGGAATAAACCTTTTTCTCAGCAGTACATGGCACATACGCAAAAATTCACCAAGAACTAGGCTGTAAAAACCTCACAATCCAGCATAGAATGACAGAGATATTCAGTGCATCCTTCTCAGATCTTAATGCAATAAAATTTATATAATATCATAGTCATGGAAACATAAAGCAAAAACTAATTGGAAACGAAGCAATCTCATCTAAAGAATTAGTGGGTTAAACAACAAATTATGGAAACAATCCACAACTTCATTCAAGCAATTAATAATAATGAGACAACCTACCAAATTTTAGGGGATAATTCACAGACAATTCTTTGCGGAAAATTTATATCTTTGAGTGTCTACATGAATAAAATAGAGAAAGAAGAGATCAATAAATTGGGCATGCAGCTGAAAAACTCGAAAAAGAACAAATTGAAAATACCCGAGTAGATACAAAATCAGAAATACTGAAAACCAAAGGAGAGAATAATAAAATTGAAATTAAGAAAACTATTGAAAATGGGGAATAATTCTTTTTATGATACAAATATGGTTTTGATACCTAAACCAGGAAAGACCAAAACAGAGAAAGACAATTATAGACCAATTTCTCTATTAAATATAAATGCAAAACTTTTAAATAAGATTTTAGCAAAAAGAATACACCAACTTCACACAAGAATAATATATTGTGAGTATGAAGGGTTTATACCAGGAATTCAGGGATACTTCAATATTAGGAAAACAATAAACATTATTGACCATATCAAAGACAAATCTAACAGAAACCACATAATTGTATCAATAGATGTAGAAAAATGTTTTGAAAAAATACAACACCCATTCCTATTGAAAATATTTGAGAACACAGGAATAAAAGGAACTTTCCATAAAATAATAAGTAATATCTACCTAAAACCTTCAGCAAGCATTAATGCAAAGGGGATAAGTCAGGTGTATTTCCAATAAGATCAGGGGTGAAACAATGATGTCGATTATCACCATTATTATTCAATATGGAATATTGAATATCACCAATATCACCAATATTATTCAATATGGAAAAAAGAACGTTAGCTGTAGCAACAAGAGAAGAAAAAGAAACTGGAGGAATCAGAATAGGCACAGAAGAAACTAAGTTGTCACTCTTTGCAGATGATATGATGAGGTACTTAGAAAATCCCAGCAAATCAAGTAAAAAACTACTTGAAATAATAACTCTGGCAAATTTGCAGGTTACAAAATAAACACATAAATCTTCAGCATTTCTGTGTTTTACCAACAAAGCCCAGCAACAGTAAGAAATAGAGAAATTCCCTTTAAAGCTATGGAAGACACTAGAAAATATTTGGGAGTCTACCTTCCAAAAGAAACCCAAGGACTAAATGAACACCATTACAAACGACTTTTCACATAAATAAAGTCAGATCTAAGTGAGTGGGAAAATATCAATTGCTTGTGGGGGAACCAAGCCAATATAATAAAAATGACAATTCTCCCTAAATTAATTTACTTATTCCATGCCATACCAATCAACCTATCAGAAAATTATTTTGTAGAGCTAGAAAAAATAATATCAAAGTTCATCTAGAAGAGGAAAAGATTCAGAATATCAAGGAAACTAATAAAAGAAATGCTAAGGAAGGTGTTCTAGCTCTACCAATTCTCAAATTTTATTACAAAGTAGCAATTGTAAAAACCACTTGGTACTGGCTAAGAAATAGAAGGGTAGAGAAGTAGAATATATTAGGTACCCAAGACACAGTAGCCAATGAATATAGCAATCTACTGCTTGACAAACCCATGGACCCCAGCTTCTGTGAAAAGAATTCACTGTTCGACAAAAATTGCTGGGAAAACTGGATAACAGTATGGTGGAAACTATTCATAGACCCATACCTGACCCCCCACACAAAAATAAATTCGAAATGGACACATCATCTAGGTATAAAGACTGACAAACAAATTTGTCAAACTAATTTGTTTGACTATAGTAATTTGTTTACAAATTAATTTGTTAAACAAATTAGTGGAACAAGAATAGTGTATTTACAAGATTTTTGGAGAAGGGAAGAATATTTTACTAAGCAAGAGATAGAAAATGTTATGAAGTGCAAAATGGATAATTTTGATTACATTAAATTGAAAAGGTTTGGCACAAAAAAACCCAATGCAACCAAGATCAAGAGGGAAGCAGAAAACTAATTTTTGCAACTACTGTCTGTGATAAAGGTCTTATTTCTAAAATATGTAGAGTACTGAGTCAAAGGTACAAGAATACAGTTCATTCCCCAATTGACAAATGGGCAAAGGATATGAACAGGCAGTTTCCAGAAGAAGAAATCAAAACTATCTTCATTGATAAGAAAAAATGCTCTAAAACACTATTGATTAGAGAGATGCAAATCAAAACAACTCTGAGATACCTCATCACACTTACCACGTTGGCTAACATGACAACATACGATGATGATAAAGGTTGGAGAAGATGTGGGAGAGTTGGAACACTAATTCTGTTTTGGTGGAGCTGTGAGCTGATCCAGACATTACAGAGAGCAATTTAGAACTATGCCCAAAGGGCTACAAAAATGTGCATACCCTTTGACACAGCAATATGTCTTCTCAGAATATGTCCCTGAGAGATCATAAAAATGGGAAAGAGTCTCATTTGTGCAAATATATTTATAGCATCCCCCTTTGTGGTGGCCAAAAGCTAGAATTCGAGGATGCCCATCAGTTGGGGAATGACTGAATAAACTGTTATAGGAATGGAATAGTATTGTGCTTTAAGAAATGATGAAGAGGAATATTTCAGAGAGGCCTGAAAAGCCTTATATGAACGGATGCTGAGTGAAAGCAGCAGAACCAGGAGGATGTTATACACAGAAACAACCACAGAGTGCGAGGATTTTTTCTGGTAGACTTAGAACTTCATTTCAGTGCAAGGACTCAAAATATTCCCAATTGTCTCAGTGAAAAATGCTTTCCACATTTAGAGAAAGAACTACAGAATTTGATTACAAAAGGCAGCAGATCATTTTCTTTTTATTACTCTTTGGTCTGTTTTATGATTTCTCCCATTCATTTTAATTCTTCTGTGCGACATGAATAAAGTGAAAATGTATTTATTAGGAATGTATGTATAGAAACTATATAATATTGTGTGCTTACACCTGGAGGGAATAGAGAGGGAGCGGGGAAGGAGGGGGAAGGAGAAGAAAAAATATAAGTTATATGGAAGTGATTTTAGAACAATATAAACAAATAAAATATTTTTTTAAAAGAAAGATTATGTTTAGGCTCTTTTTTGATCATGTCTTTCAGGTAGTCCCATAATTTTTTTAAATTGTTTCTCCTGGATCCATTTCCCATGTCAGTTGTTTTTCCAATGAGATATTTCACATTATCTTCCATTTTTTCCCATTCTTTTGGTTTTGTTTTGTAATTTCTTGGTTTCTCATAAAGTCATTAGCTTCCATCTGCTACATTCTAATTTTTAAAGAACTATTTTCTTCAGTGATCTTTTGATCCTCCTTTTCCATTTGGCTAATTCTGCTTTTTAAAGCATTCTTCTCATTGACTTTTTAGACCTCTTTTGCCAGTTGAGTTAGCCTATTTTTGAGGGTGTTATTCTCTTCAGCCTTTTTTGGGGTCTCCTTTAGCAAGCTCTTGACTAGCTTTTCATGATTTTCTTGCATTACTCTCATTTCTTTTCCCAATTTTTCCTCCACCTCTCTTACTTGATTTTCAAAATCCTTTTTGAAGTCTTCCATGGCCTGATATCATTGCATATTTATTTTGCAGCCCTTGATGGTAAGCATTGTTCTTCCTCATTCAAAACAATTGAAGATAATACTTGTTAACAAAGAAAAGTAGTCTCCTATAGTCTTATCTTTTTCCTTTTTTGGTCATTTTCCCAGTCAGTTACCTGAATTTGAGTCCTTTATCAAGAGAGGCATATAGTCTGGGGACCTGTAACTTCTCAGTTGCTCCAAGGTGGTTCAATCAAGGGAGAAGAGTTCACTCCTCTCCTGTCCTGTGCTCTGGTCTGGGAGCTATGAAAGCTTTCCTGCCCAGAATCTGCAAGTAGAATTCCATTTCCAGAGTCTCCACCAGCTCCACCACGGCAGCAAGCATTCTTCCTCACCCACAGGCTACCATTCAGGGCTAAGACCCACATCAATGGCTCAATTCCCCCAGGGGCTTTAAACTTAGGGTTCCAAAAATCGATGCTGCTCCTGCCTGGGGCCAGGACTAAGGGAGCACACTGCTTTCTTCTCACTTAGTTGAAAAAGCTTTCTCACTGACCTTTGAAGCTGTCTTTGGTGTTTGTGGGTTGAGGGATCTGTGAACCACTGCTGCTCCTGGGGATTCTGCCCCTGAGGCCTGTTAAGGTCCTTTTTCTGCTGGGTGCAGCACTACCAAGGCTGGGCTGGACTCCATGGGCTGCACTCCATTTGTGCCACCATATGATATACCTCTCCTTTTGGCCTTCCAGGCTACCTTGGGCTGAAAATCTCTTTCACTCTGTCATTTTGCAGTTTGTGCTCCTCTAGAATTTGTTTAGAGTAATTTTTTACAGGTATTTTATGGACTGGGGGGGAAGAGCTAGAGTATGTGCATCTTTCTTCTTCACCATCTTGATTCTGCCCACCCCCACCCCGCCATAGATTCTTTCAATATATATTTTACCCTCAAGTTCCATAATATCAGGTCACTTTTCCTTGATAATTTCTTTAAAAATGATGTCTAAGCTTTTTTTGTTGATTACAGCTTTCATGCAGTCCAAATTTTTAAAAAATATTCTCC
>CM053773.1:70141364-70174888 GCA_028658325.1 Potorous gilbertii
ACAAATGGGGAGAAAATTTTGGAACCCAAAATCTTGTGAAAATGAATGTAAAAAGTTAAATAAATTTATTTAAAAAAAAATAAAAAAATAAAAAAATATTCTCCACTGGATCTATTTTGTAGGTCAGGTTTTCCCCCAGTGAATTATTTAAAATTGTTTTCTATTTTTTTTACATTCTTTCGTTTATTTTTTAATAATTTCTTGATTTTTTCATGAAATCGTTAGCTGCCTTCAGCTACTTTCTAATTTTTAAGGAATACTTTTTTTTTTCCAGGGAGCTTTTGGACCTCCTTTTCCTTTTGGCCAATTCTTTTTAAGGCATTTTTCTCACTGGATTTTTGAATCTCTTTTGTCATTTGTGTAGTCTATTTTAATGGTTCATTTTCTTCAGCATTTTTACGATCCCCTTTAGCAGGCGTTTGACTCATTTTTCATGATTTTCTCACATCACTCTCAGTTTTCTTCCCATTTTTTCCTCTATTTATCTTGCTCGATTTTCAAATTTCTTTTGAAACTCTTCCTAGATCTGAGGTGAATTCACATTTTCTTCGGAGGCTTTGGATGTACTAGCTTTGACTTTGTTGTTTTGCTCTGGTTCTATATTGTGATCCTCATTGTCACCAAAGTAGGATCCAATATTCTGATTTTTTTCCAGTTTTTGCTCATTTCTCCAGCCAACTACTTGACTTTTGAGCTCTTTGTCAAGGTAGTTCTTTGCTTCCAGTGGGAGTGTTAGAGTGCACTGTCAATCCCTAGATCACCCCACAGTGACCTACACCTCCAGAAATAGTCTCCTCTGTTGTCTGCTCCACCTCCTTCTCTTTCCTGGTAATAGCTTTGGAACACTACTCTCTCGCACAGGTCTGAATGTTGTTTTCCACTGACCTCCCAAGGTTCATTTGGTATTTGGTGGTCAAGGAGTCTAGAAACCACTATAGCTGCCTACTCTTAAGTC
The DNA here is from genome assembly GCA_028658325.1 of Potorous gilbertii. Taxonomy (NCBI): domain Eukaryota; kingdom Metazoa; phylum Chordata; class Mammalia; order Diprotodontia; family Potoroidae; genus Potorous; species Potorous gilbertii. The sequence goes on from CM053773.1 coordinate 70,142,320, forward strand.
CCACCATGACCTGTTCAGGGCCAAACTGTGCCAGTGTGGCCCACACTAGGCTGTGCTGTACTCCTAGTTGGCACAGTAGACCCTTTCTCTCAACCTTCCCAGCTGTCCTGGGATAATACTTTGTTTCACACCATCATTCTGTGCATTCTGCTGCTCCAGAATTTGTTTGGAGTCATTTTTTACAGTTATTTGGGTGGTTTTGGGAGAGAGCTTAAGCAAGTACCTGCTTTTATACCATCTTCGATCTCCCATTCTCTAACAAAGGAATTTCAGTGGAGTTGGCCTAATCAGGAAAGGTTTCTAATAGAAGGGCTATAACTCATATACATGAAGGAACATATTTTTTTGAGGTGGGATGTGGGGTCAGGGGAAGAGTAATGTGGAAATAACAAGGCACACACAAGATATATGTACAAAGAATTTGGAAGATAATCTAAAATGGGAAAAACTGGCTGCAAGGGAAGAGGACAAAAGTTCGTCTTCAGATGTCAAAATCTGAGTTGTCTTAAATTAATACAGGGAAACTATAAGGTAGAAGTAAAGAGGGGAAGCCTATCAAGAAGGGACAAAAATGTAAATGAAAGTATTTTAGACAAAAGAGAGGATCACCAATGACAACTCCAGAAAGAGACCAAGGGGATACAGATAGGGAATGTCCTAAGTCAGAACTGATTTTAGAAGCAGAACTGAGCAGCACATTTTTTAAAGTATGAAATTGAATTTTATTTCTCTTTCCCATCCTACTGCCTATGGAGCTAGTTAGATATCTATACTCAATTAAATTTGCTATTCCCTTCTTGAACCAAATCATCTGAGAGTAAATCTCAAACAATTCTCATTTCCCATCCCCCCTTAGCTTTACTGTAATATATTTCTGTGCATCTTCCTGTAATGTAAATTATCATTTTCTGCCTCCTCCTGTCCACATCTCGCATTACAATCCCTTTGCACCCTTAAATTAAATTGTTATCATCACATCGTTTACTTTATACCTGCTCCCTCTGTCTATGTATATCCCTTTTATATAACATGATAAATATACAATTCTCAAGATTAACAAGTATCACCTTCCTTTATAGGGATGTGAACTACTTGCCTGAATAACAAGCTTTTTTTCCTCTTGTTTATGTTTTTATGTCTCTTTTGAGACTTGTGTTTGAAGATCAAATTTTCTATTGAGCTCTGCCCTATTCTTCAGGATGGTCTGGAAATCCCTTATTTCATTGAATGTTCATCTCCTTGGCTGAAATATTATGGTCAACTTTGCTGGGTAATTGGTCCTTGGTTGCAGTCCCAGCCCCTTTGCCTTTTGAAATATCATATTCCAATTACTTTAATCTTTTAATGTAGAAGCTGCAAGGTCCTGTATGACCCTGACTGTAGCTACTCGATATTGGAACGTTTTCTTTCTGGTTGCCTGCATTATTTTCTCATTCACTTGATCATTCTGGAATCTGGCCACAATATTCCTCATGTTTTTAGTCTGGGATCTCCTTCATTAGGTGAATGGTGGATTATTTCTATAACTATTTTACTCTCTGGGCAGTTTTCCTTGATGATTTCTTGGAAGATATAGTCCAGGCTCTTTTTTTTTTCATCATGGCTTTCTGGTAGGCTAATATTTTTTAGATTTTCCCTCCTGTATCCATTTTCCTGGTCACTACTTTTTCCAGTTAAATATTTTGCATTTTCATCGATGTTTTCATTCTTTAGCACCTGTTTGATTGATTCTTGATGCCTCATGGAGTCATTAGCTTTTACTTTCCTGTTTCTAATTTTTATCAAATTGGCTTCTTCATTTAACTTTTGTATCTTATTTTCCATCTGTCTAATTGGTCCTTTTAAGTAGCTGTTTTCTCCAATTAGGTTCTGTACTTCCTTTCCCATTTGTCCAATTTTCCTTTTCAAGTCTCCTGTGATTTCTTTTTTCATACTTTGAAAGTTATTGGCCAGTTTTTCTTCTATTTTTCTAATTTGACTTTTAAAACGCTTGGTGAGTTCTTCCAAGAATGGTCTTTGTGCTTCAGACAGGTTCATATTCCCTTCTGAAGCCTCCGATGGGAATACAGTCTCAGTGCTGACCTCTTTGGTATTTGTGTTTTGGTCCTAGTCCCCATAGAAAGATTCTATGGTCTTTTCTGCTTTGATTCTTACTTATGGTGATCATCATCCTTTTCCTGCTTTTAAAATAGATCTATGCTTCTAGGCCACAAGGGGCTCTGTCCCACAGTTCTTGTGCCTTGAACTTGAGACTTTGTGTGTTGTGCTTCTTTCTGCTAGAATCTAAAATGCTGCAGCTTACCTGGTGTTGGTTTTGGAAAGAAGAGAGGCCAAGTGAAGTCTTTTTGAGTTTCCCCAGAGTTACCCTGGAGCTAGCTGCATTAAGTGCGAGGGAGAGGTGGTCTGGCCACAAAAGGTCTCCTCTGATGAGCTAGAACATAGGCAAGCTTAGTGGTTGGTGAACCTGTCTGCACTATTGTCTTCCTGATTCCCCTGGGTACTGAGGCATGCCTGGAATCCTGGTGCTGGTGGTTGTGAAGCTCCATCCCCTGGGGCTCTGGATCTCCTCCTTGTTTGCTGAGGTGGAGCTGTCTGGGACAGCTCTTGTGCTGCACTGGTCCCCTTCAGCCACATCAAGAGGGACCCCACTTTGTAATTTTCTTAACCTCACAGCCTAAGAGACCGTTTGCCCCTTCAACTGATTCCACTGTTCCAGGATTTTTCCTAGGGAAACATTTTATGAGCCTTTCAAGGTCAACAAGGAGGAGTAGAGCATTTACCTATCGTTCCACCATCTTGGCTTCCGGAAGTTGAAGTAGGTGACTTCCAGATATTTAATCTGTGGCCTGATAGTCTCAGGATCAACTGCTGAAGTTACCTGGGGTTCTGTGGCTCTCACTCATTGGCTTCCCCTGGACTCCAGTCCTGAGCTGATATGCCTGAGATTCCGAGGTTCACCACTACCTCAGAATGCCCAGGGTTTCCTGCTTGACCTTTTCATGGTGGAGACCATGCTGGTACAGTCTGTGCACAGTGTGCTGTGTGTTCCTCCAGCCTCACACAACAGATCCTTCCCATTGACCTTCCAGTCTGTTTCCTATTGGATTCTGCCTCTCCAAAATCCATTCACATTCTGTTTTTAGAGTTATCTGAAGGAGGTTGGCTTAGAGCTTAGGTAAGTAATTGCTCTCACTCCGCTGTCTTGGCTCAGCAAAGATAATGAATTTTCCTAAGAGAAATTATTTAGACTAGAAAATTTCATTATAAATTTCAGACAGTGATTTCACTATTTGTTTTTATATATCACAGAGGTGAAATAAGGGGATATTGGTGACTAGTTTCACTCAAAGTTCTTATCATGCCAAAAATCAAGAGGGATTTTTGTTCAATTTGTCTTTTCATAAATAAGCTCTTTGATGATATTCTGTCTGGTGCAATGAGACATGTGAGCTGAGATTTGAGGGAAACTAAGTATTCTTCAAGGTAGAGGTGAAGAAAAATAGCACAGTAAGGATGAATAATATAGCATGCAGAAAATAGAGAGTAGCCAGTTTGACTGAAATATCACATATAGTAGGGAAAAGAATCTGTCATAAACCTGTACAGATAAAATTACAATGAGATTTGTAGTCATTTAGTCATTTTCATTCACGTCTGACCTTTTATGATCCCACTTTGTGGTTTCCTTTGAAAAGATATGAGAGTAGTCTTCTATTTTCTCTTTCTATGATCTCAGGAACATAAATTTTCCTAACTCCTGACCTAACACTCTATCTGACATAGATTAGCTGACATAGATTGAAATAATGAAAGGCTTGAAAAGGAAAGCAGAGTGACGATAATTTATGCAAGAAATAGTAGAAAATCCCTGTTTTTTTTGAATAAAATAATGACATAGCCAGACTTGTGTTTTGTGTGTGTGTGTATGTGTGTGTGTAAAGACACAGTGACATACACATATGTGAGTATATATTTGTGTGTATATATGCACATATATTACATATATACACATGGATATTATATATAATGTATCATATAATATGTTAATATATAGCATATTTTGTGTGTATATATACATATGTACCTATACACCTATACACATACACATATACATACACACATATGTATATATATATATATATATACACACACATATGTGTTGTGTATATTAACTGTAAAATGAATGCATCAACAAGAGAAACGATTTCTTTCAAGGAGAAAATCCTTTGTGTGAGAAGTGATAAAGACCTGTCCTAAGGTGACTCTAGACCTTGTGGATGGAAAGAAGGAAATGAGTGCAAGTAATATTATAAGTGTTATGGAGCATCAACTGATAAGACTGCACAAGTGATTAGGTGAATATGAAGTATACATGCATGTACATGTGTACACACATAGATTATATATCTACTATTATAATATATACATATGTATTCATAGGGAATTTCAAGGTAAGAATTTATAGTGGGCCTATTTAAAGATTGTTCTAGGCCCTAGCTTATAGAAATAACTGCAGTTTTAGTGATTGATTAAATATATACTACAAAGTTCTTATGTAGCCAAAACCTGACTTGGTTCACTGTATTTAGAATTATAAATGCAAGACTAAGCAATTATCAGCATCCAAACTTCACCTAGTCCTGGTAGGTATTATGAGTAAACTTTCTAATTACAATGTTGTTGTAATTATTAAGAAGTCTCCTAATGAAGACCAACCACTGATTGACAGTCCCTGGGGTCCACCTCTCATTCAATTTCTGTGTATTTGCCCAGATTCAGCAACTAGGTATGAGGATAGATACCTAGAATATCTTGGCTCTATGTTACAATTTAAATTGTTTTGCATTCTCCTGTCAATTTTTGTGTCCATGGATGCTTTTTGTCCATGGAACTATAAGATGATAGAGTCACAGCCTTGCCTATTATTTAGTAATAAAATGCCTCACTTGTGATCCTTTGCTTATGTTCCTTCTTGATACATCTTCACCCATGATCTACTCATTATATTTAGCAAAATGCTAATTATATTTTTTTCAGTTTTCTACCGAACTACTTTTCCATAATTTATTTTGAATGGATCTATGAATTCCGTGGCATAGGGATATTTCATCAATTATGAATACATATTGGCAGCTTCTTTTATATTTATAACCCAAGAGAGTTTTCTGGGATCCTGAGAGTTTAAATCACCTGTCAAGTCTCATTCAGCAAGTGTTTGTTAGAAGTAATTTTGGAGTCCTGGTCTCCCTATTTCTGAGGACAGCTCTAACTACTATGTCATTTCTTTTCTACCCCATATCCATATCCATATCAATATCTATATCCACAACTATATCTATATGTGTATGTGTACTCATATATCTGTATCCATATGCACACATATAGCACATGTGTGTATAACTCATGTTTCAAACTTTGATAGGACCAACAGGGTTTTATACTGCTTCTGCTACTACTTGAGAAATATAATAATTTTGAAGTATTCATGCTTTAAGAAATACTTTTTCAATACCCTTGCTTCTCTGTAAACTGATACAATGACATGTTTGTAGAAACTTGAGAAATAACCCTGGAAAAAAGGACACATTCTTCATTAGAGTTTAGATAATTCATTTGCAGCTGAACTAGGTAAGAGCTTCCAAGGAGCACAGGTAAAACAGAGTAGATCAATAAGCTCTAGAAAAAGTAAAATGTTGGGAAGAACCACTCAGAAATTTTCCAAAGTACATAATATTGAAAGGTTCATTTGTTGAATAATCAATTCTTTCTTTGTTTTTAATTATTCTTGCTTAATGAAAATAAATTGTTAATGAAACATACACAAACAGAAGGCTGAAAAACTGGTGGATGTTTAACATCAATCCAAGGGTCACACCAATAAGGTTCATTTTAAACCCAGTGTCAAAAATATTATGTTAGGTCTTTAGTGCATGAATAATTTCAGTGTATCAGATGTACATTAATTATATTTTATTTCATATTTAGCATCAAATACTAATAAGATCAGGGATGTGCATTAGCATTCAGTGTAGTGAGTCTTCACCTAATAATGAAAATTTGCTGTAATATGGCTAGTTATAGCATGTTGATTTTTCTTCACGGGAAATTATCAACTCAATTGATTCAATTTATTTTTAGAATTTCTCAAGATAAAAAGTTCAGTACATCAAGTGCATCCTTTGTTAAACATCCTGTGTTTTATTAGTAATGAAATAAAAAGGCAGTCATAAAATTACAGAATCTCAGAGTTGGAAAGGGCATCAGAAGATACTTAGACTATACTTGACCAAGTAATTCTTCAATGACATTCCTGAAAAGAAATCAAACAGGCTTTCCTAGAATACTGTAATGAGGTGATAACACCCAACCTCCTAAAATGCACCTTTCAATTTCTGGCTACGACACTTTTGTTTGAAAGTTTTTCCTTAAATTAAGCTCAAAATTGCCTCTCAAAAACTTCTAGTCATTGTTCCTAGTTATTTCCTTGAGGGGAAGGGGAATCAGAGAAAGTCTAATTTTTCTTCCACTTGAGAAGTAATCAAAACTTAAAGAAAATTAATGTACTCCTTTACAAAGTTTTTATACTACAACCTATATAGGCCCTATATTTCCATCTCATTTATTTATAAGGTGGTTTCTAGGCTTCTCTCCACCTCTCTTCTGTATGCATCTACTTCATCAATGTCCTTTATACAATAAATTTTATTGATGTCTTTAGTTTTTATGTCAATTACATTTTCTGGTATATTCTTCTTTACCTCTAATCCAAGAGGACCATTCTTTGCAATAAACATAAAAGAGGGGGTAAAATTTTGAAAAATTAACCCATACATCAATAAAGTTGAATTTACCTACAACATTGCATACACATAGTTCTCTTTCACTGTAAAAAGGATAGTAACTCTTGTCTCTAGTGATCCAGTTTTGCCATTATAATTTCACAGCATTTAATTTGTTGTTGTTGTCATTGTTATTTTGTCCTACAACATTGTTGTAAGCACTATGTGCATTATTTATCTCCTCCTGTTCACTTCATTTTGAATCAGTTCATGTGTCTTCATTTGGTTTTCTCTATTAATCAAATTCATGATTTCTTCCTACAATATAATTATTCAATTGCTTTCTTTCATCATGATTTTCTGCCCATTCATCAATTTCTTTCTTGAAATATAGTACTCAAAATGAATCTAGTGTTTCAGATGTATTGCGAATATGAATCAATCAGTTGTTCAATCTATAAATATTTATCATTTACTATGTCTCAGACAGAGAGGCATAATGCAATAGTGGATTGGTAGTTGGTCTCAAAGTCAGGGAAATCTATATTTAAGTTTTGCCTTTGACGAGTGCTGACTTTGCTACTCTAGGTGAGTCACTCTGCCTCTTAATGTTCAGAGTAACTGCCTGACACTTTGCTACAAAGAAATTAATGACCTCTATTCATTAACAAAGGAATTTCTCCAAGCTGGAGTTATCTATCTTTAAAAAATCACAGGTTCATTTGCTATGTCTATGTAGCCCTGCTAATTCTTCTTCATGTATCTGCCTCTTACTCTTGCCTCTATGAATAAAGTTTAGAAAATACATTCTTGTTCAGAGGAATACATGGTAATTAAGGTAAGAAAGGAAGAGGAAATGGATTCTGCAATCTAGCTCTAGTAGTATCCAAGTTTACTGACACCAAGAAGGATCTGTGAGCTGATTTAAGTTTTGAAGGTCAATGAAAGACAAGAGGCAATAAAAAAAAAAATCATGGGGCTGGAAACTATAGATCCCTCTGAATTAAATTTGAAAAGGAGTTAAGGCCTTCAGAAAATACAGTGGAAATCAAAGCCCATATTCAACGGCCCCCACAAGAATTTTCATAATATGTCAGACATATATTGCATTTCATTATTTTACTTACCTGTTATCTCATCTATGAGATATGTTTAACAAAGAATAGATTGTTGGGACCAGAATCAAACAGGCATGAAGTTAAATCCAACTGCCAATACTTACTAGCTTTGTGATTCTTACAAGTCAATTAATGGCTGTTTTCCTCACTCTTCCCTTCTGTGAAAAGGAAGCACTTACTATCCAGGGTCATTGTGAAGACAAAATGAGAAACTTGTAAAGAGTAATGAAAATATTAGAGAACTATATAAATGATAGCCATCATCTTCCTCATCATCATCCTCACTGTCATTTTCTCTTACGATGTTTATCACAGATCACTATCCATGAGTATCTATGACCAAAATTTTTCATTTCTTGCATTACTTTGGGCCTTCTCTGACTGACTTCACCTAGAAGCTTAATTTGAGGATAACATCATCATCCTGTAAGATCTCATCAGCCTCAGAATTCCATTTCATCACTTCTAACTGTGGCTCTGATTAGAAGGATCCATGAACTTCAAACCTGCATTTCACAAGAGAACTCAGCCAAGGCATCACCTCATTTCTCTTTTGAATGCACTGCTTTGATAGTTCTGACTGACTTAGTCACCATTCCCTCATATCAGGTCACTTCTCAGCTCCTTTTTGTGTGTTGTGTTCCTCCATTAGATTATAAGCTTCTGGAGAGCATGGAATATTTTTTTTTCTTCTTTTATCATGAATTTGTAACTTCAGTATAGCATAGTGTTTGACACATAGGAGGCACTGAATAGTTTACTGGTTGATTATCAGCTAATCAATCACCCAATAAACATTTATGAAGTGCTTACCATATGCCAGGTACTGTGCCACCACTAGGGATACAAGAAAGGACAAAAGATAGTCCCTACTATTAAAAATTTCACAATTTAATGGAGAAGACCACTTACAACTATGTATAACTATGTCAATATATACAACTATATGCAGATACGTATAAGATAAGTTGGAAATAGTCAGCAGATGGAAGGTATTGGACTTAAGACACATTAGGTAGAATGTGGAGTTTTAGTTGGAACTAGAATTAAGCTAAGGAATCCAAGGAAGTAATAGATGAAAATCGATTTCATATCCCCAAAAGTATTAGTGTATGGTAAGAATTATATAGTTTAAGAAGAAGAAATATGACCAACCTATAACTTCATTAATCTAAGTGGTCATTATTTTTATTTCTTCCACATTTATTTATTTTGAGGAATTTTGAATAATAAATGTTTAATTTTAATAGCATGTGGCATCTGTAACAGTTTCTGGATGATACTTTTCAGATGCACAGATAGGTAGACTAGATCTTCTTGCTCGACAACTTCGATCACATAGTCTTAATTAGAATTTTTTGTGTGTTGTTTTCAGAAATTTTACATATATGTGAATACATGTACACATATATATTAAAACATCATCCTTTTGATAATCTTAAAGTTGGAAGTATAAATGCAATCCTTTTTAGTAACTGAATAGCATCTGATCAAAATTTGTGCAAAATTCAAAAATTGAGTAGAGCAATGTATGGGTTTAGGTAGTAATTGTGTTTAATTTTAATATGAAGAACATAAATTATTTTTAAGAAAAATTTCAAATATTTTTGTAAATTTAGAGCTATTATACTTCTGAGATTTTTAAAACTTAAAAGAGCACCATGTCTTTTGAAACACTGCTGTATTTAGAGCAAGACATTTATTGTTTTTCACTCTGAAGATATTGAAATTGAGCTTCAGGGACTTCATTAAGGTCACTCAAGCTATTTAATAAAAGACTGAAAACTGAAATGCAGATTTTATGACTACATCTTATACATTTTGTGTTCACCACATTGCTTCCACTTATCTTTCAGTCTTGCCTTTAAAGCAGTTTTCTGCCTTGAAAATGATTACATAATTGTAAAAAAATATTCTTCATGGTAAAACTCAAACAGAAGATTTATTGAATGTTAAATAAAATCTATTCAAGTCTTTTGTCATCCTGACTAATATTTGAACAGCAGACCCAGATGGCTCTAGGGGAGAAAGTGAGGCTAGTGACTTTTCATAGCCCTCCCTCACTCACATCAAAGTCAATTGCAAACCATGTCACCATCTCCCTGATGTCAAGGTTCTATTCAAGAGTAAAAGACAAACTACAACCTGTGAGTCGTTTTAATTATCTGAATGGGATTCTATCTGGTCAGTTCCAGTTGTGCAACTTCACTCCTCCTCTCCTAACCTCACCTCTCCTATTCTTTAATCTACTCTCCTCCTCCTCTCCTCTATTTTTCTGGTCTTCTCTCATCCCATCTTGTCTTGTCTCATCTCCTATCTCCTCCTCTCCTCTTTTCTTACTTGAGGGTGCTCTGCCTAAAGGAAGGCAAATTTTGATCACTGAAAGCTACCAAGGTTTTGGTACCAAGCTTGAGGTTTACTGGCTAGATTTTTTTTCTCAAAGACCGAGGCTTTAAACCCAATTGACTCTGGATCTCATGAATTGGACAATACGTCCCTGTTGAAGCACCACATGATGGTTATTTAGGGGGCCTTTCTTTCTCAGAGTGAATGCCAATAGTAACCATTTCTCTTTTGGCTAGCATCACTGGGGGTCTTCCTCTCCCAGTTTAATTTGTTTTTATTAAAGGGGACATCCATTGAATCACTTCTTAAACAGAACTCTTCACTAAATAGGTGCTGCCTCACTCAAAGTCAGAACCTGAAAAGACCTTAACTTAAAATGGCCAAGGTTTCCCATGGCATCCTGGGACATCTCTAGTCATCCTGATTGATATCTGGCCACTGAACAGAGATGGTTTTGGGGGAGAGAGTGAGTCTGGTGACTTTGCGCAGCTCTCCCTCCCTCAAATCAAAGTCAGTTGCAAGTTATTTCATCATCTCGATGATGTCATGGTTGTCTTCAAGAACAAAGGACAAACATACATAAACTCATGGACTATTATGATTATTCATTACACAGCCCAAGTTCTTTTCTTTATATAATACATTTTTTAAAATAATATATATTATGTCATAGATTCTACCATTGCAAGATATGAAAAATAAATCCAGCCACTTATTGTTTAGAGGAGCGAATGAAATGGCAGGTTGAGGCTGTTTTGCCTCTCTGTTGTTTTCATTACCACTGCCCACTGTCTCAAAGATTCCTACCTTAGTGTGATGGCCTTGGGAATGTAACATTTCCTATTTTATATCATTTTCCTACACCCTGTACAATAATAAAGCATTAATAACAGTCTTGAGTGCAACAATAATATTTTATTGCAAGTATGGGAAAGTATCTGGATATGAACTGCATATAGGTAGGATATTATAGTTACAAAGAATAATTACTGTGTTTAGTTGTGTCCATTTCATTAAATACTCACATTAGATCCTTGATCTCTTTGCCCAGAAAGACTAGAATCTAGGGAAATGTCATTTTTAGACAATGTCATTTTTAGCTTGCCTATAAGACAATGTCATATTTAGCTTGCCTATAAGACATGTATTTCTGTTTTTAACATTCCCATTCAAAATTCAGGATTATGTACTCTCTCTAACCTTTTTCTAAAACCATTGTATTTTTGTGTAATGTCACAATTCACTTAGTCTCCTTAGATTAAACAAAAAAGACAACAACAAATTTAAGTTTAAACCCTTTGAAGTTTCCTTCATTTTACATATAAAATAATGCAATAATTTCTCTCCATTTTATTTAATAATGAATTCTCAAAACTGTCTCTATCTCTAAATACTCATATCAGCACACTATTCTACGCACCCCTTTATACCTATCTAGTCTACTAAATTAAGCTTTTAACATTGATTTTTTTCAACTATTTGAATTTTTCTTTCTTCTCCAAATCATACTTTATGTTACTGCAAGAATATTTTTTTTTTTATTTTCTGTTTGTAGCTCATCTTTAAAACAATTCTCATGGTTGTCTGTCAGCTACTGAGCAATGTTTAATTTCATCCTCTGACATCTAGGTGACACAGTGGAGAGTGTGGTAGTCCTGGAGTCAGCAAGATGAGTTCAAATCCAACCTGAAACTCTTTCTAGTAATGTGACTAGCTATATGAGCAAGACATTTAACCTGTGTGCCTTAGCTTCCTCAACTGTAAAAGGGAGATCATAATAGAACCCAACTCACAGTGTTGTTCTGAGGATCAAATGAAATTAACATTTGTAAAGTGCTTACCATGCTGTCTTGCATATATTTGGTGCTTAATTATTTCAACACCCTTTTTCTAGATATTAAAAACCCTCCAAAATATGAAGCCACTCCACCTTTCAAATATTACCTTAATTACACCATCCACAGAATTAATCTTCCTCTCAAATCATTTTATTCTTTGATTCCCCAATGTGCCCTGTTGAATTTCACTGAAATTTACTTCCATATAGGTCTTTGTTCATGCCCCATGCCTGGAATTTGTTTTATTATTTTTTCCATCTATTGGATTTCTACTTGCCCTTTACTACTATAAGCACTCAGGACTACTTCCTCCAAATTGGCATCACTCTTTTTCCATTTTATTACAGCTTTATCATGTAATATGCCAATGCTACCATTGTTCTGTAACTTACACAATTGGAGAGCTGCCTGAAATCTTAATTTATTAACAAACTTATCCTGGTTTGCTCTGTCAGTACAGGCCAGAAGACAAATTTGAACAAAAATTTTCCTGACTACAAGACCACTTTTCTATCCATTTTATAATGTAAGTGACCAGCACATTGAATTAGGGAAAACCAACTGGAAGAATAGGGAAATGCTGTGGTATCAGAAGGAATGAGTAAAGGATAAACATAATAAGAAAGAATGGATGAGGTAAAGGAATGTTTATTTGGAAAACTTATTAGCCTATATTTCAAAGTAATAAAGAGGGGGAAAACATTTACCAATAAGTCAAAAAGGTAGAGCTTTTATAAATCACCTTTGATTAGAAAAATGCAAATTAAAACAATTCTGAAATACCATCTCACATCTATCAGACTGGCTAATAAGAAAGAAAGGTAAAATAACAAATGTTCGAGCAATGTAGGAAAATGGTGACACTAAAGCTTTGCTGGGAGAGTTGTGAACTAATTCAGACATTGTGGAGAATAATTTATAACTAGGGTCAAAAGAGCGTGCAACTGTCCATACCCATTAACCCAATCTCTAGCCCAAAGAGTTAAAAAGAGGAAGAGGGGAAAAATAGCACTCTATATACAAAATATTTACAATAGCTTTTTATATGGTGGCAAAAATTTGGAAATTGAGTGGTTGCTCATCAATTGGGGAATAACTAAACAAGTTATGGTATATAATTGTGATGGAATAGTATTGTGCTATAAAAAATGATGAGCAGGCTGGTTCAGAAAACTCCTGTGAAGACTTTCACGAACTGATGAAAAGTGAAGTTAATGGAACCTCGAGAGCACTGTACACAATAACAGCAATAGTTTATTATGATTAACTCTGAGTGACAGTTCATCTCAACAATACAATGATTCAAGACTTTTCCAAAAGACTTATGATGAGAAATATTACCCACTTCCAGACAAAAACTAATGGAATCTGAATGCAGATTGAGGCAAACTTTTTTTAAATTTTATATTTTTTGTTTCTTTTTTTGGAGAGGAGAGTGTCTTCATTATCTTTCATAACATGACTAATAAGGAAATATATTTTGCATGATGCACATACATGACATGCATCAAATTGATTGCCTTCTCAATCAGAGGGTAGAAAAAGGGAAGAAACTTGGAACAGAAAATTTCAAAAAAATTTTAAAAATGACTCGCACTTAAATTTGAAAACAAAATATTAAAAACAATAACCATAAATGTAGAACTTTGGACATGTCATTTAGTGAAAAAGTGTCAAACACTGGCTGCTGGTCACAAATCCCAAGTATGACTAGAACTAGATTAAAATGTAATTGTGAAATATTAAATAAAATACAATAAAAATAATGTAATACATAGTATTCTACATCTGTCTGCAGCAAATAGGAATATATATATATATATACATATATATATATATGAGTGTCCCTGTTTCTATTTAAGTTTGACATAATTCATGTAGCATAAACAAGTTTTCATTTGACCAACAATTTTGATATTGTGCTTCCTAATCCCCTGAAAAACTAAAGAAAGAATACTGAATTTCTAGCCAGAATCAGTGGGTTAGAATCAGATTACTGAATGCCTACCTTGGACTAATTGTTTATCTTTCCTGGATCACCTTTTCTTTATCTCTGTGTAGGTAAGCTTCCCACAAAGTCTAGGTTGTACTGCATGTGTACGACATGACTACAGATTGTTTCTGAGGAACTGAACTTGATACTGTCTACCTATGTCAGTGATGATGATGCAGTCAGAGTTTTGTAGATGGGAGATATACATGGTTCCAAAAACGCTCAAGAGAGGCAAGTGGATAGATGACACCCCGGGGAAGACAAAGAGGTTTTAAAACAGCTTTGGATACTGCAGACATGTAAAGGAAATTGTTTTTCCAATATGTCACTGATTTCCAGACTGCCTACCTAAAGACCTTAGTAAAAGAATTGCCTTTTGGATAAGATTGGGGATTGTACCAAGGTTTTAGCTGAGATATTGTCTTTGCCTAAAAAGATCTTATTTACTGCATTTTTGGCATATTCTATTTCTGTAGAATTTGTCCAAAATCTGTTTGATGTTTTCATTGGATAAATGTGCTTACTTGTCATTTGCTGTGTGTGAAAGTCTTTTGAGTCATAAGCATTCAGTAAAAAAGAGCTAAGCTGGAGCATTTAAGACAAGTGCGTCCTTCCTTCTTTAAAAGAACTAACATGGAACTTTTCTTTCTCAACCTCTAAAAATCATAACACTAAAGGCCCACTCTGTCTCTTTGTCTCTATATAAATATGCATATATACACCATATATATGTAGTGCAGCCATATAAATATATTACTATACATACACATATATACATATACGCATATGCATAATATGTGGGGGTACAGAACATAATCATAAGTCCAGATTGATATCAATTTTGGATATAAATGAAGAAAGAAGTGACCCTGTCCATCTCAAGTCAGATGTCATTGTCTTTCTGGATAGAAAGAGATCACATTCCAGAGAAATTTATGGTCACATGTGACCTACAGCTATAAATTTAAACATCTTGAAGCTATACATGTCTTACATGAAGGAGGTGGACTAAATGTTTTTATTGTGAAAATATATATTACATACATATTTATACACCTATGTATGTGTATATACAATATATAATATGTACACATATCGGTAAATGGACCTATAGCAACATATACATAAATACATATACACCAATGTACATAAGTTTTATATTGTACATGTGAATGTATTTGTTGCATGTATGTATGTATATATGCACAAATACACACATATCCATATGTAACACACATATATGTACATAGGTCATATCAAATCTTAAGTTTGTATAATAGCATCCAATAGCCACCTACATCAAGGTTTGAGTCAAGTTGAGGAGTTGAAGAGATCTCAAAGCCATATAGTAATGTTTGACCCTGTGTTGTAGTAATTCAAAAGGACTGAATCGAATTGAGAAGAAGAGGACAAAGAATGGAGCCCTATTAGAATAGATGAATGTCCTTCCTTTCCATTTCTCAACAGGATCAAACATGACATATTATTCTTTGTGTCTCTATCTATGTCTCTGACTCTCTATTTTTGCTTGTCTTACCAATCTTCTCTCTGCCTCTCTCATTCTTCTTCATTTGTAGCTGACTCTTTGTGACTTTCTTGTAGCTGACTATTTGGAGTTTTCTTAGGAAAGACACTGGAGTGGTTTACTTTTCCTTCCCTGGCTCATTTTACAGATGAGGAAGAGAGGCAAACAGGGTTAAATGACTTGCCCAGAGTCACATAGCTAGTAAGTGTCTCAGATCAGACTTGAATTTAGGAAGAGGAGTTTTTATGACCCCAGGCCTTCCACTCTATTCACCCTAACACCTATGGACCATGTGTGCACATGTGCATGCGTGTGCACACACACACACACACACACACACATTCCTGGGGATTAACATATTCTTTGACTTACTTATCTCTATCCTGTAAGGAAAGAAAAAAGAAAGGAAGCAATTTTATAAGTGGAACAATTTTGGACTTTGAGATCCTGAATTTACAACCTCCAGAGGGTCTGACTCCTGCCTAGACTCCTCCCAGAAAGTGAAATCACATGTGAAAACTTCCATCCTAAGAGTAAAAGTGACTGATTCCATGGAGGAAGCCTCTTGCTATTGTCTCTCACCAAAGAACCTGGGAAAGTACATCATGGAGAAGGCTTTAGACTTTTCTGTGATTCCCTGCTCTCCAAAACTGTCTCCAATACAGTTGCAGTGTGATCATAGACTAGGAGGCCCCCTTTGCTCCCATCTTATATGGAGCCATTCAGGGCTACAATGTCTGTGTGGACAATAAGTTGTGTCAAAATGTTGGTACTGGTTCCCAGAGCAAAGTCATCATGCACTACATAGACCAGAAGACAATGACATATGGCATCTCTGTGTAGAATGTGATGGAGAAGTGCTGCTCCAATTAGCTGCAGTGCTCTTTCCTTGTGGGTCAGGGCTTCTGCCCAACAGTAACCAAGGTGCAGTTCAACAATCTCATCCCCACCTCTTCAGGGATGACATGGCTCTGTGTAGCACCAAAGTGATATTCACAGCACCTATGGTGGTCATGAATATTCTGGCACAATTTTGAATTGTGAAATACAACAGACTCTCCACATGGAAGACAGGGGCAATACATTTATTCAGACACCAGAAAGGGAAATCCATAATTGAAGCAAAAACCTTTACACAATAACAATACAGAGAGCAACACTATCCCCAAGCTGTCCCCCTGCTAGGCTTCCCGCAAATTAGCTTCACTAAACAAATTGTAAACAAAATCACAAGCATTTTCACTCACACTAGCCAGCAGCCTTCTTGCCTGCATCTTTCCTATCTGTGACTAGATGTGTGACCAATTTCCTCTCAGCTCTGCTCTAGCTCAGCTTCGTCCTGTTCCACTCTTCCTGTTCTGCCCATTCAGTAAGCTCCTCCCATCATAGACTTCAGACTTCCATGTTATCCAGGCAGGTCACATGGGCCTATTAACAAATGAGAAAGATCTCCCCATTTAATTTACCATTACACTTTGTAGCAACAGTAACTACCCCCACATGGTATAACTCAATGAGCAGTGTCACAGCCTTACCAAGGATCTGCTGGATCATCTTTCATAATCTATAGCCCAGCATTTGCTACTACGTGCATGTGGAGGTATGTCCCCTCTGCAGACCTCCAAGAAGTCATAAGAGGTGATGTCCTCCTTAGTTGCTTTCACAACCACATTGACCCTGCCACTTAATCCTCCCTTGGATGTTCTAGTGGAGCATCATGCCTCCCCAGACACTCTACTCATCAGCTTGATACCAGTGACTATCTGTCAGCAGGGTCATCCAATGGGGTTTCTGTTATGGGCTACATAGTGTAGTAGCAGAAAGTTACTGAAGTGGTCTCCTCCATGGCAGGGAATGTCTTGATAGAATTTTCCTAGGTATAGTAATAAAAGCTTTCCTCAGGGATTTCTGTGAGAACCATGTGTCAGAGGGAAAAGAGCTTTGTGTTGCATTTTTTGCCAGTCCAGATTCCTAGGAATGGTTGAAACAGTCCAAATTCTTATATATCATTTCATTCTTTTCCTTCAGTCATAAATGTGGGAATCTGCCCCATGTCCAGATGCCTTCAACATCTATACCTGTCTTCAAGACAAATCCAGTTTTGTCAGCTTTAGTACCAAGGCTGGCACTCCACTCTCCCCTTCCATTTAGCTGTGAGAGAGCTAACATTACTACATCAGATGGATTCCCAGAAGACTTCTTCAAAAAGAGAGTCCCAAAGCCTTGAAAACATGAGTTGCCAAGCCGAGGAGATATCTATTCCCACTAGGGTCATAGAGAATCTCTTGCCCTGTACCCTCTACCTTCTCGTAAGAAAGAGTTTCATGGACCCCCAAGCCATGAAGAACAGCTGGTTTGGGAATCCCAGACATCTATTTAATGGCCAGATTGTGGTGGAGGAGAAGAGTCTCAGAAGGACAATTCTAGAATGGAAGCAGATTCAGGAGTTGCTAGATACTCCCCCAGAAAAGGACACCATGAAATAGATCTATAGAGAGAACAATTCTGTTAGGAAAGTACCTTGGAATAAACTATAAGCAGACTAAAGATAGCCAGTCTGTGATCAGACACCCATGCTGATCACAGCCACGTGACTTTCCTGTCCAGTCTGGAAGAAAAAAGTTTGATATGTGAACATATGGGGGACAAAGAGACCTGGTCAAAAGGAGTTTATGTTCTGAAAAGGACAGAACAGACCTGCTAGTTTTTTTTTTTTGTTTGTTTGTTTTTTTTGTTTTGGACACTATCAGGGGAAGATGATCAAGTACATGAAAGCCATCCCTATGATGCCTGCCCTAGGGTCGTAATTCAGGATCCCAGAAGTATCCTTCTGAAAGGAAAGGTAGCAAGTGACTGTGCCCAAGTCTTCATGGCCCTTGAGGGCTATGACCCCAGTCTGATGTCCACCAATCCCTGTGCTTCTAAGAGAATCCCACCTTCCACTGGGGTCAGATCCTGAAGGTCTAGGGGGATCTTATGGATTCTGTCATGGCTTGTGTTCTTGTTGAATGGACTGCATCCCAGGGAACATATTCCCAGAAGTACAAGTGGAGGACAGTGATGTATTCAAAAAGCTGCTCTGGCAAGGTCACCTACCATCAGATGAGTCCCTGGATGACTTCCTGGCACACCCCAATCAGCCCCAGAAGAGCTTCTCCATGGCAACGGGTTCCCTGATGAGTCTGGTTTGAGTAGCCACATACTATAGTGGTCACCTTTGACTACCATCCAGGCAAGAGCTCCAGTCTGAACATAACCAAGGAGCTGATCCTGAGTGCCAATGATGGGGTCACTCTACTGGGCTCCATGACTAATAGCAATTTCTTCTATGGAGAGGTGAATGAGTAGAAAGGCCTGGTCCTCTTGAAATTTCTGAGAACCCAGTTCTGAATGTAAAGTAGCAGTGGTCTCTGCAAGCCAGGCTTCTGGTCTTTCCCTAGTCCAGGACACAAAGACCCAGCTTCTGAAGGTTTAGCACATTGACAACTGCAATATCTACAAAAAAACAACTTTGCTAATGATAGAGACTATAGGATTATAATCATTTTATCACTTTGAACCCTAGACCTCTGAGAACATGGGTTTAAACCTGGCTTCAGGTAAATAAAAGAAACAGAGTACATTGTTCTTCCTTTTTGTGGACGCATCCTAAAAGGTTCTCTTTATATCAAAACAGTGGAGTTAATCAGTTCAATCCCATATTTCATAAGATGTCCCTAATTTTCTCAATAAATTCCTCAGTTTGAAAACATAACTAATACTTTCCATAAGATAAGCACACCAAGTTAAAAACCTCATTCCACTATAACTTTGTGAAATTAATGTGGAAACTCTCCTAATAAGTCTCTTACTAATGTTTGTTTGCTTACTTCCTTAATTAATTTCACTTCTCCTGTCAACGAAAATTTCACCTTTGACTGGAATCACTAACCAGGACCATAATTATTATATAACCTCTAATTAGAGTTCTTGCTGGGCCACACATGTACAACAGTTCCTACTAGTTTCTAAATTGTTATTTCAGTCTTTTTCTACTGTCTTCTACTATTCATTACCTGCTGTCTGTCTTCCTCAACTCCCGAACTCACATAATTTTTTTCAGAATATTTAAATACAATCTTATTGTTTTGTTTAGCTAAGCCTCTTCTTCCTTTAGGCTAAGCATTCTCAAATCAGAGTAGCTTCTCACATACCCAACAATTTTAGGTTTAATGACCAAAAACATGCAATTATTCACAAAAAGACACATTGTTAGTGACCATTGAACCTATAGGGCATCCTTAAATGATGCTTTTTTTCGTAGCTGAAACCTCTTCTTTGGGCATAGCTGTTATAATGAAAACCTGACAATTTTCTGGCACATCTCCATTTGTATTGATTTAGCATATTTGGGCAGTTTCACATTTATGTTTTATCACGTCTCTTACTTGGGTTTCATCTGACCTTAGTGATTTATTAAGATTTAATTTATGTTTGGTTTAAAATACTCTATCACTGTTTTATGTGCCATTTACATGACTTTTTCAAAAGATCATTTGAATGAAAGAGGTTCCATAAATAGAAATGAAAATCAACTATAGTTCTATTTCTCTTCATCCCTTAGTACTCTGTGAGGATCATGTGGTCCCATTGAATTTTATGTAGCAATTTATTGGATAAATGCTTTTTGAATGAATGAAATACTTTCAATGTATTAGAAGCTTTTTATTGGCTTCATAATCCTTTGTAAACTGCTCTTGAAATTTTCTTTTGACTCATTAAAAAATCTAACCATCAATTCTCAGTTGGCTCCATTACTCTTTTCACTAAAGTAGGAATTAAAAAAATAAAGATACTATCCCTTTTTGATGACCTCTTTTACTTTACCTGTGAGCCATGGATGGTTTTATTTGAGGGCCTTGTGCTATTTGATCTTGGAAATATATTTAATGATGAAAGTAAGATTTCAAAATATGCTTCAAAGTGAGATACATCAATGAAGTAGACAGGGTGGAAGGATGATGGGGACAAAGGAGGACTCACTCTGGGGAATGAGAAAAAAAATGTTAGAGCTTATTAAATGGTTACTGGACTTCTACTTTCTTGTCTGGTTCTATCTCTGCAGAAAATAGTTTCTATGATTGAATTGGAAAATACTTATGTCAAAACTTGTGTCAATTACTACATAGCAATATTTGATCCAGTAAAATGACCTATCTTGAATTATTGGTTTGTTTTATAAATTTCAAAAAGGTACCTGTTCCTTAATATTTTTAATGAGAGCTGCCAAAAATGAATCTTTTTCTCTCCCTCCTTTTTTTGTCTTAATTTTTACTCACAAATATTTCATATTTTAGTTCATTTTCAAAAATGTTCCCTTTTTCTTTTCCCCTATATATATTACATACTATATAAACTTCCCTTTTAATTTTACATATTTCCTTGCCTAGGCTATTTGCTATGCAGAGAGCATAACTGGGCAGTATACCTTTTTTGCATACTTTAGAGAATTATATGCATATGTATCATTGTGAGTTAGCTGAAATATGGAGGCAGTAAATACCCACTGAGAGCACTTAATTGCTTAAAACATTGTCATAGTAGCAATGAGTCCCTCATAATTCTAGATAATATGCCTCTGATTACTTGCCGGTTCTTAGCTCCATAACGTTAGGACTGGTGTTAATGCAAGCTTCTGTCTGTACTTACGATCATATGTCATCCTGTGTAAGTGGGCTATAAAACAGTAGGATTAGACTAGTGTAAATAATAAAAAATGTAATGGGTGAATGCAGAGGTAAATTAAGGATTTCTAAGTTATGCTTCTCTAACATTATGTTGTACTTGCATTTGAAACAAAACATGTTTTTAATGACCAGTTGGAGTAAGACATTCATCTTCAGGATATGGGAAATTTATGAACAGTTATTTTTTCCAAATTTCTATTTTTGTCTAATTTTTGGTTTTGCACATAGGCTCTGGAACAAACATTGATAAATCAGCCAGGATATAATGAACTAAGACCCTTCAGAGAGTTTATCTTTTAAAAAAAATTATTTAGGAGCTTGATAACAGGTGTTTATACCCGTCTCACAGGTTCTTTAGACAGAAGTGACAAATGGAGTCATAACAGCTACAAAGTTTCAATAAGGGAGTTGGTAGGATTTTGGAGTCTTGTTTTGATACTTATACCATGATAGTTATTGAAAGACATGATGGAATGGAAGAAATGGGTCCCCAATGTATAGTGACACTTTATTGGCCTCTGATGTGAGCTATACCATTTCTAAGACTCCACAGACAGAAATCTGAACCTTATTCATTCATTTGTCCTTGTGGAATTGTGTCACCTGTATATAGGACACTTAAAACAATGATACAATGACAGGTTTTAGGGGTGGTGAGAGACTGATTAAATGTACTGGGGAAGGATCTTTGTGTTGCATTTTGTCATAACTTGTATTAAAATGTCAAGACAGCAATTGTAAAGACCACTAAAAACATCTTTGTAAAGCTATATTTTGAATATCTGACATATCTATACTGTTTTGTGAAATAAATGCAAAGAAAGTAAAATATGGAATTTAGACAACTGAGATAGTATAGCAACTGGAAAATTATTTTAGTTTTCTGAAGCCTCTCCTGGTTCTTTTTTCTCTTATCAGTCTATTTATGCAAAAACAATGAATGAACCAGACCTGTAAAAGTTATGTCCTCTCTGTCTCTGTCTCTCTCTCTCTGTCTCTCTCTTTCTGTCTCTCCATGCCCTTTTCCCCTCTCTTCTGTATTTTCAAGAGAAAATTATTAAAATTGAATGCCAGAGCTCCCAAATTTTCATTTCGGTAAGCAAAAGAGAAATCTATGCCTAAATAGCAAGATTCTGTTATCATTAAAAACGTGGTTTAAGTTAAAGTTACTGGTTAAAATGTCTCTGGAAAAGATAAATTGATCCTCTTACAATTCCAGGATAGTAGTGGCTATTGGGTAATAAATTCATATTGTCCTTTAAATCTAAGCAATATTGGGTTGAAATAATATAAATAAAATAATATAAAAACATGATTGAAAGAAAAAACTAGCTGTATTCTTTTTTAAATATTTCATTAAATTAAAAAAATGAGAAGACAAAAATATGTTGGTGATATAGCATAGTATTTCATGATTCTTTCAATTTGGAAATGCTTTTCAGTGTTTAATCCAGATCTTTACTAACTCTGTTTTGAGAAAATTGCTAGGAATACCATAGTAAAAAAACAGCATTTGATTTACCAAAGTCTATTTCTATTCTATGATTTTATAAGATATTCATTTGATTTCTCAAAGAGCACTATGCTCTTCTACTGAACTAAAAAGAACCAATTATAAGACAGATATTTATAGAAAATTTTAAAATTTGGTAAAACTCTTTTGGTACCTTAATTTGAGATTATCAACAACCTTGTAACAAGGAACAACATATACTATTGATGTACATTTATATTTATGGAAAATGATGTTCCAAGATATTTCGTGATTCATTGCCACAGAATTGGTAAACATAAGACCAGATTTGAACCTTTCTCATCTTTCTAGTCATTCTAATTTTGTCAGATCCCATTTGTAAGTGTGTATTCATCACATATTATGTGCTACACACTGTATTTAGCCTGAATATCCAAAAATAAAAAAAGGAAAAATATATTTGCTCTATCAGGCAAATTATTTTTAAGTATATTATTCCCATAATAAGGCTGGTAGCTAGGTGATAAAGAGGAATACAACACTTACCTTAGAGTTAGGGCAACTCATTTAACTTCTGCTTGACTTAGTTTCCTCAGTTGTAAAATGGGGATGATTACAGTATCTATCTCACATGGTTGCTGTGAAGATCAAATGAGATAGTATATTTAACACAATGCTTGCACTATTTGCATAAAATATTTATTTATTTCCTCCCTGCTCTTCCTGTAGTGTGACATGTGGCAAATACTTTTATCCTACGTTTTAATATGTGTGTGTCTGTGTGTGTTTGCATCCTTCATTGTCAAAGAAGACATGCCATCAGAGAAATAATGACATGACTTGCACTTGACTTTGTTTTGAGTGAGGGAGGGCTGTGCAGGTCACCAGCCTCACTTCTCCTCCAGAGCCATCTCAATCCAGTGACCGGATATTCATCAGGATGACTGGAGATGACCCAGGATGAGGCAGTTGGGGTTAAGTGACTTGCCCAAGGTCACACAGCTAGTGAGTGTCAAGTATCTGAGGTGAGATTTGAACTCAGATCCTCCTGACTCCTGCACTGGTGCTCTATCCACTGCACCACCTAGCTGACCTTACATTTTAATACAATATTGAGTTAAAGTTATTGTAGCTGAAGATGAATACAAGAAAGATAATGAACCCACTAACAACAACTGCTGTTATAATTATTGATGTAAAAGTTATTGTTGTTGCAACAACTGTGGAACCAATTTACAAATGAAATCAGAAACATTTCCTAAGTAAAACAAAAGCATTAGAGCCAATATTAGGCTTCTATATAATAATCCTTGTGTTAAGAAAATTAAACTTACTGGCCCACTTCTGTATAATTGTATATTCTTTGCTGGATTTTACTTGCTTCCTTACACATTTTTCACAAAACATCAGCTAGAAAAGAAACAAAAAATATCACTTAGTCCTTCATAGATCCAAAATATATTTTAAAAAAAACCTCTTAAACATTAAAAAAAATCTTCCTCCAAAATTTTAACCCAATCTACATTTTAAAAAAATTCATTCCCTTCTGGCAGCTCTGAAGGTCATGGTCCTGATTCTGTATGCATTAGTAGCCTGAGGAAGGGCTGAATCTGGGCTATATATTGTTCTCTCTATTTTAATTAAATTTCTAACCCTATCACCATTTTGACCTCATGTAAGTCCATAATAAGCACAGTTGGTATAGGTAGAGATTATAGCTTTTAAATTTGTCCTCAGGATGTGATCTCTTTATTAGTGAAGACACATAGCCACAAAAGTGATTTGTTATTCATATTTCCTGAAGCAATATTGTTTATAAATAGAAGCAGGAGTAGATATGCAAACTTTCGTTGTCATTTTTGTGAAATTAAACTCAAACCCTACCATTAAGGCCAATTTTAGACAACTAGAGTTGATGTTCAGTAATAAATATTAAAACAAATAGAAAATTATTGTTGTTTCCTCATTTTCAGGTGTGTTTGATTGTAAGCCCATTTCAAGTTTTCTTTGAAAAAGTACAGGAATGGTTTGCCATTTTCTTCTCCAGCTCATTTTACAGATTTTAAAACTAAGATAAATAAGGTTAAATGACTTGGGTAGGGTAAAATAGCCTTTAAGTGTCCAAAACCAATTTTGAATTCAAGAAGATGAGTTTTGCTGACTTTAGGCCCTACACTGTGCCTCCTAGATGTCATATAAAGTACAAAGTTGCTATTTTTTGATAAAAGCCAACAATTAGCTTTTCAAGGGTTTAAATGATAGCAAACTAAGCTCAGGTAATGAATCAATGCTTTTACACACACACACAAACACACACACACACTGTGTGTGTGTGTGTGTGTGTGTGTGTGTGTGTACAGTGATTTCTTCCTTAATGCTTGTATTACCTTTATTGAGTCAGATCATACCCCTATATCTCACTTTTCCAATGTGTCAAAGTAAGGAAATTAGATAATTTCTAAGGTCTCTGTCAGCTTTAAAGTTACAAATATTTTAATTGCCCTTTTGTTTGGACACTTTCTAGGTTTGCAATTATTCAGGTAATGTTCATGGAATCCTTTGTATGTGCATAATATTCTAGATGACTTATGTTGACTAGTGGAGCTTGGGCTTAGGTTGGGGTAATAGATTGTAGTAGAAATGGTGCTAAATTTGGAATAATGAAAACCTGCGTCACATTTCTACCTCTGACATTGACTGGATGTGTGGTTACGGCCAGGTTCCTCATAACATCCACTTCCTCCTCTCTAAAAGTGATAATATTATTGGAGCATAAACCTCTTGAAATTTCTCTGCAGATTAAATGAGATAACGCATGTATCAATATCTGGCAATCCTGAAAATTCTATACGTTTTTGAGTGATCATTGTGTTATGATGTATTATTTAATTGCTCCAGGTTTGGCATGTTTTTGATACATGGAATTATATTAATGCTTTATTCTTTTATTATTTATCCCCCCATACACTTACCATTTATCTTTCCAATTATAGATAAGGATAATTTTCAACATTTACTTTTATAAGACTTTGAGTTCCAATTCTTTTCTCCCTCCCTCACTCCTCTCTTCCTACTCATGACAACAAGTCACCAAATATAGACCATACATGCACAATCATATTAATATTATTTTCACATTAGTTGGGTTGTGAAAGAAGAATCAGAACAAAAGGGAGAAAAAAGATGAGAAAGAAAAGAAAGAAATTAAAATTTCAATATACATTCGGACTGCATAGCTCTTTCTCTCGATAAATCTTTTGGAATTGTCCTTGATCATTGTATTGCAGAGAAGAAGTCAGCCATAGTTAATCATTGCAAAATGTAGCGGTTACTATGTATAATGTTCTCCTTTTTCTTCTCACTTTGCTGAGCATCAGTTCATTTAAATCTTCCCAAGTTTTTTCTGAAATCTGCTTTTTCATCATTTCTTGTAGCACAATAGTATTCCATACATTCATATGCCACAACTTGTTCAGCTATTCTCCAATTGGTAGGCATCACCCCAATTTCCAATTCTTTACCAGCACAAAAAGAGCTGCTTGAAATATTTTTATGCATATGGGTCATTTTCCCTTTTTAGTGATCTCTTTGGGACACTGATCAAGTAGTAGTATTGCTGGATCAAAGGTTATACACTGTTTTATTTTTAGCACTTTAAAGAAATAAGAACCACTGTCCCCTCAAAATCTGAAGGAATAAAGTGCTAGTCTGGGCTATCTATTTCTCTGCATTAAAGTAGCTGCTCTAAATGCCAACAGAACATTAATTCATTGTACATTCTACTGGTGAGGTGTCAAAAGAGGTTTCAATTCTGGAAGCTGCAAACAAGTATCAGGAAATAGAAACGCTACATATTAAGTCACCAAATCCAGTTTGAACAAGGAAACTGAAGCTATTGTAATAAAAAGCAATACTAGTCATATTTCTTGCATAGAAAGCCACACTCACATAAAACAAGGATATGAGAAAAAGATGTCTTTGGTCAAAGGGAAAAGAAGTCATTGATGTGCCACAATTGTTTTAGATGGCCTGTTAATTTCTTATAACAGTGTTAAGAAAACTTTGTTATGATATTCCATCATTGTGGCTTATAGCAAAAGCACAACTATAATATAACCTACAAATATCTAATTTGTTATTTATATTCTTATAATTATTTGAAAGCTAATATTTACATTGTCCCTGTTACATGAGTGAAGAAGAAGTAGGGTTTATTGAACAAAACACTCACTTTGCAAAGGAGTACTTGGGATGGCTAACAATTGTCTTCAACCTATAGCCACTACCCAGTGGAAACAACTGACCCACACTCTTTGACTACCTAACTTCTGAAGAGAGGATTTACATTCAAATCCTGGCCTTGGATGGGTATATTTTGGTTTCCTTGGGAAAATTACTTGAGCCTCAGTTTTTACACATGTATATGAAGGGAGTTTGACTAGATGGCAGCTGAGGTCACTTCTAACTTTACTTGCATTCATATGAATATCATTAGATAAATAATAACAGTATAACAACTTCCTTATATTTACTTTGAAGTGATATGTAAAATACTATTGTACATGACTCTGACTTCTTTTTAACATACAGTTTTCTCTGTTGATATTTTAAAAAATATATCCCTTAAGTCTCTTTCAATTTCATCCCCTTCTTCGTTAAAAAAAAAAGTAGTGATTCTTATCACTGCATTGTTTATAGTGTTGGATGATGATGAATCTGTTTTCTTCATTGAGATGACTTTGTGTCTTTCCTTTTCTATCACTGTTTAAAATTTCAGAAGCTAAAATCTGGGCTCGCTGCAGATGAGATCTACACTTCTCATTTTTATTGAAGTTTCTTATCACAGATAAAATCTTTCTCTAGAAACTTCTCTATTAAAGGACTTTTCACAAGAAAGGTCAGCAAAAGTTTTTCTTGATTAAAATAAGGAAGGAAAAAAGAAATGGGAAATTCCAAGTCTTATTTTACCCAGAGGTGGCCCTTTTCTTACTAAGATATTTTCTTTCCATAGTTATTAATAATACTTGGGGGTTAAGAGGGAAATTTAAAATTTTTCTTTTATATTTTTTCTTTATTGACTTTTGTAGAGATACTCCACAGAAAAAAGCTGGGAGGGAATGTAGGAAGATTAAAATAAACCTCAGAATTGCTCATGTACATGGTACTTATGGACTTACTTTTTCTTCAAAAAAATAAAATACAATTCCTGCTACAGTGCTCAGCATATAGTGGATACTCAGCAAGTGTTGACTCACTGAATGATTGAGAAGTGAATAGACTTGTAAACTGCTTCATTTCTATGTTGTGAAGATTAATGAGATCAACTGCCTAAAATGCTCCTGACTCTGTGGAACCTTTCTCCTGTGAGTTATCAATTGAAATTTTTACATGATTGGTATAGGTTGAATTGCCATCCAATTGTCACCCAGCAGAATTACATGCAGGGGTGAGATGAGATTATATTTCATTTCCCAACTTTTTATGTCCATTCCATTTTGACTTCCCCACCATCTGCAAGCCATGAATGCTGATTTCCATGATGTGAGCCTCTGTCCTCTAGGAAAAGTGCTGAAACTAGGAACTCATTTTCTCTATTACTCAGCTGCCCTTTCTATGAACAATTTCCTGGTGTGACCTAGAAGTTAAAAAGTTCTATAAATTCACACTAGTAAATCAGAGTAGGATGAAAGCTAAGGATCATGAGCACAAAGTCCTATAGATTAATGAGATTTATTTCATCACAAACGTATGGACTTCTATTGATTTCAGAATTAATGAGCTCACTTTTACCTCAGTTTCTTAAAAAAGCATGAGAGAATTTTCTAAGTCACTCTCACTTTTCTGCAAGGCAGATTTGGGATATTCCCCTGGCATTTAGGTTATTAGTTAGGCATCCTGTACTTTAGAAACTGGGTGAAAATTAGAAACAATTAATTCTAGGAGAGTCCCAGTGTGTGAGCAGTTAC
This sequence comes from Potorous gilbertii, assembly GCA_028658325.1. Lineage (NCBI taxonomy): Eukaryota > Metazoa > Chordata > Mammalia > Diprotodontia > Potoroidae > Potorous > Potorous gilbertii. The sequence goes on from CM053773.1 coordinate 70,171,085, forward strand.
TCACACTTTTACTGGTTTTTGAATCATGGAGTGCCATCTTTAAGAAAAGGTGGATAAAAAGTTGCAATTTCATCTTGAATCTGCATTCCATATTTTGATTGTTCTTTGAATATACAATAAGTAAGGAAGGTAACTCACAGTAGTGGGGAAATATTTCATACCCTTTTCTGTGCCAAACAACAATGGCTGTGTCTCTATTAATGACTCAGATATTGAGTACTAAAGCACATAAATTGCTGTGTACTAAGACATCAAAAATAATTAAAATATTTATTGTATATGTCATATATAGCCATATAAAGAGAGTTCTATACCAAAAGCTGTGGGGATCCAAAACCATATAAAACATAGTCTTTATCCATAGGCCTATAATTTCTAGTGAGAAGCGTGAAATATATATGTAAGGAGAAACAGTAAAAAAAAAAGCAATATAAAATAAAATTCTAAAATAAGTGAAAGCAGCAGTGTTATTAATTTAAATTAAATGAAAGGGAAATAAATAATATCGTTGTAATTATGAAGTGGCTAAAAGTAAAGCATTTTTCACATTTATAAAAGGAGATAGTCAAATGTTCACTAGAAAAATAAGTCTTCATTAAAAAGAGATCGAAAATATATTAAAGGAAGAGGAAAATATGAAAGTGTGGAGAGGAACATGTAGATTCAGCAGAAGTGATATTATATACCCAGGAATACAAATATTCTTGGTGAGAGAGAGATGTCAGGGCTCCAATTTCACTGTCACTTTGCACTTAAGAAACTAAGCTTGTTATGGCCACTATATCTCCATAAATCCACTGTTTTAGGAATACAATAAAACCTCATTCTGAGACTCTGTTTGTCCTGAAATTTGTTCATACTCCAAAGGGAATTTTCCCATAGGAAATAATGTAAAATCAGATGATCAATACCACATCCCAAAAAATATTCATATAAAATAATTATTTCTAAAATAATTATTTCTAATTTCAAGTGTTTTGACCCCAATATGTCTGAAATACAATAGCAATCATTAGGAAAGAATATAAACTGAAAATAGAATAAATTGACCTCCATTTTACCTTTGAGAAGAGTCATGGCTGGCAAAAGGAAGATGAAAAGGAGGAGGAGGAGAAAGGGTTATTGCTTGGAAGGAGAATGTCCTATGAGAACATCAGAGATTTCAACATCAAGAATGTTCTCTCTTATGCTGCTTTCATTAAACTAAGACTAACACTACTGCCTTCACTTCTTTTTCATTTTTTAGAATCATTTTCATGTTTTGACTCACTGATTTTTTTCTTTATGTTGTTCACTTCTGACTAGGAATCTAATTGACACTTATTTTTCATGTTTTTCATTCAGAATGTCATGGAAATGTGACATTGCATTATCATTAAAAATATTCATGGCTCTCATAGCTACACTTTTATTTAGATGATGTTTTACAACAAAATTTTTATATTTGTACTTTGAATTTTTGTTCATCCTGAAAGACAAATTTTGATTTTGCAAAAAAATTTTCCTCATCCAGGGAAGCATGAACTAGGTTACTTGTAAACCAAGGTTCTATTGCATTATTCTACTGTTACTGCTACTACCGTTACTTCACTCTCCTCTGACTATGAATGACCCTATTTTGGGTTTTCTTGGCATGGATACTGGAGTGATTTGCCATTTTCTTCTCCAAATCATTTTACAGATGAGCCAAACAGGATTAAATGACTTGTCCAGGGTCAAAAATTTAGTAAGTGTCTGAAGCCAGATTTGAACTCAGGAAAATTAGTCTTCCTGCCTTCAGGCCCAGTATTGGGTGGGTATCTGCCCACTCAAGAGTTATTGTGTAAAAATAAATCAGAAGGGGATAATATTAGAGAAAGGAAAACTATAAGAAGCAGGTTTCCAAATTAAAGCATGAGACAATGAGGATCTGAATCACAATAGTGGCAGCTAGCATGGAAAACATAAAGTTTACTCTTGAAAGTATTTTCAAAGTAAAAAAAAAAAAAGTAAGCTTATGACTAATTGAATGGTCAAGGATAGTGGAGAGTAATAACAGATAATGTCAACATTTTTTGTCCTGAGAATTCTTGTTATTAGAAACTGATAAAATTGGAATGGAAAGTTGGTAGTTTTTAGAGAATCTAGGAAATTTTGGAATTTTTCATTGTGAAAGGAGGTGATAACCCAAGTTTTGTATATGCAGCATTTAAGATTATGGTGAAATATTTAGATGAAAATAACATGCAGAACATTTGGAAATAAGTTGGAGTTAGCCAATAATTTTCCTGTCTTCTATTACTACCCTACCAAGATAAATAAAAGTGCAAAAATGCTTCTGTATAAAGATTCTGAGCAAGGTCACAACCTTAACAATGCTCAGGCATTAAAAAAAAGTAAAGTAAGTATTCTTGTATTTGAAGTGATATAATTTATTTTAATTTCTCTGGGGAGAGTACTTGGATTACATCACAATTGGAAAGTAACATTCTTCTATTTAGAAGATGCTATTTCCTGGCACACTGGTAAATACAGTAAAGAATGATACTGTTTTAGGAAATCCAGCCTATATCATGGAGGAATATAACACAAAATTAACAAAATTTCAAATATGTGTATATGATTACATATAGACACACATTTGCATATAGAAAACACAAATGTGAATGTGTGTGTACATATACACATATACTATATATGCCTATGAATGTATTTGTACTCATCCATTACCTGTGATAAATTGATACTTTTCATGGGTTAGTGAACAATTAACTATTTTATGACTGCATAAAAATAGTGGGAGATAATATTATGTTTCTAGTTTCATTAGAAAATAAATTCTCTAGATGGCGGAGTAAGGGGAATGACTCACCTAAGCTCTTGGATAAACTCCTTTGGATATTTCTGAAAGGAGACTCTGACCAAATTTTGGAGCTGTGGAATCCAGTGGGAGACAGACTGTGGCAGATTCAGAGCCCAGGAGAGATTGGAAGGTCCACAGCAAGGATCTATTCCACGGGGGTCAGCCTGCAGCGCACAGTGCAGAGTGTCCAGTGCAGCAGATAGGAAGGGCCTCAGGCAGCCTGAGACAGCAGCAGGGAGAACCAGTAGACCAGCAGCCAAGGATGGGAGATCAGCAGAGCCAAATGAATGGCAGCCCCTGAGTGCCAAATATGAGCCCAGCAACTCCTGAGACTTTCAAGCCCCCAGATTAAACATCAGTAAGTTACTTACTTGAACTTCAGGAACCAGCATGGTGGAGTGATCAGAAAATGCTCTCTCCTTCCTCTTTGATGACCATGAAAGAACCATAAAATACTTCTTCAGAAAAATCCTCAATCATCAAGGACAGCAGAGAGAGCAAATAGTCTCATAACACCTGAGGCTAGGAAAATAACTAAGGGGGGTTCCTCCTACTGTGACAGAGGCAAACCTGAAGGACAGAGGACCCAGGATGGAGGAAACTTGCAGTAGGACCCAGTCAAGTCTCAGCACCAGGAGAGGAGCCCCAAGAGGGGTGGGAACTCTTACTAGCATTTAGACATGCCTCAGCACTGCAGGGGAAATGGAAAGAAAATAGGACAGCTGGGGTCACCATCCTCTGAGCTTCCCTTTGCCTCAGTTCAGCTGAGGAGATCTCCTGTAACCAGTTCACCCTTCCCCCACACTTAACAAGTTATCTCCAGAGCTGATCAGGGAAACACAAAACAAAAACCTGCTCTTAGCTTTTTCACACAAGTCAGCTCAACACCAAGTTCTGCAACTTCTTTTTTTTTTTTAAATAAATTTATTTAACTTTTTACATTCATTTTCACAAGATTTTGG
>CM053773.1:70175388-70206225 GCA_028658325.1 Potorous gilbertii
GGAAATCTCCTTCACTGTGTTGCTGCGCGGCTTCCACTGTTCCAGGATTTGTCAGGAGTTCTTTTTACAGGAAATCTATGGGCTGTGGGTTCGGACCTAGCATAGGTGAGTCTTTCTACTCCGCCATCTTGGCTCCGCCCCCCACTGTCACAAAATTTATACTTTTTGTCCTGCATTTTCAAAATTAGTTCTGGATATCTGTATGTTTTGAATGTTTCCAGGTTGGTGGCATCAAAAGAGTGATGTAGTCACTTTCCTCTTTGTCTGGACTCTAGTTTTTACCCAGGAAGAGTCTCTACTCCCCTGTCATCACAGTTGGTAGTACTCTTCAAACTGGAACTGGGCCCTTGTTCTTTTGTGAATGACCACAAATATTACTCTCTGCTCTAGAATTGTAACTAGATCTGCTACATGTAGCCACAAGCACTCATGCTCAATATGAACAATGAAGATGAGAATGTGTGCCAGATTCTGTGCTCAGTGTCAGCACAAGATCCTCCAAAATTTCTTTCTAACTAGTTGTCTGATTTTGTTCCTTCCTTAAACTGAAAGTTTGCCGTGGTGTTGATGCTATTGTATTCATCTCCAAGGCACTACACTGGTGTTACCATTGAGTAAATTCTCTCCTAAGCCTCACCTTGGTGTCACATTCTTTCTGCTGATCTCCTAAATTGTATTGGACTAAGGAAATGCCTCATCCTGATGTTTTAATTTCTATGCTACTCCAGAAAATTATTTGATGCATTTTATTAAAGGAGTTGCATTAAAAATGTTAGAATTTAACTGAGTTTCTGCCTTAACTCTGCCATATTTTCTCTCTCCCTTATGGAGCATACTTCCATTTAATTTTAATGATTTATCGTGCTTCTCTTATGTGAATTTGTCCTTCACTTTTCAGTATTTGATTTTGCCTCTTTTTTTGTTTGTTTCTTTGGCGAATTTGTCATCTTATGAAAAGAAAAACAAGGTCAAGATAATCATGTTATACTTCCATATTCTCAAATTCAACAGGATTTGAGAACTTATCAAGTATTGTATTATTTCCTTTGTTTAAAACATCATAGAGGCTGGTACACATTTACTAGATTAAAAGTCATAACATTCTACTGTTAATGCTTTCTTTCTTGATTTTGTTAGTGGTTCAAGGTAAAGATCTTTGATTTTCTTCCTCTTGAGATCATCAGAAATTTTAGGGCTTCCCCCCATATTTTCCTGTTATTATTCAATTTCTACCTCCCTGCCTTGTGATGGTGGTTTTTCTCAAAGAAGGCTAGCTTCCTGTCTTGCTGAGCAATTCGTGCTTAATCCAGCCTGAGTCTCTGCTCAACTGACTTGTTTTGGAAAATAACTGACCCAAGCTATGCACTGGACTTCTTTCCCTAAGGCTTAGTGAAATACCACACAGTCTCCTCACACATTATATCTTCTCCCTGTACCCTGTTTCACTCCCTTTCTTCCTCAATTCTCTGGCCTGGTACCAGCAATTCAGATATTTTCTGTGATTGATTTCACCAGATTGAATCTCTTAAGCTTGGGGAGAACAGGGTAGGATCCGAGTTTGTGTGTTTAAGCAATGTTTGAAACTCAAATATATATTTAATTATTTTGATTGCATTCTCTCACTCTTCTGCAGAGACCTTTTGCACCACAGAACACTTCCACCATGCTGACAGTTATAGCCCCAGTAAACTTTTTACAGTCTCAACACAGGATCTACAAAGCAAAGGGAAATAGAGCTTTGGGCAGAGTATGAGATTGGGTTTTGTTGTAAATCCCTAAGTCAGATCCTTGAAAGTATTTGATCCTTGGGTTGGCAAGTACAGCTTTTCTGCCAGTACTGATGGAGGGGGTGTTGAGTGCTCATTGTAAATTTCAGTTCATGTTTTTGTCTTTGTTTTTTTTTAAGTTTTTACCTTCTTTTGTGTTCCTAGTGTCCTAAAACAAGGAGAAAGTTAAAGTTGTTTTTTCAATTTTTAGTGCATAAGTTGAAAAGTTTAAGAGGTCATTGAGATCAGATAAAATGTTTAATCTTCCATCTTGATGGTCATGTGGAAGCTTTCATCTATGAATCTTATATAGAACACTCCATCATGAACTGTTTGTTCTCTCTTTGCGTCTAGTATTTTCCATGTCTAAAATACACTTTTACTCTCTATGCTTTTCATAGAATTTGTCTCATCTCTCAAAAGACAATATATGTACCATCTTTTACTTGAAACATTTTTCTAGAAGAAATTTTTACTTCCTTAAATTTTATTATAATTATTTCTATTCATTATATATGTCTATATGGATATACATATATGTACCTGTGTATGTATGTATGTTTTATCTCTATGTATATATGTGATGTGTGTATATATATATATATATATATACACACATATGCGTGTATATATGTATGCATGTATGTGTATGTGTGTATCTAAAGAGAATCTACAATTTTTCCATCTGGACTGACAATGATCTCCAGTTTGTTGAAAGGGGCTAAATTTAGGTCAAGAAATGTCAGATATAAATTGGGTGGCAATAATTCTACTTTTCTCTCTATCATCCAACTTGGGGAGCATTAAAATCTTTCATGCCCTGAGCTTGCCCTTGAGATTCTACCCTAAAAAAGTAGCAACAATAGCAACCCAGAATGCTTTAGAAAGGGAAATAACAAGCACAAGAGATACAAAACTTTGTTCCAGCAACAAACTACTTGGGAATTGGATTGATCAAAAATGGAAACCACTGACTGTATGAGGCAACAAGAATTATTAAAATAGAAAGAGTGAAAATTATGGAAGCAAATATATAGTATAACATAACAAAAATAACTGACTTGAAAAACAAGTTGTGGAGGGACAGAAACAAGATGGAAGAATGAGAGCAACAGCTCACATTAACTCTTAGACAAACTGCTACAGATACTTCTAAAAAGCAAATCTGACCAAATTGTAGAGGTACAGATTCCAACAGGGCACAGACTGTGACAGATTCACAGACCAGGACAGACTGGAAGGTTGACAGGAAGGACCTGTTCTGCTGGGTGGTAGAAACCATGGCATACAGCACAGTGCACCCCCCCCCCCCAGTTGCACAACCAAGCAGAAAAGACCCATGGGGGCCTCAGGCACCAGTAGCATGACAGAACAGCAGAGTGGAAGCCCAGGGTGGGAGACCAGTGGAACTGAGTGAGTGACAGCCGCAGAATCCCACATATCAGCCTCAGCCTCTCCTAAGACTTTCAGTGTGCAGGTTAAACCTCTATAAGTCACCTACTTGAATTTCCTGGAGTCAAAATGGCAGAGGGATCGGTAAATGCTCTCTCGCCTCCCTTTGTTGACTTCAGAAGAGCCATAAAATATTTCCCCAGAAAAATCGTGGATCAGTGGAATGCATAGAAGGGGCAAAAAGTCTCATAGCAACTGAGACTAGGAAAGTTGCTAAAGAATATTCCTCTTACTGTAGGGGAGAAATAAGTCAAATGGATTAAAAGCCATACTCCAACAATATGTTGTTTTCAAGAAACACATTTGAAATGGGGGATGCACACAGCATAAAGGTAAAAAGATTGGAGTAGAATATATTGTGCTTCAGCTATGAAAAGCAGATGTAGAAAAGCAGAAGTAGAAATCCTAATCTCAGAGAAAGCAAAAGCAGAAATAGATCTAATTAAAAGAGATAAGGAAACTATATCCTGCTCAAAGGCAGCATAGACAATGAAGCCATGTCACTACTAAATATGTATGCTCCAAGTGGTATAGCATCCAAATTCATAGATGAGAGGGTGGGGAAGTTGAAGGATGAAATATACGGCAAAACTATACTAGTGGGGAACCTCAACCTTTATCGCTCTGAACTTGATAAATCCAACCTTAAAATGAGCAAGAAAGTAGTTAAGGAGGCGAATGAAACTCTGGATAAGGTAGATATGATAGATCTCTGGAGAAAACTAATTGAGGATGGAAAGGAATGTACCTTTTCTCAGAGGTATAGGGCACATATACAATGTACATATGACTGTGTGCTAGGCATAAAAGCCTCAAAGTCCAGTGCAGAAAGGCAGAGAGAGTCAATGCATCCTTCTCAGATAATAATGGAATAAAAATTTTTTTACAATAAAAGGCCATGGAAGGATAAACCAAAAATTAATTGGAAACTAAATAGCCTAATCCTAAAGAACAACAAATCATAGAAACAATCTAAAATGTATTTCAAGAAAATGACAATAATGAGACCACTTACCAAATCTTATGGGATACTGTAAAAACAGTTATAAGGTGAAGTTTTATATTATTTTTGAATGCCTACATGAATAAAATAGAGAAAGAGGAGATCAATGTCTTAGGTATACAGTTGAAAAAGGTAAAAAAAGAACAAATTGAAAATCTCCAAGTAAATACTAAATTAAAAATGCAGAAAAATGAAGGAGAGCTCAATAATGCTGAAACTAAGAAAGCTATTAAACTAATAAATAAAACTAATAGTTGATTTTATGAAAAAAAACTAATGAAATGGATAAACCTGTGATCAATTTGATTAAAAAAAGAAAGAAAACTAAATTACCAATATCAAAAATGAAAGCAGTGAAATCTCCGATGAGGAGGAAACTAAAACAATAATTAGAAATTATTTTGCCCAACTTTGTGTCCATAAATTCGACAATCTAAATGAGGTGGGTGAGTATTTAAAAAAATGAATTACCCAGATTAACAGAAGAGGAAGTTGAATACTTAAACAACCACATCTCAGAAAAAGAAATTGAACAAGCCATTAATGAACTTCCTAGGGAAAAATCTCCAGGGCCAGATGGATTTACAAGTGAATTCTATCAAACTTTTAAGGAATAGTTGATTCCAATACTATATAGACTATTTGGGAAAATTGGGGAAGAAGAAATCCTCCCAAATTCTTTTTTTTGATACAAATATGGTTTTGATACCTAAACCAGGAAGATCGCAAACAGAGAAAGAAAATTATAGACCAATTTCTCTAATGAATACAGATGCAAGAGTTTTAAATAAAATTTTAGCAAAAAGAATACAGCAACTTATCATAGAATAATACATTATGATCAGGTAGGATTCATCCCAGGAATGCAAGGCTGGTTCAATGTTAGGAAAACTATTAGCATTATCAATCTTATCAACGACAAAACTAAAAGAAAACAAATTAATATATCAATAGATACAGAAAAGGATTTTGATAAAATACAATACCTAGTACTATTAAAAACTTTGGAAAGCATAGGACTAAAGGAAATGTTCCATTAAATAATAAGCAGTATTTACCTAATACCTTAAGCAAACAGTATATGCAGTGGAGATAAGTTAGATGCATTTCCAATAAGATCAGGGGTGAAACAAGGATATCTATTATCACTACTATTATTCAAAACAGTACTAGAAATATTAGCTGCAGCAATTAGAGAAGACAAAGAAATTGAAGGAATTAGAACAGGCAAAGAAAAAACTAAGTTATCACTCTTTGCAGATGACATGATGATATACTTAGAGAATCTCAGAGATTCAAGTAAAAAAGTACTTAAAACAATGAACATCTTTGGCAAAGGTGCAGGTTACAAAATAAACCCACACATACCTTCCGTATCCCTATATATCAGTAACAAAAACCGAAAGAGACAGAAAGGGAAATCCCATTTAAAACTAGGGTGGAAATTATGAAATATTTGGGAGTTTACCTGTCAAAACAAACCCAAGGACTATATGAACACTATTACAAGATACTTTTCCCACAAATTAAGCCAGAATTAAGTAAATAAAGAAAACATCAGTAGCTCGTGGGGAGGAGGGCTGAGCCAATGCAATAAAAATGACAATTCTACCAAAATTAATTTACTTATTTAATGCCATACCAACCAACTCTCAGATAATTATTTTTTAGAGCTGGAAAAAATAATATCAAAATTCATCTGGAAGAACAAAATGTCCAGAATATGAAGGGACCAAAGAAAAGAAATTCTAGAAAAGGTGGTCTAGGGCTAGCAGATCTCAAATTGTAGTATAAAACAGCAATTATGAAAACCACTTGGTACTGGCTAAGAAATATAATGTTAGACAAGTGGAATAGGCTGGGTACTCAAGACACAGTGGGCAGTGAATATAGCAATCTACTGTTTGATAAATCCAAGGAGCTCAGCTTCTTGTCAAACTCACTGTTTGACAAAAATTACTGAGAAAACTGCATATCTGTGTGGCAGAAACTAGGCATAGACCCACGCCTGACACTGTACACAAGAGTAAAGTATAAATGGGTACATGATCTAGGTATAAAGATTGATACTGTGGACAAATTGGTGGAGCAAGGAATAGTATATTTATCAGATTTATGGGGAAGGGAAGAATTTCTGACTAAAGAAAAGATAGGAAGCATAATGAAGTGCAAAATGGATAATTTTTCATTATATTAAACCAAACCCAATGCAACCAAGATTAGAAGGGAAGCAGAAAACTAGGAAAGAATTTCTGCAACTGCATTTCTAAAATATATAAAGAACTCAATCAAATGTACAAAAATATAGGCCAATCACCAATTTATAAATGGTCAAAGGATATGAACAGACAGTTTTCAGAGGAAGAAATTAAAAGTAACTCTAGTCATACGAAAAAATGTTCTAAATCACTATTGATTAGAGAGATTCAAATCAAAATATCTCTGAAGTACCACATGACACCTATCAGATTGCAAACATGGCAGAAGAGGAAGACTAATAAATGTTGGAGAGGATGTAGGAGATTTGGAATATTAATTCATCATTGATGGGCCTGTAAACTGATCCAACCATTCTGGAGAGCAATTTCGAACTATACCCAAAGGGTTATAAAAATATGCATACCATTTGACCCAGGAATACAGCTTCTCGTACTATATCCCCAAGAGATCACAAAAATTGTAAAGAGTCCTACATGTACAAAACTATTTATAGCAGCACTCTTTGTAGTGGCCAAAAACTGGAAATCAGGGGAATGTCCCTCATTTCGGAACAGCTGAATAAATTACAGCATATGAATGTAATGGAATACCATTGTGATATAAGAAATGATGAACCAGAAGACTTCAGAGAGACCTAGAAAGACTTATACGATTTAATGCTGAGCGAAAGGAATAGAACCAGGAGAACTTTGTGCACAGCAATGAACACAGTGTGCAAAATTTTTTTTTTGGCAGACTTGGAACTTTGTTGGAAAGCAAGGACTTAAAAAAATTCCCAATGATCTTTTAGGGCAAAATGCTTTCCACATCCAGGGAAAGAACTAAGGATTTCAATCACAGAATGTAGCAGATAATTTTCTTTTTGTATTATAATTTGTTTTGTTATATGATTTCTCCCATTCATTTTAATTCTTATACACAATGAAAATGTATTTAATAGGAATGTATGTTTAGAAGCTATATAAAGTTGTATGCCAACTTGGATAGGGATGGGGCAAGTATAGGGGAGGGAGGGATAAAAAAAATCTAAGTTGTATGGTAATGATTGTAGAACACTGAAAATAAATAAAATTAATTAAAATAATGAAAATAATTGGAACAAAGGAAAAACAAATTGTTAATTAAGAAATAACAATTATTGTATTACCTATTTTAACAATGTAATAAAAATGAGATGTGACATCTTATGTCAAGAAACTTTTAGAGGAAAAAAAACCAATATCCAAATTTTTTAACACCAGAAGGCAAAATGTAAATACAAAGGCTCTGGAAGTCATCTTTTAAAAGAAAACCCAAAATAAAAATCTCAAGAAACATTATTGCCATAACCTAAATTTTCCAGTTGAAAGAACATATATCGCCTAGAGAAAGAAACAATTCATCTATAAAGAAGCCACAGTCAGGGTCACACAAAAATTATCATCTGCTAATACAAGAAAGAATCAAACTTGGAATACAATATTTCAGAAGACAAAGGATGTGGCCTTATATCCCAGAATAATTTACATAGCAAAAGTGAATATAAGCTATAGGGAGAAATGGACTTTTACTGAAAGAGAAGACTTCCAAACATTAGTGAACTTCAGTTGTATCAAAACTTTGATGTTCATAAATAAGAGTGAAGATGAACATTAGAAGATAAACAAGAATGGATAACAAAAATTACTAAACAAAAATAGAATATATTAAAGAAGAGAATACCTGAACCCCATTGTCACCAAGAGTAATACAGGGAGTCCAATTAGACAAAGCATGGAATAACTCTGCTTTGTATTCATAATATTAAGAAAAGGATAGAAAATTAGGGCAAGAAATGACACTGTGAGGAGGGGAAATTAAGGGAAAGTTAGGAAAAATATGGTATATATGCAGGTTGAGCAAGTAGATATTTATATAAAGAGGAGAAATTGGAGAGAAATGGCTGATATATGAAGCTCGTACTCCTTTAAATCTGTGAGAAAGAAGAATACAAAAATAACGTTTAGAAGAGAAATACATTTCTCAACATGGAAATACGAGGAAAAGAAAAATCAGGGATTGGACAAAAGTTTTATTGAGAGAGGGATTAGTCCCAAGCAAATTAAACTCTGAACATGTATGTGTGTCTATGTGTGGTGTATACACAATACATGTACATATTTATATATGTGTGCACATACAATGTATATGCATAATTGTTTAATATATGTATAAGTGTATGTGTATGTATGAACATATATATGTATATGATCATTTCAAAGTGGTGAAAAATTGTAAATTAGAGTAATACCAACTGAAGTGGCAATCATAAATTTGGCAAGAAATATGGTTTATGAATGTCGTGGAATTCTATTATGATAAACTCTCATCAGAATAATAACCAAACACGTTTCCAAAGACCTAATAGTGAACAATACCTACCTAATGATAGAGTGGTAAAAGTTTTACAATGCAGAATTGGGAACCTTTAATTTTTATGTAACATCGCAAATTTAGAAAATTTTATTACAGATATTGTACATGTTTGTGAAGTTGTTTCATTATTGCCTACAAATGAGTTATGTCTTTATTGTATATACATTTGATATAAGGCAACCAGAAGGGAGAGAAAGCAGATTTAGCCTGATGAAAAGAAATGACATATTTAGAAATGTTAAAAATTCAGTCCAAAACACATCTATGAAGAATTCCAAAATCATGCAATTGCAGGATCTGAGATTTGAAAATATCTATAAAGATTATGTAATCCAACCTTAACAGAAATGATTTGTACATTTGACTCAAAGTCTTTACTTGAACACCATCAATGAAGGAATACTTTATCTCTACATTTTGACAGCTTTAATTGTCATCACTTCCCCCAATTTACATAGAGCCATAATCTTCCTTCCTTCCTTCCCTCCTTCCTTCCCTTTCTTTCTTTCTTGTCTTCCTTCCTTCAATTCTTTCTCTTTACTTTTTTGACTACCATGTCACAGTGTATACGTATGTTGAGTTTGCATCCATCTCCTTTTCACACATTACTCTTTAGCCTACATTCTAATATCACATAGAGCAAATCTAATTATTCTTCCACATGACAACTTTTGAAAATTTTAAAAACAGAAAATGTGTTTTCCATTCCCTCCTTTCATTTGGTCTTCTTCAGGTTAAACATGTGTAATCCTACTATCATAAAAAGTCCCCTGATCATCCTTGTACATTTCCAGAGTTTCTAAGCAAATATCATTTATATTATATAATTATAGCTTCATAACTATTTTTAATTAATTCTCTTTCGTGGAATGTGGTGCTCAGAAATAAACAATATCACTTAGGTACTTTCCCCTAGGGTTGAATATAGAAGTAATAACCTACAAAACCCTAGAAATTTCCTTCATTTCTATTTACAGTTACATTTTCTTTTTTTATTGGATATTATCTCACAAAGGGTTTTTTTTGCATTGAGTTAGCATTTACTCTTGTTTTGGATATTTCATATATATTTGTAAATCAGTCGTTAAATATGGTCTTGGAAGTCTCTTCTGTTTTATTTTTTTACTCCATCTAAATGAAATATAATTTAATTCTTTTCAATTTCTAACTTTAGCCCCTACTATTGAGCCTGAAAGGTATGACCTTAATAAAAGATGACAGATAGATAGATCTATAGATAAATAGATGATAGATAGATAGATAGGTTATAGATAAATGCACAGAAGTGTAGGATATTGGACAAGATTATCTCCTTAATTTTAAAGAGAAAAAAATGGAAATAGAGATAATGGCTTTTGTTTAGTTCCATGAGTATTTACTAGAAAATTCATGGTATTAGAGTAATATAATGTCAGTTACAATAGAGATCTGTCATGTGGTATATATAATAGATGGAGAAAAATTAACATAAAACCATTTTTTGAGTAAGGAAAACCAGATGTTTGTATGACTTGATCTTGCTTGAATTGACCAAATATGAATTTTTAATCATTGAAGTGCAGAGGTTTAATATATGCCTACAACTCTCAAAAAAAAGAAAAATTAAATTAGATTCATAGGACATTAACTAGATGACTGTTTTATACAAATTTTTCTTTTAAAAACAAATTCCTTTTAATTGATGTCTTTGTTTTTTATACCCTATTCATTTCCACAAAAACTACAATCCTCTGCTATGCACTGAGACTCCTCTTGAAAATCAATTTTTAAAAATTAATTAATTTTCAGTTTTCAACATTAACTTCCACAAGATTTTGAGTTCTGAATTTTATCCGTATCTCCCTTCCCCCACCCCAAGATAGCTTGCATTCTGATTACTCATTTCCTGAATCTGCCCTCACTTCTCTCACACCTCTCCCTTCTCTTATGCACTTCTCTTCTATTCTCTTGCAAGGTAGATTTCTATATCCCATTGCCTATAATTTCTCAGTTGCATGTAAAAACATTTGTTTTTCTCTCCCTTCCTCCCTCCTCAAACATCCACATTGAGAAGGTAAGCAATTTCATATAGGCTATATATACATATGTAGTCATCCAAAACACTTCCACAACAGTCTTGTTGTGAAAGACTAATGATACTTCCCTCCATCCTATCCTGATCCCCCAATTTATCCTATTTTCTCTTTTGATCCTGTCCCTCACCAAAATGATTTACTTCTGATTAGCCCCATCCTCTCATTTACCTTCCTTTTTATCATCACCCCTCTCTTATACCCTTCCCTATTAATTTCCTGTTTGGTAAGATAGATTTTCATACCCAGTAGAGCGTGCATGTTATTCCTTCCTTAAGCCAAATCCAATGAGAGTAAGATTCATACTTTCCCTCTCACATACCCAGTGTTACCTTTCCTTATGAAAGCCTTTTCTTGCCTCTTTCATGTGAGATATAATTTGCACCATTCCATTTCTTCCTTTCTCCTTCTTCCAATATTTTCTTTTCTCACTACTTAAATTTATTTTTTAGATATCATCCCTTTGTATTCAAATCATCTTCTGCCCTCTGTCTCTCTGTCTCTGTCTCTCTCTGTCTCTCTCTTTCTACACACACACACACACACACACACACACACACACACACACACACATGCATACACATACACACATGCAGAAGCCCACATACACACAATTCCTCCAACTACCCTAATACTGAGAAAACTGTGAAGGTTACAAATATTATCTTTCCATGTAGGAATGTAAACAATTGAACTTTAGCAAGTCCCTTATGATTTTTCTTTCTTCTTTGCCTTTTCATTCTTCTCTTGATTCTTGTGTTTGGAAGTCAAATTTTCTATTCAGTTCTATTCTTTTTATCCAGAATGCTTGAAAGTCCTCTATTTCACTGAATAACAAATTTCCCCCTGAAGTATTATACTCAGTTTTGCTGGACATGGTTTTAATTCTAGCTCCTTTAACTTATGAAAGATCATATTCCAAGTCCTTTGATCATTTAATGTAGAAGCTGCTAGATCTTGTGTTATACTGACTGTGCTTCTACAATACTCAAATCATTTCTTTCCAGCTGTCTGCAATATTTTCTCCTTAATCTGGGAACTTTGGAATCTGACTACATTGTTCCGAGGAATTTTGCTTTGGGGATCTCCTTAAGGAGGTGATGAGTGGATACTTTCAATATTTATTTTTTCCTCTGGTTCTAGAACATCAGGGCAGTTTTCCTTGATAATTTCTTTAAGGATGATGTTGAGGTTCTTTTTTTATCATGACTTTTAGGTAGTCCAATAATTATTAAATTGTCCTCCTATGTCTATTTTCCAGATCAGTTGTTTTTTTTTTCCAATGAGATATTTAATATTGTCTTCTATTTGTTCATGCTTTTTTTTATAGTATCTTGATTTTTTCATAACATGATTAATTTCCATCTGTTCCATTCTAATATTTAAGGAATTCTTTTCTTCAGTGAGCTTTGGAACTTCCTTTTCTATTTGATCAATTCAATCATTCTTCTCCTCACTGGCTTTTTGGATCTCTTTTGCCATTTAGGTTAGTCTATTTTCAAGGTGTCATTTTCTTCAGCATTTTCTGGGTCCCTTTTGGTAAGCTTAACTCATTTTTCTTGATTTTCTTACATAACTCTCATTTCTCTTTCCAGTTTTTCCTCTACTTCTCTTACCTGATTTTCAAATCCTTTTTGAGTTTATTCATGGCCTGAGACCAATTCATATTTTTCTGGGAGGCTTTGGATGTAGGAACTTTGACTTTGTTGCCTTCTGGTTGTGTATTTGATCTTCCTTGTCACTAAGTAATATTCTAAATTCTGTTTTTGCTTTTGGTGTTTTTTTTTTCTTTTTTACACTTTTCCTCATATTCCCAGCCTATTACTTGACTTTTGAGATCTTTGTCAAAGTAGTTCTCTGCTTCCATTTGGGGTGGTGAGATATGCTGTCAGCTACTTGATCCCCCCACAATCTGTGGACGTAGAGCTCCAGAAACAGCTACTTCTACTGACTGCTGCTGCTGCAGATCTCACTTCCTTCATCCCTCCACTGCCCTCAGGCTGTAGTCAATCCATGCTATTCTCTCACACACGTCCCACAGGTTTTCTCCACCGACCTTCCAAGCTAGCCTTGGCATTTTGGGACAGTAAGTCTGGAAACCACTACAACTTCAAGTGATTGCCCTCCCCCCACCCAAGTCCTGATCATACCCAGTCTATATTGGGGTGACCTGTGCTGGACTGGCCTCAACTTCCAACCCTGTGCAACAGATGCTTCCTATTGATCTTCCAAGCTGTCCTGGGCTGTATATTTACTTCACTCCATCATTCTGTGGGTTGTGCAGTTGCATATTTTGTTTAGTCATTTTACACATATATGAAGGGTGTTGGGGACAGAGTTCAAGCAAGTCCCTGCTTTTACTCTGCCATCATCACTCTGCCCCACCTACTCTATTTTAAACAAAAGGTAAGAAGGATTTGACACATGCCTGAGTCATAAGAACAAGAAAAAATAAGTCTAGCAATACCAGCCAAAAACAAAACAAAACAAAACATCAGTGATGTTTTACAATATAAATAATATTGTGACATGAATTCTAACCTTTGTAGGGGGGGAGTTTTCCCAGCTCTTCCCTGAGACTAAGCTTGTTCACTATAATTATAAAGCATTAAATTGCTGTTATTTCCATTAGCATAGTTTTAGTCATTTGGTATATTATTTTCCTGTCTGTTTTATTCTTCAACAGATTACATAAAATTTCCCAAAATTTTATGAATTCTTCTTATTTACTATATATTACAGTGTAACAGCGTTCCATTATACATATGTGCCATAATATATTTGCCTTTTTAATCACGTGTCTCTCACTACATTGTTTCTTTCTATGCCATTTTAGTAGTTTGGGGTATTTCAGTTAATGTCTGTTAATGCTTACCACTTTAAAAACCAGTCTTTCAAATGACTTTGTATTTTAATTTAGATGGAAAAACCCTTCATTCTAGTCCTCAGTTCCAATACCTCATAAGCAAACAATCAATCAGGTACAGTGCCTGATGAATATGTCAAATGATAAACATAGCTATAACTATTTCAAGGCTATTGAGTCAGACTCAAAAATTTGACTCTATTCTTTTAAAGTCTGTGGTTTGAAATAAATAAGTAGCCAGTAAAGTTGTCCTCTGTATGGGTTATTTAAACACCTATACAAAACTGTGATACTTGGTTTTGTTCTGCTGAATTATTAAGTGATTAACTATTTTGCAATTATGCTAGGGGTGAATTATGAATGCTCTATTTTTTTTTAAAATGGTTTTAAGTTAACTGTTTTGTTGTCACTGAGTGTCAGGAAATAAATATACAACCAATGAGTGAGTCTTGGTCCATGTCTGCACAATGCATTTGGTTATTGATGAGAAATTTATCACACTAATTTCAGTGTCATTTTAATTTAATGTTTCAAGATCAAAATCAACTGTAAAAATTGAAGTTAAGGAAAAATAAAAAAATCTTAGGGAAAAAGAAACCAGGCTTTGGGAAAACAATGATTGTAATATTAGAGAATGTGGATACTAATAAAATCTTTCTTTGATATAATGATTTTCATTGCCTTCAGATGTATTTTCCATAAACATGTTTTACGATGAACACTGAAATCAGTTGTTAAAATAATTATTTAGTAAATACACTTAACAAAAATTACTAAAACAAGTAATTGCTTTTGTTTTTTTAATGAATTATCAAAAATTCCACAGTTTGCCTCATGTGTTTAGCAATATCTAATAAATTTAATTATTATTGGTTCAAATAAATGTGGTGTTTTTCTTCTAAAGTCATGTTACACTATTATTATAGGCTTATAATTCAGTTTTGAGCTATATCAGCGCTTTGGGGAAAAATGACTAGTAATTGTTTTTGTACTTTAATGACAACAGCAATATGGCATAGTGGAAAAGGCTTTATTTGACTTTTGGAGACTGTAAAATTCTTTCTCTGCCACTTATTGACCAAAGGAACTTAAATACAATGGACTTTATATTTGATTTGTATTTGTAATGTCCAATATTTTGGTCTTTTATTTTCTTTATATGCAAAAGGAACTTAAATACAATGGACTTTATATTTGATTTGTATTTGTAATGTCCAATATTTTGGTTTTTTATTTTCTTTATATGCAAAAGGAACTTAAATACAATGGACTTTATATTTGATTTGTATTTTTAATGTCCAATATTTTGGTCTTTTATTTTCTTTATATGCAAAATTAATGTATACAACTAGATTATATTGAAGGTCACTTCTAACTCTAAATCTCTGATCCTGTGATCCTTCAGTATTAGTAAGCAAGAAAAATCCATTCATTTAGCTTGTCAGTCAGCAAATTTGAGTACATGTCATTTAAACATTTTTGTTGAAGGTGTTGCAGACACTTATGGGGGCTAAGCATTAAGACTAAAGCATGGAACTTGCTCCTGACTAGCTTGCAGCTTAGTATGATTATTTTGCCATATGAACAATAAGAAACATAATATAAACATTAAAATTATAACCATTTGTAGATTCAAAAAGTATTTAAATTTCTTCCATTGCAATGTTTTTTATACATGCCATAAAAAACTGACGTATCAGTTACACAATAAAAGATTGCCCAACTCATAGACCAATTAATAGTAACTCATGGGATCACAAATTCTCAAAGTTGAAAGAGACTTCAGAATTTGTCTTGTAGAAGCTATATATGAATAAAAATCCCATTTGTATTATCTAAATTTGCAATACCATTATTGGTGCACACGGCTTTGCTGAGTATAGATGTGTCAGAGGGAAGAACAAGCAAAAGTTCAAAACATGAGACATTTTGGCGGGAGTTTTGGATGCATTAATAAGAATAGTGCAAGATATTTCTGGAAAGATGGTAGAACCTTAATAATTATGATTTTAAAATGCTTGAAATTTCTTAAATAAAGGAGAATAATTGAACACTTTCTGTTTTGTGGTTGTGATATCCACAGCTGTGCATTTCTGAAGACTGATATGGTGGTAAAGGGTAGAAACAATAAGAAACAATAAGAGGAGAAAGAGAATAAAAGAGATTATTTAGGAGGAAATTATTGAAAATTTTCATGTAAAAGATAATTAGGCCTTGAATAATACTCGTAGCACTAGGTAGGGAAAAGGAGAGTAGGAGCTTCCTGAGTTATTTTAAGTGTAGAATATAATAGATCTAATGAGTAATTTAATGTAAAATAATGAAAATATGGTGATAAATTCTTTATGTATAAGCAATTATAAAATTTTGGAATGTAGTGAATATGACAGTGTATCTGACATACTTAATTTCTGCAAGGTACTTGTTTTCTGACCCTAAACAACAATGAGGCCATTAACTTCAAATCGTTTATTTGAGAATTGCAAGTCTACCTTACTGTCAAGATAAACTTAGAGATTCTAATATATTAATTAGACATTAGAATTGATATCAACCACCACCTGAAGTATGGACTCTTACAGAACTGATAAAGCAATATTTTAAAAGGAAATAGTGATTGGAAAGAGTGAGCATGCTTCCATCAAAAACAGTTGAAACAAACTAATCTCATTTCATTTTTTTGGAGATGGGATAATGGACTAGTGCATCAAAAAATGCTGTAAAAATAGTTTCCATGTGTTTTAGAAAAACAATTAAAATAAATCATGATATTACTACGGAACATACAAAGTAATGTTGGCTAAATAATAGCACAGTTAGGTGATTTTTAAAGATGTTAAGAGACTGGCCCAAAAGAATTGTCACTAACAGTTAAATTTTAAATGAAATCTTCAGTAGAGTATTCTATTGATTATGCTTGGTTCTAAGCTTTTAGACAACTAAAATAGTATTTTGGGTCAAAATTTGCAGAGACTGATTTGAAAATGACATAAAGCAAGGAAAAAATAGGTAACTGATCAATGAAAGAGTGGGCATGCAAAAAAATCTCAGTAAGAATACTGAGCTGAATCTAATAAAATGATATTCAAGCCCAATAATTCCACATTCACATACTTTAGTTAAAACGAAACTTCACTGGTAAATGAGGATTACATGAGCAGAAAGAAGTTCTTATAGAAATATTTAGAGGCATCAGTGAATTGTAAGCTCAGCAGTGTATGTTTCAAATACTTCATTAAATGCTGAGGGTATAAACTCAAAATTGAATTGACTGTGACCTCATTGAATTATATTTTAATGAAGTAGACATCAGTATGTATATAACTACAAGCAGAAGTATAAAAATAAATAGGAGTTTTAGGGAAGGAGGACACTAGGAGCTGGACAACTAAACTGTTAACACGACCTTAGGGAGCATTAAGAAAACAGTGTGAAGAACTGAGGAGTTAATCATTTGATTGTCCTACTTGCAGGTCACATCTTAGTGCTATATCATGAAGGATTCTGGTGATCTGGAGAGCAGACAGGGGAGGGTATGCAAGGTGGTAAAGGATCTTGAGAACAAATTATCCCAAAGTAAAGTGTATTAGGTCAGAAAACAGTGGACTGTCCATTGACTAGAGATTTTCAAGAAAAAAGTGGGCATGAATTGGCACCTTTTTGGTTTGACTCAGAAACGTTTATTGTTATTATTAATATGAATTAATTAATATCAGGGTTATTAGGCATAATTCACACAATATGTACTCTGAGATATTTTCTAGCTTGGAAAATGTTTAAATGTATTCAAAAGCTCATTGTCTTTTAGCCTCTTCCTGTTTTAGCCATCTTAATGAAATTTTTTGTTACATTAAGATCACATTGCTTCACTACAATTGGCACCCTGGTTGTCAGGTTTTTCCTCTGGGTGTAAATGGGGAATATTAATTTCTTTAATGGAAGAGCAACTTCAAATATTTAATATTTTCCAGCATCTTCTTTTTGTCCCAAACTACTGATTCTTTGTTCATACAAATAATCTCCTAATAAAAATTTTTGAATTACAACACCAGCTCAGTTGTCTTTTTATGCGTATGATTTAGGTTGTCAGCCTCCCAATCATCCCTAGTAACATTTCCATTTTGCAAGCCAAAGAGAACAAAGTATTTCATATGTGAATTGACTAGGGAAGCATTCAACAATATTTTATTTGTTGTTTGTTTATTATGTTTTTATCTATGCTACCTTGAAATTTTGGTAGTGGATTTATTCGGTTTAGATTCCTCTTATAATTTTAATTTCCTGAGATTCCTTCAGATTCCATGCTTTGTATCTCCTGTTATTCTCAGATTTGATAAACTTTTCAATTATTTCTTCAATCACCTGATTGATTAAAATATTGAATTGCACATGATCTACTCTAGAAACATATATTACACTAATAGAGGTAGATCTCAAGCCAATCTGATCCAGTTCTGTTAATTAATATTGTTTAGGGATCTATTTATTCAAAAAGTTTTGAATTCATCAAAATGTGTTGTTATTTACCCCACATTTCTTGGGAAAAACTTTTAAGCACCTTGTTGAAAACCGGACACATAAAATGAGATACCATATATAAATATCTTTGTAACATGAAGTAATATAAATATTAAGTGTTAGTATAAAAGTACTGTTGGTCATTTGTTGTTATTGTTCTTCTTATCCCCAACAACCAAGTAATCATTTGCACAACAAGAACAAAAAGGAATGAATTTAATTTGGAAAATTATTCCTAATAAACTGTTAGAAATCATCGATTCTTTTTCTAAGTACTCAACAATCATCCTTTAATAATACTTTATGAATTGTCACACATTGTTACTAATCACCCTTAAAGTCTGAATTCTCAACTTTTGCTTGTGGCCACTTATATGGTGTCTCCTCTTTTTCCTATGATTCTTCAAGGAATTGGGGAAATAACACAAACACATTTGGAATTTTAGCATGTAAGCCCAGGTATGATACTTCAGTCTCATTTAGGGCAATTAGGTACCTACTATTTCTTTACTTGTCTTGTACTTCACCTCTTTTTAACCTCTCTGACCTCTATTCCCCAAGTAAATATATGTATAAGCATTTGTATGTGTATGTATATGTTTGTCTTTCAAAGAAAAAATAGGATAAATACATCAACCATTGATTAACGACCTATTGTGTACCAGGTATTCTAGGCAATGAGAATTCAATGCAAAGAGATAAATATTACCTATAATCAAGGAATTTAGAATCTATTGGGAAATTGGAAAATTCAGAGGTTTGTGTAAAATAAATAGAATATACATCGAGGTAGGGCTAGCAGTAAGCGGAAAAGTTATGTAAAAGTAGGGAATTGAACTGAGTCTTTGATAATTCTTAGTCACCTTATTAAGCAGAGGTAATGAGTGACTGCGTTCCTGTTATGGAAAATAGCCAGTGGAAAAAAAAATGGAGATGGGAAATGGAATGTTAGGTCTGAGGAACAGTAAGAAGAAAATTAGTTTTTTTTTTCTTTTTACCAATTTGCATTGTTCTTCCTTTCCCTTAAGAAACAGGTTCATCACTCCCTTGAGCTTTTTACACAACAATAAAGGCAGCTTGTGGCATAGAGGACATAGTACTGGCTCTGGAATAAATCTAGGATGTTTGTAGAAAGTGCTTAGCATAATGCCTAGAAGATAACAGTAACTATTTAAATGCTTTTTCTTTTCTGTAATTTTCTTTAAAAGTTTGTTTTTACTTTTAATAACAAAAATGTGAAAGAATGCATTACTGAACTTGGACTATAGTGAAAAATGTTAGAAAACCAACAATGCCTTTTTAAGAATTGAAAAACCAAAATAAAAATCTTGAAATTTATAGATGACATTAACAAATTTGAAAAATAAATAAATAAATGAAGCTGGGTGTTATGACAATTTTTTTTTAAGAAAGCAATTTGTGATTTGATTACAAAGTGGAAAGATGAAAATCAAATTATTAATATTGGAAAATGAAATACAAGAATTCATAACATGAAGAAAAGCAAACGATTTTATGATCAAATTTTTTTGCCTAACAATATGTCAACAATGCCAACAAGTTCAATGAATATAATGGATCTTTACAAAAATATAAAGTAACCAAACTAAGAGAATAATAGAGAATTTAAAGATTCAAGTTCAGAAAAAAAAGTTTATTTTAGCTTGTTATTCTTCTTATTGAAAAACTAATGAGAAGGAAGGGAAAGAAATAAATATTATATAGTGCCTACCATGAATGTTCCAGGCACCATACTAAGCCTTTTTGTTTCTGTATTTGTTTTACACATATTATTTTATTTTATACACACCATACATCTGTGGAGTAGAAGCTAGTGCTATCTCCATTTTGCAGCTGAGGAAACTGAGGTAAGCAGAGATTTAAATGACTTGCCCAGAGCCAGATAGCTAATAATTGTTGAGGCCATATTTGAATTCAAGTGTTTTTAACTCAGGCACAGCTACCTCCAACAGTGCCTAACTGAATGAAATGGATCATTTTGGAAGAATAAACTAGGGGGAGATGATGAAGGCTAATAATTGCAGTAGTGACACTTGTAGCCATTGGAGTAATTGTTATTTAAATGTTGAAAGTGAGATGTCACTGCAGCATCCAACTACAATCTTTGGATAAATATATGGGGGAAAAGCAGATTTGGAGCTTGAGAAGGATGGGTAGACTGAAACTATGAACTTATTTGTGTAGAAAGGATAGTTTGAGCTTTTAGAATATATGTGATTATAATGGGAAAAAATGAAGTGAGAAGAACAGAAGGCTGAGAACAGAATACTGGAGAATGACTATATTTTTGGCAGTAGTTTCTAGGAAGAGCTATCAGTGATGGAAATAAAGACTATTAAAACAGAAGGAGGAGAAACAGGAGCATATGTTGTCATGAAGACAAAGGGAAGAAATAGGTTAAATCAGAAAGTGGATATTTTTCTGGAATACACAGAGAGGTCAGATAGAATGAAGATTACTGAGAATAGATTTTGGATTCCATTACTAGAAGACCTCTTACAATCTTTGAGAGGAAATTTCAGTAGTCTGATAACATAGAAGGTGGCTTACAAAAGACTAATGAATCAGTGGGTAATTAGAAAGTGGAAGCAACTGATGTAGTATTAAAAATAGGAAGAATACTTTGGACATCAGAATATTTTATTCACAGAGCATTTATAGTCTCTATAATTCTTTCAAATGCCAGATGAGTCAATAAGAAATTTCACATCTGGCTTGGAGAATAAGCAGCAACCTTCAAATTAGGGGTTCCACATGAAGAAATAATTAGGCACTTACTTATGGAGAGGTCAAACCATCTCCAAATGCATAAATGTCTGCCTCTGAAGCAGTACTCATTAACTCAGTAATGAGCTGTTGAAATAGCAAGGCAGAGAGAATCTACAAAGCAGGGGAACTAATTGTCTTGTAGATACTGTTCTCTCCCCTGCTGGTAGAGAGACAGACACATCCTATCCACATACTATGGGAATTCTGGATGTTAGAACTTCTCAAACATTTTGCCCAGCTTAGATTCCTGATCCACACGTGCTTCCTGGTAGCTAAATCCAATGCATATGCGCTAAAAAAAAACTTGCTCTTGTGTCTCATTTAGCGTATTTTTGTTAGAAAAGCATGAAGATGAATAACGTGAGAAGATATCTGAGCAATGTGAGATGAGGAGAGAAGAGGGAGCTTTCAGTGAATGACTTCACTTCTTTTTGGTTAAGTATGATGCAAGGTTTTGAACTAAGGGGATAGGAGAGTAGGTTCCATGAGAGGAGTAAGGTAGGAAGAAAAGATTTGTTATAGTTGTTATGGTGAACTGGATCATGAATTGATTAGGGAGATGAAAGAATTGGCAGGGTAGAGTACTACATATGAAGTTAATACATTTTTAAGTTTTTCTCTAGCTCAGTTTGACAGCTTGTCTAGAAGAGTGAAGGCTGTTAATAGTGGGCAAAGTATAGGGTTTGGTGGCAAATAATTAGTGTAGGATATGACAGAAAAGATTCAAGTATACAGGATAGCACGTCTGCTATATTGAACTGGTTCACCAAGGGTGAACACTCTTACTGAGGGAGAAGAATGTAGCCAGTGCAAGGAAAATGGAATTTTAAAGAGCTAAGAGAATAAAGGATTGAAGGTAATAGTGAGCAAAAAGATAATTTTAGGTGTCATAAATCAGAGGGAAAAAGAGAATGAGAAAATATTATGGACAGATGAAGGGATTTTGGTGTTTAATCAAAACAGAAATGGAACAGATGTAAATGATGTCAATATCAAAGGCATGGATATCTACATATGTAACTCATCACTAGGGAAGGAGTAAGTCAAGGGAATTCAGTAGAGTGAGATATGGGAAATCAGTGAATACATACATACATCTATACATATGTATATATAAATACATAAATGTTTATATGTGTATATGTATACATACAAATATATCCAAATATGCATGCATATGTGTGGTTGCATGTATATAAATTCAAGTAGGGTAAATATTTGATTGAAAAAAAACGTCTCTCAGTCAGGGACTGGAGACGCTAAGCAAGGAAAGACAGGATCCAAGGCATCTACATAAAGTTTCCAGAATTTTTCCTGGGTGATAAATATGTATTGAATGAAGCTCATAGGAAGAAGTGTTACTTAATGATGGTATTAGAGAGAGCATTTGGTAGTGGTGATGATAACAAGGTCTGTTCTGCCTCCTTTACCACTCTGTTACTAGGGAATATGAGTGAAATTGCAACCAGTACTTGAAAATGGCATTAAGGATGAAAACATAGAGGGATAAAAAACAGGAACACAATTCTGCAATTAAAAGTCCTACCCTGGGTTGGGGAAAGGATGCAGGAAAAACATGTAATACATAAAAATAAGAATACACAAGGCAAAATGAGAAGGGAATAAGCAATAGCAAAGTAGAAAGAAAATAAGTTAGATATATTTTAAGTAGCAGCAATGCTAGCAACAATAATTTTGTATTTAAAATGGAATAGAAGCGAAGATGTCATCTTGTGAAAGAGATGGACTGGCTAAACTCTGAGTGATGGTAGGATCGTTTGAGAATGTCATTCAATATATGTGGTCATTTATTCTAATTCTGCATGAACTGTCTTACTTAAATTATGATCTACTTCAATAAATATATGCAATTCTAGTCTAAAGTTGACTAAGGGTGCTTCCTGAATCTTTTCTGTCTGAATTTCTGCATTTATCTTTCTAGACTAAAGTATCAGTGACATTCCTTGCCTTGTTTACTGTGTATTGATTTTGTAGTGTGCTATGTCATGTACTCTATATATCTGATCCTACACAGTAACTTGACATTTGTGTCTTGTTTTTTCCCCTTTCTTTAGAGGTTTTGTTCTAGTGTTTGTGAGTTTTAACATGAAGTGCTTTGATTAACCCAGAAGTGAACTCCACAGCTGGAAAGGTCTCTTTTGGGGCTATATATAGTTGTAGTTGTTGGTGTAACTGTTGTTCTGTCATTTGATATGTGTCTGACTGCGATTCTATTTGGGATTTTCTTGGCAAAAATACTTGAGTGTTTTGGCATTTTCTTCTTCAATTCATTTTAAAGATGACAAACCGAGGCAAACAGTATTAAGCGACTTCTTAAGAGTTACACAGGTAGTGTGTGAGGCCAGACTTGAACTTGTGAACATGTGTCTTCTTGATTTCTGATTTTTAGTCTATCTTTCCATGATCCTTTATTACACATAATTTTATTGTATCATGATCTGAAAAAGATGTATTTAAATTTTCTGCCTTTCTGGATTTTATTGTGAAGTTTTTATGCCCTAATACATAGCCAGTTTTTCTATATGTACCATGTGCCACTGAGACAAAGGTATACTCCTTTCTATTCCAATCAGGTTTTCTCTAGAGTTCTATCATATGGAACTCTTCTAAGTTTCTATTTACCTCCTTCATTTATTTCTTGTTTATTTTATGGTTATATTTATTTAGTTTCAAGAGGAAGTTTGAAGACCCCACTAGAATAGTTTTGCTGCCTATTTCACCCTCTAACCCACTTAACTTCTCTAAGAATCTGGATGGTATATCACTTGGTACATATATATATATATATATATATATATATATGTATATATGTATATATATATATACATATATATATATGTTTAGTAGTGATATTATTTCAAATACTAATTGTTTCTCTTTTGCCCATGAACCCTGAGGTCTTCCCCTCCAAGTCTGATTATTTTTTTTTAATTAAAGGGATCATCCCTTGAGTAACTTAATGAAGCCTATTTCTTGAATGGGTGCATCTTCCTCAAAGTGAGAATATAAAAATTAGCCTGAAAGGAAAATGGTCTCCCATTGTATTCTGGGCCATCTCCAGTTTTTCTGATGAATATGAGACCACTGGATCCAGATGGTTCAGGAGAAGGAAGTCGGGTTGATGACCTCACACAGCCCTCCCTCACTCAAAGCAAAGTCAACTGCAAGTCACTGCATCATTTTCATGTCATGGCCATCTTTGACAATGAAGGACAAACAAAACAACAACCAATATCATTGTCATGGTACCTTTTACCAAAATGTAGCTGCCTCATTTGTCTTCTTTAATTAGATATATTTTTGCTTTTGCTTTGTCTGAGATCAGAATTGCTACTCCTGCTTTTTTTAAAAAATTTAGCTGAAGGGTAATACATTCTACTCCAGCCTTTTACCTTTATCCCATGTGTATTCCTGTGCTTCAAATGGGTTTCTTATGAACAATACATTGTTGGATTATGGTTCGTAATCCATTCTGCTATCTACTTCTGTTTCATGGGAGAGTTCATCCTATTCACATACACAGATATGATAATTACCTATGTCTATCTCTTCATTACCTTATCCTCCCATTTGTGTTTTTCTCTCTTTCCTTCCTCATTAGAGTTTTGCTTTTGATGACCACCTCCCTCAGTCTGTCCTCTCTTCTTTCAGACTCCTCCCTTTTCTTCACCTTTACTGTTACTGTTTTCAAAGAGTAAAATAGATTTCTACAGCCAATTGAGTGTGTATGTTATTCTGTCTTTGAGTCAAACACAATGTGAGTAACTTTAAAGCAATGATCCCCTCCCTTCCTCCCTTTCCTCTACTATAATAGATCTTTACACCTCTTCATGTGATATAATTTACACTTTTCTGCCCCCCTCTTTACTCTTCTCCCAGTACAATCTTTTTGGTTTCACATCTTAATTAACTTTTATTAGCACATCAAACTATTTTATCATCGCATCCTCTGTCCATGCAGATGCTTTCTAAATGTTGCAATAAATACACTGTTCTCAGGAATTACAAGTAACATCTCCCCATGTAGGAATATAAACAGTTTTACCTTATTGAATAACAGATTTGTTTGTTGTTAAACTTTCCTTTTGCTATTTTATGCCTCTCTAGAGTCTTGTATTTGAAGATCAAATTTTCTCTTCGTCTCTGTTCTATTTTTTTTTCTACCAGAAAAGTTTCGAATTCCCCAATTTCATTGAATGGCCACCTCCCCTGAAAGATTATGTTCAATTTTGCTGGGCAGTCGATTCTTTTTTTTTTTAATCCAAGTTCATTTACTCCCAGAATATCATATTCTGAACACTCCCATCCTTTAACGTAGAAGATACTAAGTCCTACATAAAATCCTTATTGTGATTCTACAATATTTAAATTTTTTCTGGCTGCTTATGATATTTTCTCCTTGAACTGAAAGTTCTGGAATGTTGCTACAATATTCCTTGAAATTTTTCATTTTGGTATTTCAGGAAGTGATCGGTAAATTCTTTCCATGAATACTTTTCCCTGTGGTTTTAGAATACCAACGCAGTTTTCCTTGATAATTTCTTAAAGATGCTATCCAGGTGCATTTTTTTGTTTTATCATGCCTTTCAGGTAGACCAATGATTTCTGATTTTGTTTGACATATTCTTGATATTTTATAGAGTCCTTTGCTTCCACTATCCCAATTCTAATTGTTAAGGAATTGTTTTCTTCAATTAGCTTTTGTACAACACTTTAATTTGGTCAATTTTGCTTTTTAAGAAGTTGTTTTCTTTAATCAATTTTTGTCCTTCCTTTTCCAAGCTGTTGACTTACTCTTGCATAACTCATTTCTTTTCCCCATTTTTCTTCTAATTTCTTATTTCATCTTTAAAATCTTTCTTGAGATCTTCCAAAAAGAATTTTTTGACCTGAGACCAATTCATACTCTCTTTTTATGTTTTAGATGCAGGTATATGGACAGTGTTGTCCTCTTCTGACTTTATTTCTATTATCCCATAGAAAATGTCTATGACCAGAGTTTGGTTTTCTTCTTACCAATCTTTTTTGCCTATTTTCTTGCTTGTAAAGTTCAGCTCTGCTTCTGGGGCTCATTTCTTGTGCTGAGGTCCTTCTGCTGAGAGCCAGGTGTCTGGTCATGGACTTTGTGTGGTGGGGGCCTCAGATGTTGGTCGCTGGAGGTTGTAGGGGTCTATCTGGTAATCTGGTGCTGAGCTGA
Source organism: Potorous gilbertii (assembly GCA_028658325.1). NCBI lineage: Eukaryota > Metazoa > Chordata > Mammalia > Diprotodontia > Potoroidae > Potorous > Potorous gilbertii. Next base: position 70,201,688 of record CM053773.1, read on the forward strand.
AGTTCTAATGTGGTGTTTTGTGTGTGTTGAGGCCAAGTGGGTTTTTCTATGTTTCCTTGGGGCTATACTGAAACACCTGTAGGTGTACCTGATGGAGGATTCCTGTCTCCCTTCTATTGTGTTGGAGCATGTAGAAGTCAGCTTTGGAGTACACTTGGACACCTGGGGTCATTCTGGCACATATGGTGATTTTCTGAGCTGGAATTTGTTGGTTTCCCTGGCAATGCTAAAGCATGTGAGGGGTGTTCTGATTTTGGTGTTTACCTGGTACATCTCATAGATGATCAGGATTTCTCACTGGTTTCCTGAGGTGGTACTTGCTTGAATGCTTTACATCCTAGAATATGCTCACCTTTTACCAAAGTGAGATGAACCTTTCTTGCCAATCCTCTAAATTTCCTGGGCTGAAAGATTGCTCCACCCCATCATTGTGCTTGTTCCACTACTACAGGATTTTTTCCTGGGGTGTTTTTTTTCTGTTTTTCTTTTTTCTCAGAGGTCAATATGGGTGAGTGATGGTGATTTACTGCTTACTCTGCCATCTTGGTCCTTGCTAGTTAAGATATTTCAAGCTGTCATGTTGAAACTAAAATAGATGTTGACTGTTTGCATAATCTGAAGAGATTCCTTCTTATTGATTCAAGTATTCATTTGTCTATCAAATATTTATCAAGAACTGACTAACTAGGATGTAATTTTTTAGGCACTGAGAAAGACACAAAAGAAATAAGATATATTCATTACCTTGATGAACTGAAACAAAATTCACAGAAGAAAGCTACTTAGGGAAATAGCTAAAAATATATTCTCCCTTTCTTTGCAAATACTTTCTTCTGTATTAAATTAAATTAATTTTTATCAGTGTTATTTTTTTGACATTTGATAGCTAATGACATTCTGCATTTATAAAATGCTCATTCTCTTGGGAAACTATATTCTTCAAATCTAGAGAACAAATAATGTTACTTGATACAATTTATATCATTTTATTGGATGTCTATTTCACAATTCTATAATTTTTCTTTTTTTTCTGATGATATGACATTATCCATTGGATATATTTATCTGGATTACTATTAACAAACAAATATATTACTTGAGTCCAAATTAATTAGGAAATAAAGAAAATGACTTACAAATAAATTGATAAATTGATTTCTTATGGAATAAATGTATACATATATGTATACACACAAACACATATGTACATAACCACATATATGCATATATACACACATAAATACATATATGTATATATGCACATAAATAAATGTGCATTTATGCATGTGTACAAGTATATATTCATGTGTGTATACACACATGTATACATACATACATATGTGTGTACTATTATTCACAAATGGATTACCTGTATGTACATTGGAAAGATCATTCAGGGATGTGAAATAAACCCCTCCATTTTCACCAATTGGAGAGAAATATGACTGTTTCCTGAGTCTGTAGGTCTGACTTTATCCATATTCCTTTTCTCAAATGTTATAGCATAAACTTCAGCTGCCAAATTATTTAATCAAGTACTAGCCTCTCATGTGGAATATTTTGTGACATTCTTAATGTAGCAGACTTTTTGACACTATGAAGTAAAGTGCCATTTATTTTTTTCATATTCTAAAGTGATATTTACTGAACCTGTCATTTCTTTGAAACTGAGGAGCTACCTCTAATCATGCAGAGCAGTACTTCTATTGAAATTTAAGGTCTTATCTTTCTGAGTACCTGAGAGCTTTAGTGACTTGCTTAAGGTCACAAAGAAGGGTGGAAGTACTAAAACATAAGTCTATTTGACTCTGAGGCCAGTTCTTTATCGAGTAAGTTTTAATATACTTCACATATGTGTTAATTTACATATGTATGCAAGATTTTATGAAATAGTATCTAATGTGTTTGTTGAACTTTTAAAGATTATACATGTACACACATATATAAAAGCATGTATGTGTGTATGCATGTACATATATGTGCATATGCATCTATGTACATGTATGTGCCATTTTTGAGAGCATGATGGATTTATAATTTTATACAAAAACTCAAATGGCTTAGCCTGTTACTGTAACAGCTATATAATCACCTCTACAATCTTGTTTCTAAGGAACACTTTCAATAAAAAAGATGTATATGATTCTTCCATGTTTTCAATTCTTTGTAAATTATTCATAGCATGATCATTCAAAGTACTTAGTTTGTCTCTAAGTTCAGAATTTCTTCCAACAGAAACCTCCATGATTTAATAAGGCACAGAGTGCTTTAGAATTTGAATCATCCACTTGATGATTTTTTCAACACATTTAGCTATTGGTATTGTTTTACATCTTACAATAACTTCTAATAGCTAGAATTAGAAAAGATAACACATATATGAAATTTATTAGTGAGGTTATTATTCTAGCATATGTCAACAATGTTTCCTATTAAGGAAATGAGTTTAACATGATGAATGTTATCTCATTTTCCTTAGCAAGTTGTATGGAATTTATTTTACTACTTTAATAATTCATACTTACCAGAAATGACAGTACCATAAAACATAATTTTTTGTGGCAATCTATGATCTCTTACTTGAAAATTTTTAAATGAAAGTATATTCCTTTATGTATTTAAAAACATAATATCCCACTATTGTCCGATGCTGCTTTTCCTTATTTTGTCCAGAATGTCATCCCGTTTATACAGGAAATTATATATTGAATTTTTAAAAATGACTAATTCTATATGAGTAAATAGACAAAACTGAAAAAAGTGTATTTTCCTCATCTGATTTCCTTCAAAAATCTACACACATTAAATTGACATAAAATAAATAGAAACTGAATTAATTGTGATATAGTGGAAAGAAAATTGAGACCAGTTCCAATCCTGGCTCTTTACTATCTATCTGTTTCACTGTGTTCAAATCTAGTCATTGTTGTTTAATTGTTTCAGTTGTGTTTGACTCTTCATGGTTGCATTTGGGATTTCCTTGGCAGAAATACTGGAGTAGTTGGCCATTTCCTTCTTCAGTTCATTTCATAGATGAAGAACTAAGGTAAACAGAATTAAGGAACTTGCTCCAAATCACAGATCTAGTAAGTGTCTGAGGACATATTTGAACTCATTTAGATGATATTTCCTGTCTATAGGACCAGGGCCCACATAATTTATCACATCCTTTCAGGTGCCAAATTATATTTAATTGTAGAAATTACTATTCTTTGTTTTACAAAAATAAAATTGAATTATTTTATGTGCATAACATTCTATTCAAAAATATTTTATGAAAAACTATTAAAAAACAATAGACCAGGTCAAGCACTGAAGGGCAGTCAAATATTCCAAAATGAATGACATGTTCTGTAGTTTTGTATCATAGTTACATTTGTGACAAATAGCAACTTGTGACCCTTGCATTTCTTATTCTTGAGGACACTTCTTAAAGATGACAAGTTTCGGATAAGTTACAAACTTGCTTTGGCCAAAGGTTATTCTTTTTCATCTGACTCTTCTGTTTGTCATCTCAATAGCTCCACTCCCTTCACTCTCTACTATATCCAAGAATAACTTGTACTAGAAAGGGAAAAGAAGGGAGAGATAGGAGTCAAAAATGGATCTCACATACCTGTAGAATCCTAGCTAGTTGCAACTAACTCTACTCATGTAACTAGAGAAAAGAGGTGAATTTTGATATATCCCTTTAAAATATATAAATCATATATTGTAATGGTTCAGAATGTGGAAAGGAGGGGAGAGGGAGGAATATTTTTGGATGATTTTATACTTAATGGATTTACCCTCCTTAATGGAGGAGATGACATTTGAGCTAGAATTGAAAAATGGTTATAGTTTGGATAGAGATCAAGAAGAAAAGCATTTCTGATAGTACTTAATTGAACACTCTGCTTTTAAAATTGAGAAAACAGGATTACTATTGTCACCTCTAAGAAGGTCTAAGGTAGTAAATGGTAGAACGGAGATTTAAATGAAGGTGATCTGCTTCAAAATGAATTACTCTTTATAATGTTTCATGCTGTCTTAGAGTGAGTGAGACCACATGACATGACATGAAACAATGCTAGCAAACCTGAAAGATGAACCTAAAAGATAAGCTATAGGGGAGAATAGTATGTTAAATATTTCCCTTTAAAGCCACTACCTCCTACTAAAATATATGTGCAAAGGAAGGAGGAAAGTTGCCCCAAAAGAAAATTGAAAAGGGTGACACCAAAAAAATTGGAATAACCATGTAAAAACAGATACCAAAAGAGACCAGTCACAGAAAGAAAGCTGAATATACTGGAGATAAGAATTGAATGATGACTGAAATGTGTGTACTTCTAATAACTATGCTGAGGAATATCTTTAATCGCCTGTCATAAAAACACAAAGTTTGTTTTGCGTCGTTTTTTTTTTGTTTTTGTGTTTTTTTTTAAATAAATTTATTTAACTTTTTACATTCATTTTCACAAGATTTTGGGTTCCTACATTTTCTCCCCATTTGTCCCCTCCCCACTCCCCGACACTTTGGACATTCTAATTACCCA
>CM053773.1:70206725-70226293 GCA_028658325.1 Potorous gilbertii
GAGGGAGCAATTTGAAGTCAACACTCTTGGGGAGGGACAGGATCAAAAAGAGAGAATAGCAACAATGTGGGGCAGGATAGGATGGAGCGAAATATAGTTAGTCTTACACAACACGGCTATTATGGAAGTCATTTCAAAACTGCACAGATATGGCCTATATTGAATTGCCTGCCTTCCCAAAGGGAATGGGTGGGGAGGGAGGGATGGGGAAAAGGTGGAACTCAAAGTTTTAGGAACATCTGTTGAATATAGTTCTTGCTACTAGGAAAAAAGAAATACAGGTAATGGGGAATAGAAAGTTATCTGGCCCTATAGGACAAAAGAGAAGATGGGGTAAGGGAAGGGAGGGATGAAAGAAGAGAGGAAAGATTGGTGATATGGGTAATTAGAATGTTCAGTGTATTGGGGAGGGGAGAGGTGACAAATGGGGAGAAAATGTAGGAACCCAAAATCTTGTGAAAATGAATGTAAAAAGTTAAATAAATAAATTTATTTAAAAATTTAGAATGGAATAGATGGAGGCTAATGACTTTATCAGAAATCAAGAAATCACAAAACAAAACAAAAAGAATGAAAAAATGGAAGATAATGTGAAATATCTCATTGGACAAACAACTGACCTGGAAAATAGGTCCAGGAGAGACAATTTAAAAATTATAGGACTACCTGAAATCCATGACCAAAAAAAAAGCCTAGACATCATCTTTCATGAAATTATCAAGAAAAACTGCCCTGATATTTTGAGACCAGAGGGCTAAATGAATATTGAAAGAATCTACCAATCACCTGCTGAAAAAAAAATCCAAAAAGAGAAACTCCTAGGAATATTTTAGCCAAATCCCAGAGTTACGTAGTCAAGGAGAAAATATTGCAAGGATGTAGAAAGAAACAACTTGAGCATTGTGGAAATGCAATCCAGACAACACAAGGTCTAGAGGCTTCTACATTAAGTGTGTGAAGAGCATGGAATATGATATTCCATAAGTCAAAGGAACTAGGATTAAAACCAAGAATCAGCCTACTCATCAAAACTGAGTATAACATTTCAAAGGAAAAAAATGTCTTCCAGTGAAATAGAGAACTTTCAAGCATTCTTGATAAAAATACCAGAGCTGAAAAGAAAATTTGGCTTTCAAACACAAGAATCCAGAGAATCATGAAAAGGTAAATAGGAAAGAGAAATCAGGGACTTACTAAAGTTGAACTGTTTTCATTCTCAATATCTGAGTATTTGGTGGGGATGTGCACACACACACACACACACACACACACACACACACACACAGAGTGCAGGGTAAGTTGAATAGGAAGGGACCATATCTAAAAATAAAATTAAGGGGTGAGAGAGGAATATATTTGGAGGGGAAAGGGAGAAATGGAATGGGGCAAATTATCTCTCGTAAAAGAGGCAAGAAAAAGACTTTTAAATTGAGGGGAAAAAGGAGGAGGTGAGGGGAAAAAGGAGGAGGTGAGAGGAAAATCGTGAAGCTATCTCTCATCACATTTGACTCAGGGGAAGGAATAAAATGCACACTAATTTTTGTATGAAAACTTATCTTATAATACAGGAAAGTGGGGGAGAAGGGGATAAGCAGGGTGGGGGCATGATGGAAGGGCAGACAATGGGAGGAGGGAGCAATTAGAAGTCAACACTTGCGGAGGAGCAAGGTCAAAAGAGAGAATACAAGAAATGGGGGGCAGGAGAGGATGGAGGGAAATATAGTTAGTCTTACCCAACATGACTATTATGGAAGTCATTTGCAAAACTGCACATATATAGCCTATATTGAATTGCTTGCTTTTCCAATGGGAATGGCTGGTGAGGGAGGAAGGAAGGGAAGTTGGAACTCAAGTTTTAGGAACCTCTGTTGAGTATTGTTCTTGCAAGCAACTGGGAAATCAGAAATACAGATAATGGGGTATTGAAAATTATCTTGCCCTACAGGACAAAAGAGAAGATGGGGATAAGGGAAGAGAGGGATGTTAGAAGGGAGGGCAGATTGGTAGTAGGGGTAATTAGAATGCTCGACGTTTGGGGGTTGGGGCAGGGGAGAGATGAGGAGAAAATTTGAACTCAAAATATTGTGGAAATGAATGTTGAAAACTTAAAATGAATAAATCAATTTAAAATAAAAAGAAGTGGACTGTAAGAATGGACAAAAAAAAATCTATTTTGATGACAGAGATGCTCACAACAGAAACCTAGAACAAAAGAATGACTCTAAAACTTTATAAGAAATGTCTCAGAAAAAAAAAAACAGCCATGGCTACAATTTGAACAAAACTTTCTGAAAGAAATGAAGAGCTGTTTTTTAAGCAGTTATATTGTTATTTTTTATAAATGAAATGAGAGTGACAGAAAAACATAGAAAGGAAATGAGAGCCATTGGAAGAAAAAAACAGAAAAGAAAATAATAACTTTTGACAAAAGAGGTACAAATATTGTTCAAGCAACAAATTTCATAATAATGAGAATAGATTAAAAAGAATGTAATGATTCCATGAGACAATAAGAAAAATAAATCAGGCAAAAAGTTGAAAAAGAATAAAATATATTTCATAGCAACAACTAATTTAAAAATACAAAGGAGACCAAATTTAAGAATCACAGGAATACCTGAAAACTGTACTCCCTTCAAAATCAATTTATCTTAGAATTAAAATCTAGATTCAAGAACTAAGAATACCCAGAATTAAGACATGATCAAAGAAAACTGCCCAGATTGGTTTTTTAACCGGAGATCAAAGTGAAAAATGAAGGCATTCATAATCCACCTCCTAAACTCCAACATGAAAACTACCAGAAATTTTATAGCCAAAATTCAAACTTTTTATGTGAAATAATTCGTGCAAGTACTCAGAAAAATTTCAAGACCCATCAGCCAGAATTACTTGATAATTTAGTAGCCATCATTATAAAGGATCAGGGAGCATCTAGGTAGTGCAGTGGATAAACTGCCAAGTCTGGAGTCAAGAAGACCTAGGTTCAAATCCAACCTCAGAAACTTACTGTTTGTCTGACCATAGGTTACGGCACTTAACCATATTTACCTCATTTTCCTTGTCTGTGAAATGAGCTTGAGAAGGAGATGGCAATTCAGTTTATCTTTGCCAGGAAAATCACAAATGGGGACATAGAGAGTTGGACATGACTGAAAAACAGTAAATTATAAAAGACAGAGAAGTTAGGAAATGATCTTCCAGAAAGTAGACACATAGGCTTAAATTAAAAATAACTTACTCAGTAGAAATGAGTAAAATCCTATTTTTATTTGGGATCAGGTGGAAGAGAAATAAATTTGATGAAACAGAGGACTTGCCAACATTCCTGACAAAAAGACCATAGGAACTTTCATAGGAACTTTGAAGTATAAGTACAACAATGAAGAGCAATATAATAAAAATAAATTTTAAAGTGCAAACAACCATAAGGACCTTTTAAATAGGGATAAACTTTATTTAACTGTAAGATGATATGAAATTATATACATGTCTCTTCACAACCTTAGCAAAATTGAGAGTTGAAGGAGTTTAAATATACATGATACCCAAGGATCAAATATATATCCTCTCTTACATGTTTAAAGCCCTACATTACCTCTCAGTCCCCTAACTTTCAAGTATTTCTATATTTCCCATCTCTTTATGTAAACTGTGATTCAGTGAAGATGACCTTGAAGTTCCTCACATGAGAAACTCTGTCTTCTGACTGAGCATTTTCACTGGTTGTCCATCATGTCTAGAATTTTCTCCTTCCTTTTATCTGTTTCCTGGATTCCCTGGCTTTTGTAAAGTTCTAGTTAAAAATCTTGCCTTGTGTGGGAAGGCTTATATAATCCCCCATAATGCTAATACTTTCCCTCTGCTGACTCTCTCCAATTTGTCAATCTAGCTTGATTTTCTCTCTGTCTATCCATCCATCTATCCATTCATCCAACTATCCATCCATCCACCTCCCCACCCATCTGTCTGTCCATCCATCTGTCCATCCGTCTGTCTGTCTATCAATATATAGATGTAATTTATCTCATGATCTGATGCAAATTATCTGTTTACAAATTACATATTTATCTAGCTAGTTAGTTTGTCATGAAGAATTGTTTGTGTGCCATCTCTATAAATAGACTGTAATTTCCTTGAAAGGAGGAATATTTTTTTTTGTTTTTCTTTGTCTTGCTAGTTCTTGGAACAGGGCCTGGCACATGCTAGGTGCTTAATAACTTTTATTGACTAATTTATATAGTGATGACATAAAAAGAAGAATGGAAAAAGAGGGGAAGAGAAATACACCGGGGCAGAGGAGAGAGAGAGAGATAGGGAAAATTAATGTACATAATTAGAGTACAAAGAATAAGTCTATCACAACAAAGCAGAAGTGTACAGGAGTAGGATATTTGAACTTCCCTTTCATTTGAGTTAGTGGAGCGAAAAATATGCATACTTAGTTGGATTTGGAAATAATTTTTCCTTATCAGGGAAACTGGAGGGAAATTAGAGGAGTAAAGGGAGTGAGAAAAGGAATAGATTTTTTAAAATAATCAGTCCTCACTTTATAAGTGAGAATGAACAAATATTGACACCAACTGTTTTGAGGAAACAATGATTTGGAAACTTGGGGTAGGGTGCCCATCAGTTGTACTCTTCTGATGCAGCTATAACACTATTAAGTCTTTTTTTTTTCTCTTTAGGGCTTAGATTTAGGACTCATATGCCTGGATCAAAGATGTGTACAATAGAAATCTGGGAGTATAGTCCCAAATCACTTTCCAGAATGGTTATACCTATCCACAGATGCACTAATATGGGATCAATGCTCTATTTTCCTTCAACTTCTCCAACATTTCTCATTTTTATTGGTAAAACAAGGAAGAGTTCCTGTGAATGTATCTACATATATTAAAGAATGATTGAACAAATTGTAATATGTAAAAGTAATGGAATGACAATTTTTGCTACATTATCAGTATCATAAAAATAAAAAAAGAAAACTTTTGAAAGACTTAAGAAATATGGTCAACACAGTGATCAGCCATGCTTCCAGGAGCCTACTTGTATAGAATACTGGCAACTTCTTGAAAGAGAGGTTATAGACCAGGGATGGGGAATCTGTGGCCTTGAGACCATATGTGCTAAAATGTGACCCTTTGACTGCCTTAAAAACTCAAAGAACAAATCCACTTAATAAAAGGATTTATTCTCTAAAACTTGGACTCAGTCAAAAGGCTATACCCAAAGTTCCAGAAGGCCACATATAACTTTGAAACCACAGGTTCCCTACCCCTGTTGTCAACAATGTGCAGAAGGAAATGTACATTTTTGGATGTGACTTACATGGGATTTTTTTATTTGAGTATTTTGTTATGAAATATGGATCAACTTGTTTACAAGGGTTATGTTATTCTTTATATTTTCGTGTGAGAAGAAAAATAGCTGTTGGAAAATTGAAAATAATAAAATTAATTTTCAGAAATGATGGCTTCTAGTAAATATTAATGAGATGTGAGCTAATGGGTAATAATATATATAAAAGCTAAGAACATTAATGAAACAATTTTTAAAGCTCCAAAAACAGGGGATAGATATAATATTGTAACAACAGTGTTAAAATACTTTTCTCTATATATGTATGTATAAACATATACAAATATTGATTAAAATTGTGTATAAAATGAGTTTCTCATATTCTTCTACCTATCTTGAAATGTTTACATTTGATGATGGTTAAATCAGCAATTAATATTATGGCTCAAAATCTAAAAGGTCCAAAGAAGATAATTTCTTTCTGTTGATAATGATGATTAAGATTAAAAAATACAAAATCACAAAGCAATCAAATCAGTCCAATATTTTCCATTAAAAGGGGCAATCAAACGATATTTCAGATATACTTATTCACTTACTTATGAAGCAGACAGTTATTCGAGAATGTCACCATAGTGTTTTATTTCTTGGGTCATATATAGCAAATTAAAAGATCTTTAATATATTTGTTTCAAAATATTTGCATGTCTGCACTATGCTTTCTGAGCACGCGTCCCTATTAGTTTAAAGATTCTTTTCTGCAACCGGAGTATGCATGACAGGAGTCTGACCTGAGACCCAAAATAACTTTCTCTCAAACTCATATTGAATAATTGAGTCTAAAAGGGCATACTAAGAAGAATATTTCCTATTTTCTTTACACAGTTCAAACAAGAAATAAAAATGTTAGTAAAAAAAAATTACTTCATAATGAAAGACTATGTCAGTGAGGTCTTGAATAATCTTAATTAGAATTAATAGATAAATTTCAAGAATATTAAGATTAATGCAGCATGAAAAGTTTTGTTTACTAATATAAATGAGGTCAGACCATACCTTCCTGAAAGTTAATGAAGCAGAACTGGTAGGGATTGTGGACTGTTGCATTTTAACACACATTTTGTTAATGAGCAGTTTTCCTTTCCATATTAAGATATATTGAAAGACAAGATTTAAACACAACCTATTCATCCCTACCTACTCATTTGATTTTTGACTTGATTAATTTCACCTGATTTGTTTTTAATCTTCTTTGGAAACATGGAGAACTGCTCAGTCTCTCAAATCAAATAAGCCAATCAATTTTCCTTTCATTGGGGCAGAGGACCATTATCCTTAGCTTTGTGAATTGTTTGATATGAACCCCTTGGGAACACTGAAGAGATTATATTCAATTCAATTTCACAAACATTCAATCAGTGCCTACTAAGTGCAAAGAACTGCGCTATGTGCTAAGAATACTAAGACACAAAAAAGAGCCCTTATCCTCAAGAAGCGTATATTCTACTGTGCATGAAAAGATAAATAAATAAATGCTCAGTAGATCTGAGTACTGATGACTGTCACATCAGTCATGTTCTAGTTGTAATTATCTTTAGAAAATGAGAACTCTATGAGCATAAGTATGCATGTGGTGGATTATCTATCTACCTCTCTCTTTATAAACTGTGTGTTTGCGTTTGTGTGCGAGAATTTGTGCTTGCATTAGTGTGTTGTCCAAAGTCTTGCCATTTTTCTCATCTGACATGAAATTATTAAATAGCTGAAGATCCTGCTTTATTGATCTCATTAAGGACGGACAGAGCTTGTAGAACTGATCTGATCTACCCCTTTTTTTCCAACATGAAAATCACTGTGAATTATTTACTCAAATGACTAACCAAGGCTCAGTGCTGTTGAGCGCTTTTATCTGACGTTGGATAGATAGATGTTAAATAGATAGACAATGGATAGATGAACAGACAGACAAATGGATAGATAAAAAGACAGAGGGAATGAGGAGAGACTAAGCAGTTATATGCTAAACTCTTCACTTTATGTTAAGTAATAACAATATTACTTTCATGATATATATACCCCTCTGTGCTCCTTGTGCCTGAAATAGTCACATTCATGCCTTAAATATAAAGAGATATCATTGATGTTATATTTAAATGCTTCTCTTTTCTTAATCATCTGTTTCCTCATCATCTCCACTCGCTTGTGTCTACACTCCAGCTTCTACAATCAGTGGAGCACAGAACCAAATTACCCTGTATTCTTCAGCTTCTGACTGGTGAGTCTAGCCCAGACACTATAGTACTGTTCCTCAACAATTTTGACACCATACACGATTCTGTGCAATCTATACCTCCTTGATTTCCAACCCAATTCTGAGAACAATAGCTAATAACGTTAAAATTCCTAGAAAAAATGCATCAATTAATCAATTGCCCCCTGAGTTTACTTACTATTCTTGCAATTAACTAGTCCGAAATGCCTTTCCTTGTTCACCATGATTCTGTATATACACATATATCTGTACATATATACAGATACATATGTATATACACATATACATACACAAACACACATACACATACATGAATGTATGTATATAAACAGACATACAAACATACATATACACATCTACAAATACATAGATTTGTGCACATACACATGTGTGTTGTCATGCACACATACATATGTGTACATGTGCAATACACATATGTACATATGCACATGTATCCAACAAATGTGCATGCACGTACATGCATATACATATCCACATGCACACGCACGCATACACATACATTCATAACACATATGTACACACATGCACATGCATGTATATATGTAAGCATGCATGTGTGCATACATAAAGATTATGATTTTTTTCACATGAACTTTGTACAGTGCCTATCAGAAAGGTTCCCAACCTGAAAGTAAGAGAAGCTTGTCAAGAGGCATGGGGCACAGATGGTAAGTAGTTATAATATCACTGTGTTAAGCACAGCCCTTAGGACATTATAGGAGTTGTATAAATATTCATTGACTTGAATGATTGAACAATAAAAAAAATGTATAATAGAAATGCAAGATGACATACACACACACACACACACACACACACACACTTCAAATATATAATGCACTCAAACTGAACCCATTAAAGAAGATTATACAAGATGAAAGGCAATGTAAGTGTCCTCACAGACTTTGGTTTCAGAGTCTGGTTATCTTGAAATATATTTGACTTCCCAATTAATGGAAAAATACTTAGTCAGAATTAGTTTTCCCACTTAATAAAAATCAAAAAAAATGCTGAAAGGAATATTAAGTAAAGGGATGGTAACTGTGTGCACTGAGGAAAATCAAATCAGAAAATGGTAGAGGGCAGGAGCAGGGAGAGGGGTTTGGGTTTCCATGTGCAAGAAAAAGAAAGGAAACTAGAAATCTGTTAGTACATTTACGGGTAAGTTTAGTCTGACTTGAGACTTTACTTGGATACCAAAGTCTGTAATTTAGAGAATATGAAGATGCTCAGCTTCAAGGATATGTGAAGGAGAAAAGGTACAAAAATCTAACAGCTAAGTCATGTAAACAAAATTAACAGCATTAACTTAAAAGTAGAATGGAATAAAAATCAACAGTGAAATAATAAATGAAGTAAAAACACAAAGCAAACAAATTAAATTAAACAATCATTTTGATAAAATAGGAAAAGCAAAATGAATATTATAATAAAACCAAGGATTTTCTATGGACAAAACACCCCCTAAAAATAAAGGAATGAAAATAATGAAAGGAAGATATTTTACTAGACATAAGATGGTGCCAAAATGGAAGCATCTGTAATCATACTATCAGATAATGTACCCCCCTCCAAAAGTTGTAATACCAAGACAGTTAAATTAGGTTTACCCATTTTTTTAGCACAATGTGATACCTTAAAAATAGTATATTTGGTAGGGCAAAACCAAATCATGAATAAACACAAACAAGTAGATACAATAAAAATGTACTTTAAAGGTAATAATTCAGGAAAGTAGCAATTAATGTAGAATTTTTTTTAAAGATACCAACCCAAGTTGATCTATAATGATGATATAAAGAGCAATCAGTGTTTCCAAACACAAATCATAGAAACAATGCACATGTATTTGCAAAGCCTAATTGTAAAGGAAAGCTGAGTGCTGCAGAATCAACACATTTGAATTGCGATGCTGGAGAAAACATTTTGAGAGTCCCTTGAACAGTAAGAAGATCAAATCAGCCCACACTTATATTAATTTACACTATTTAATGGAAAGTCAGATACAGAAGGTGAAGCTTAAATCCTTAGGTCACATAATGAGAAAATAGAATTCACTGGAAAACACCCTTGTATTAGGAAATATTTTAGGCAAAATGTAAAAGGGGATGGCATAGGATGAGGTGGATCAGTAGTAACATGGAAAAAATAAACATGAATTTGGACAAATTTCAAGAGATAATGGAGGCTAAAAGGGCCTAGTTTGCTTCAATTCATGATGTCTGACATGACTGAATGATGGAACAACAAGGACAACCACAATCACAATCACAACCAAAGTAAATAATGAAAAAGGCAACTTATCAAAAGACATTGTATTCAGATAAAAGCAAACATAACAGGAGGAAAACACTACATAAAAACACATTAAAATTGACAATCAGTGATGTTTTGAATTCAATTTTTAAATATGTAGAAAATTAACAAATTAACAAACCTATCAAAAGCACAAGAGAAGTCATAAAAATTAGAGAAATAAGAAAATGTGGAAATCAAATTTTTATTGGATATGAACCACCAATGAGTAAACAAGCATTTATTAAAAAGCTGTCTTGCGTTAAGCAATGAGAATGGAAAGACAAAAACAAAGCAAATGTCATTGCCCCAAGAATCTTTAATTCTATCACAGAGAAAAAATAATTTTACTAGTGTAGCAAATACACTTACCTCACTTCCTTCCAGATCAACACTGAGTTTAAGTACCTATGATGAGTTGGTCTTTCTCTAATGCTTTCAGATCTGCACCCCTGTTCTGCTGAGTTTCCCTGACTGTTAACAAACAACCTTTAGTTCAATCCATTCTACTATCTGCCTCCATGTTATGGGAGAGTTCATCCCATTCACATTCACTATTATAATTGCTATCTGTGTCTTTCTCTCCATCCTATTTCCCCCATTCATGTTTTAGTTCTCTCTTGTCCCTTGCCCTCCATAATAGAGTTTTAATTTTTGACCACTGCTTCCCTATATCTTCCCTTCCTTCTATCAGGCCCCCTCCCTTTTATTCTCCTGATATCTTACTACATTTTCCCTTCCTTTTAGCTTCCTCTCCCTTTTCTTTCCCCTTTCCCCTCCTAATGCCTGTAGGACTAGTCAGATTTCTACATTTAACTAAGTTTGTCCCTCCTTGAACCATATTAGATGAGAACAAATCTCAGACAGTGATCATCTCCTTCCACTCTTTCCCTCTATTTTAATATGTTTTGAGCCTCATCCTGTGATATAATTTGCCTTTTTCTCCCTCCTTTTTTCATCTTCCAGTACAATTCCTTCACAAACTTAAATCACATTTTTATCATCACATCAGTCAATTTATACCTATTCCCTCTATCTATGTATATGCCTTTCAAATATCACGTATACAATTCTCAAGACTAACAAGTGTCATCTTCCCTTATACAGATGTGAACAGCTTGCACATATTGAATATCAAATTTTTCCCCTGCTCACCTTTTTATGTCTCTCTTGAGATTTGTATTTGAAGATCATATTTTCTGTTGAGCTTTGGCCTTTTCATCAGGAAGAACTGGAAATCCTTTATTTCGTTGAATGCCCGTGTCCTTGCCTAAAATATTATGCTTAATTTTGCAGGGTAATTGCTCCTTGGTTGTAGCCCAAGCTCCTTTGCCTAACAGAATATCATATTCCAATACTTCTGATCTTTTAATGTAAAGGCTGAAAGGTCCTGTGTGAGCCTGACCACAGCTCCTCAATATTTGAATTGTTTCTTTTCGGCTGCTTGTAGTATTTTTTTTCCTTTAACTTGATATTTCTGGAATTTTGCAACAATATTTCTTGGCATTTTCTGTTTGGAATCTCTTTCAGGGGGTGACCACTCATATCTTTTGAGGGATATTTTGCCTTCTAGATCTTGGATCTCAGGGCAGTTCTCTTTGATGATTTCTTGGAAGATGTTTTACAGGCTCTTTTTTCATGATGGATTTTTGGGAGAACAATAATTTTTAGGTTTTCTCTTCTGGATCTATTTTCGAAGTCAGATGTTTTTCCAATGAGGTATTTTATATTTTCTTCTAATTTTTTATTCTTTGGATTTTCTTTCAATGATTCTTGATGTCTCATGGAGTCATTACTTGCTACTTGTCCAATTCTAATTTTAATAGATTGTTTCCTTCAGTTAACATTTGCATCTCCTTTTCCATTTGTCCAATTTTTCTTTTAAGGAGTTATTTTCTCCAGTTAATTTTTGTATTTCCTTTCCCATTTGACCAATTTTTATTTTTAAGTTGTTGTTTTCTTCAGTGAATTCTTTTTTCATATTTTTAAAATCATTGGCCAATTTTTCTTCTACCTCTCTGATTTGGCTTTCAAAATCCTTCTTTAAATCTTCCAAGAATGTTCTTTGGACAGGATGCCAGTTCATATTCCCTTCTGAGATTTCAAATGGGAGTATAAATGGGATTTCAAATGGGAAATCAAAGTTGATCTCTATAGTATTCATGTTTTGGACTTTGTGCTCATAGTAAGATTCTATGGTCTCTTCTGGTTTCATACCTGCTCATAATGGTTGCCTTTTTCCTGGCTTTTAAAGTGGATCTCTACTTCTTGAGCAAAGGGAGCTCTGTCCTATGATTCTAATGCTGAGAACTTGAGGCTTTCTGTATTGTGGCCTCTGGTGTTTTGATCTAGAAGCTAGAATACTGCAGCATACCTGGTGCTGAGCTGGCTGGTGTGCCAAGGCAGTGGCCAGGTGAAGTCATTCTGAATTTCTCTGGAATTGCCCTGGAGCTAGCTGCATGAGGTGTGGGGAATGGGCGGTCTGACCACAGGAGGTCTCCTCTCCTGAGATAGAGCACAGGAAGCCTCAACAGTTGGTGAACCACTACCTGTTCTAGTGTCTTTCCAGTTCCTCTGGCTGGGATAAAGAATGCCTGAGGACCTGGTGTGGGTGTTTATGGACTCCACCTACCTAGGGCTCAGAGTCTCCTCATGGTTCACTGAGGTTGGGCTGCCCAGGACTGCACCAGTCTTGAACTGGTCCCCTTCAGTCAAAGCAAGAGGGTCTCTCCTTAACAGTTTTCCTAGTCTCTCAAGCTAATAGACAGATAACCCTTCTGGTTGATCCCACTACTCCAGGGTATTTTCTGAGTTTCTCAAGGTCAACAAGAGGAGGGGGAGAGCACTTACAGATCACTACACCATCTAACCTCAAAATAAACCAAAGTCAAACAGGGAAAGAAAATTATAGACCAATTTCTCTAATGAATATAGATGCAAAAATTTTAAATAAGATATTGACAAAAGAATGCAGCAACTTACCATGAGAATGATACATAATAATCAGGTAGGATTATACTAGCAATGAAGGACTGGCTCAATATCTGGAAACTATTGGTATAATTGATTATATAAACAAAAAACTAACAGAAACCATATGATTATCTCAATAAATGCAGAAAACAACCTATTGACAAATTACAACACCCATTCCTATTGAAGACACTGGAGAGCATAGGAATAAATGGAGCTTTCCTTAAAATAAATAATAAGCAGCATCTACCTAAAACCATTAGGAAGTATTATATTCAATGGGTATAAATTAGATGAATTTCCAAAAAGATCAGATAATGGATGTCCATTATCACCACTGTTATTCAGTATTATACTAAAAATATTAACTTTACAATAAGAGAAGAAAAAAGCAATTAAGGAATAAGAATAGTCAAAAAAGTAACTAAGTTATGACTCTTTGCAGATGATATGATGGTATACTTAGAAAGTCCTAGAGAATCAAGTAAAACACTACTTGAAATGATAAATAACTTTGGCAAAGTTGCAGGTTACAAAACAAACATATAAAATCATCAGCATTGCTGTTTATTAGTAACAAAGCTCAACAGCAAGAGAGAGAAAGTCCTATTTACCGATACAGGAGACATTATAAAGTATCTGGGAGTCTAACTGCCAAAAGAAACTCAGGGACTATATGAACACAATTACAAAATGCTTTTCACACAAATAAAGTCAGATCTAAAAAAGCAGAAAAACATCAGCTTCTTATGTGTAAACTGAACTAATAGAATAACAATTCTACCTAAATTAATTTACCTATTCAGTGCCATTTCAATTAAACTATCAAAAATTATTTTCTAGAGCTAGAAAAAAATAATATGAAACTTCATCTGCAAGAAAAACGGTCCCAAATTTCAAGGGAATTGATGAAAAGAAATGCTAGGAAATGTGGCCTAGCCTTACCAGATCTTAAATTGCTTTATTAAGCAGCAGCAATCATCAAAATCACTTTGTACTAGCTAAGAAATAGAGGAGTAGACCAGTGGAATACGGTAGGTACTCAAGACACAGTGATCAATGAATATAGAAGTCTACTGTTTGATAAAACCAAGGACCCTAGCTTCTGGGATAAGAACTTATTGTTTGACAAAAGCTATTGGGAAAACTGAATAATGGTGTGGCAGAAACTGGGCATAGACCAATACCTGAAATTCTACACAAGAATAAATTCCAAATGGATACACTATCTAGGTATAAAGACTGATACTGTAAACAAATTAGTGGAGAAAAAAATAGTGTATTTGTCAGATTTATGGAGAATGGATAAATTTATGATTCAACAAGAGATAAAAAACATTATAAAGTGCAAAATAATTTTGATTACATTAAATTGAAAAGTTTTTGCACAACCAAACCCAATGCAACCAAGATTAGGAGGGAAGCAGAAAACTGGGAAACAATTTTTTCAACTAAATATCTGTGATACAGGCCTCATATCTAATTATATAGAGAACTATGAAGTTCTCTATGTAAAGAATCTATAAAGAGTCAAATATACGAGAATACAAGTCATTCTCATATTGATAAATTGTTAAAGGATACAAACAGGCAGTTTTCAGTTGAAGAAATTAAAGCTATCTAAAATCATATAAAAAAGTGCTCTAAATCACTGTTGACTAGAGAGATGCAAATCAAAACAACTCTGAGGTACCACATCACACCTATCAGATTGACTAACATGACAAAACAGGAAGATGGCAAGTGTTGGAGGAGACATAGAGAGTTGGAACACTAATGCTTTGTTGGTGGAGTTGTCAGCTGATTCAACCATTCTGGGGAGTAATCTGGAACTATGCCCAAAGGGCTACATAAACATGCATACCCTGTGACCCAGCAATATCACTTCTAGGACCGTATCCCAAAGAGATCATAAAAATGGGAAGAGGCCCCACTTGTACAAAAATATTTATAGCAACTCTCTTTGTGGTGGCCAAGAACTGAAACTGAAGGGATGCCCATAAATTGGGAAACAGCAGAACAAATTGTGGTATATGAATGTAATGGAATACTATTGTGCTATAGGGAATGATGAACAGGAGGACTTCATAGAGGTCTGAAAGGACTTATATGAACTGATGCTGAGAGAAATGCACAGAACCAGGAGAATATTGTACACAGTATCAGCCGCAGTGTGAGAAGACTGTTTTGGGTAGACCTAGCACCTCACAGCAATGTAAGGACCTAAAACATTCCCAAGTATGCTTGAGGCAAAATGCCATCCACATCCAAAGAAAGAACTGTGGAATCAGAATGCAGAATGAAGCAGAATATCTTCTCTTTTGTTATGCTTTGATTTGGTTTGTTTTTTCTCATGGCTTCTCCCATTCATTTTAATTCTTCTATCCAGCATGACTAATGTGAAAATGTATTTAATAAGAATGCATGTGTAGAACACATATAAGAATGCATGTCATCTTCGAGTGGGAGGAAGGAGGGACGGGAGAAAATTTAAGACTTATGGAAGTGATTGCAGAAAACTTAAAACAAATAAGTTAATTAAAAAAGAAAAAAAAGGAAATGAAGGAGGATGATTTCCTGACCACAAATTTTATTATTCAGCAGGAATCATCAAAATTATTTTATCCTGTTAAACAGAAAAAAAGAGTAGACTAGTGGCATAAACCAGGTGAGAAGGAATTAGGAAAAAAAGAAGTGGAACACAAAAATAAACTTTGAAAAGATCCACAATCATGTTACTTTGGGTTAGAAATGCATATTTTGCAGTAAATAGTTGTGAAATTGGAATGTGGATTGGCAAAAATAATTTAGAACTACATTTTAACCTATTGTAATAGCAAGGACCTCAGACTACAAAGGAGAGCCTTCTGTACAAGTTCTTAGATCTGTTTTTCTCAAAGGAAAGGAAATTTTGATTATCAACAATCACTTTAATCAAATGCATATAACAAATGAGAAAATGCAAGCAAAGAAATAAAGACCAACTTTCTGATCATAAGCAAGACATACATCACGGATCAATAGATAGATACAACTGTCTGTCCATTGCAGACATTCATAGTTACTAGAGAGAAAAGCACCAACATCTGTTTTTTCAAAACTAGGGTGCTCCTTAGCACCTAACGAGAGTCTCACCTGGCCAAGCAAACACTTCTATTTAGTAAGCCCCAAAGTAAAATGTCACCTCTGAGTATTTATGCACTGTTCAGAGCTAGAGGCCAGCATCCTCTGACCCAGTGCCTCAATAAAAATTAACTAAAGGTATTGAGGTCTATTAATGGGAGGGGAAGATCTTTAACGCTTCCCCCAAGCCACCATTAACCTTACATTCACATCACACCTATATACTATAATGCCCTAAAAATAAATAATAAATCTGAAAATAAGTTATAACAATATTTAAAAGAAATAAAAGAGAAGGAATATACATATCTTTCATATCTTTGATTGGGAAAAAATTGTTCAGCAAAGAACAGATAGGGAACAAACATCATGAAAGTAATAATAGACAATTCTGACTACTTGAATTGAAATGTGTGTGTGTGTGTGTGTGTGTGTGAATTTTCATGAACAAAATTAATGCTAAGAGGTTAATAATTACTTCTGGTTTAGAATGAAATTTTTATCAAATTTATCTGATGTCTGTCCTACATAAAGAGAGTAGAAAAATTGACTAACTATTAACCATTTCCAAATTAACAATTGGCCAAAAGATGTTTAAGTTTTTCTAAGTAATAATAAACTATCAATATTTTTATAAATGGTTGCTCAAAATTAACAATTAAAATAGTAATACAAATTACACCAATTGTTACGGGACTTTGGCTTGTACCCAGGAGATCAGCAAATATGACACAAGGTTTAGATAGCTAATCCGGAAGGACTGCAGAAAGACGGGAAGACTTAAATTCTATTAATGGATTCAAATGGTTTAGCCATTTTGGAAAGCAATTTATTATTGGTTGAAAAATGATTAAATTGTATTTTTTTTTTATTTTTGACCCAGTGATCTCACTAGTAGACATATTTTCCAATGATTTAAAAAAGTGCCAGAACTGATCAGTCAATTATAAAATATTGATACAATTATGCCTTGTGGGACCTAAGACCTAGAAACAAAATAAGTGCCCTTTGATGGAGGAATGGTAAAAACAAATTTTGACATATGAATTTAATGTGACACTGTTTTGCCTTGAGAAACAAAGAATATAAGTAATTAGTGAAAATACGAGAATAGTTGCACAAATTTATACAGATTGAAATGAATAGGGACAGGAAAATAGTATATAAAAATACAATAAAATATAAATGAAAATAAAGGTACAAATGAATTTGAATTCTTTGTAAGTATAATGAGCAATTGGCCCACACAAAGAGATTAAGAAATGTAGCTCATTATTTTAGTTGTGGATTTAGGGTGATTGTGAATTAAAAATACCCTTGCACACTTTGCATGTTATTTTGCTTATTTTTCTTTCATTAAAAATTAATTTTATTAGAACAGGGTTGTTAGAGTATTATGTTGAAGAATGTCTATGATCTAAATACAAAATGCATAAAAACCTTTTGTAAGAAGAAAAAATGAGCTAATATGCAAAAATATTAAAAACTTGTTTCATTTCAACTTCAAAAATTGACTAACTATTAACAAAGGATTGACTAACTATTAACCATTTCCAAATTAACAAATGGCCAAAAGATGTTTAAGTTTTTCTAAGTAATAATAAACTATCAATATTTATATAAATGGTTGCTCAAAATTAACAATTAAAATAGTAATACAAATTACATCAATTGTTACAGGACTTTGGCTTGTACCCAGGAGATCAGCAAATATGACACAAGGTTTAGATAGCTAATCCGGAAGGACTGCAGAAAGAAGGGAAGACTTAAATTCTATTAATGGATTCAAATGGTTTAGCCATTTTGGAAAGCAATTTATTATTGGTTGAAAAATGATTAAATTGTATTTTTTTTATTTTTGACCCAGTGATCTCACTAGTAGACATATTTTTCAATGATTCAAAAAAGTGCCAGAACTGATCAGTCAATTATAAAATATTGATACAATTATGCCTTGTGGGACCTAAGACCTAGAAACAAAATAAGTGCCTAATCCTTTGCAATCTTTTGAAACTAATCCTTTGTTAAGCTCTGGAAAATGTTCTTTAACCAAAATCATTCCCATTTATGGAATAGGGTAATCAATCAGCAAGTATTTATTTAGGGCATACTAAGTTCTAGTCCTTGTGATGGGTAAGTCAGAACTAATTATTAACCTCTTAGCATTAATTTTGTTCATGAAAATTCACACACAAACACACCATTGCAAATAGTCAGAATTGTCTATTATTAATTTTATGATCTCTGTTCCCTATCTGTTCTTTGTTGAACACTTCTCTGAACACTTTTTTGAATACTAGGAATATAAAAAGAAAACAAAATAAGACAGATTCACTGATCTCTAGGACATTGCAGTCTAACTAAGAGAAGAGAACTAGCCCATGGAGAAGAGAAGGAACATGTGTAAAGAGCATTTTCAATCTCGTCCCAAAGGCTGAACCACATATAATGGTAATTATAAGTTAAAGATCTTCCCCACCCACCAATAGGCTGTCACACTAAAGGAAGTTTGATTTGGGCCAAGATCTTTTGTTAATTGTTCATGCACTGGAACTTAAGGGTTATGATAGAGGAATGGAGCCAAGATGGTGGAACAGAAAAACACATCTGCTGTAGTTCTTCCCCCCATCGCTCATAAAATACCTGTAAAAATGACTAAACAATCTCTAGAAAAGCATAAGCCATGAGATGATGGAGTAAAAGAGATTTACAGCCCAAGATAGCCTGGAAAGATCACAGAAAGGTATATCTCACTAGGCTCAGAGCTGGGCATAGCCCAGCCTTGACCAGGCTATGACAGGACTGAATCAGGCTTCAGGGCACAGAATCACAGGTAGTAGCTTCAGTCCTCAGATTTCTCAATCCACAAATGCAAAAGACAGCTTCAAATATCAGTGAGAAAGCTCTTTCACCTGGGTGAGAAGGGAGTGGGGTTCAGCAGTACCAGCCACTGCAGCAGTAGCACCCATTTTTGGAGTTGCCCACATAAAGACCCTGGAAGAATCAAGTGAGTGATCTGCATCTCACTACTGAGTGGTGGTCCTGGGGTGAGGAGGAGCCCTTGTGTGATTGAGCTGGTGGAGGCTCTGGAGATTGAATCCTACTCACAGATTCTGGGCAGAAAACAGTTATTGTCATTACTCACAGAACAGATTGTGGGCCAGGAGTAGAGTAAACTCCTCTCCCTTGATTGTGACTCCTTGTAGGAACTGATAACTTACAGGTCCCTGGAGTATACCTTTCAATTAACAAAGGACTAAAAAATCAAGTAACTGGCTGTCAAAATGCACAAAAAAATGTAAAGAATAAAACTATAGATGCCTACTTTCTTGGCACAAATGTAGTTTCTTTCATCTTTTCGATGAAGAAGATGAAAGCATATCATCAGTGGAAGACATAAAAGTCAAGCCTACATCCAAAACCTCCAAAAAATGTATGCAATGGTCTCAGACCATGGAAGAGCTCAAAATGGATTTTGAAAATCAAGTAAGAAAGGTGGAGGAAAAATTGGGAAGAGAAATTAGAGTGCTGCAATAAGACTATGAAAAGTGAGGCAACAGTTTTGCTGAAGGAGACCCAAAAA
>CM053773.1:70226793-70247331 GCA_028658325.1 Potorous gilbertii
CTCAGGGGGTTTATACAGAGATCCTTTGTAGTGGAGCTGGGGTGGAGCTCCAGCCTGCTGGGGGAGTCTCTGGCTGAGCTGCCTCAGGCTCTGCCTCAGTGGCCGCTTCCCAGGGGGTCCGAGTCCCGGAGATCCCCCACTCCCCTCTCAGCCCATCTCTCTCACTGACCTGTGTGTCTGTGGGTGGAGGGACCTTCGCGGCCACCTGGAGATTCAGGTCCCTGATGCCTGCTGGGCTCTGCTCGCTCCTCTCAGTGCCGTGTGGCCGGGGCAGGGGAGGGGAGGACTCCGCAGGACAGGACACTGCTCCCGTCTGGGGTACCTTTGCGATCGGTTTTTCAGGGCTCTCTGCAACGGAAATCTCCTTCACTGTGTTGCTGCGCAGTTTCCACTGTTACAGAATTTGTCAGGAGTTCTTTTTACAGGGAATCTATGGGCTGCGGATTCGGAGCTAGCAAATGTGAGTCTTTCTACTCCGCCATCTTGGCTCTGCCCCCTACTTCTAAGTTTATTTACTGATTCTATTTCTTACATCCATTTCTGGAATCAAAACTACAATTGCTTTAATTTACTTAGTTTCAGGTAACAAAAAGCAAAATCTATCTTTAATACCAGTTTTCAGACAAAACTAGGGAAAATAAATGTAATAATTGCCCATGTTTATATTTTCTTAGCTGTTAACTCATCATTTGCAGATTTTCCAGGGCAGTCTTCCAAGAATAGGATCATCCTTCTCCAAATTCAAATGGATTTTAACTTTTACCTCCAAAATCATTTATTTAGTAATCTTGAATCTTCTAGCAGCTATTTCCTGGGGGGATTCTACTGATGAGGAGGACATATAAATATACACATATTCACTCACAAATAAACTACTTCTACTCAACCCAGGAGAATAGTCTGTGCCCGCATGCGTCTATAGAAAGTCTGTATGATCACTACTATCATATAGAAGGTATAATTTGAGGCAAAATCCAGTTTGACTTACAATGGTGAACAACCTAGCCTCTCCAATTTTGTTATAGACAAAGTTAAAGGCATATTCAAATGAGATGGTAAAAAACAAAATAGACCAAAAAAAAACCCTATACCATCTAACCTAAAATAATTCTCTCTCTCTCTCTCTCTCTCTCTCTCTCTCTCTCTCTCTCTCTCTCTCTCTTTCCCTTTGTCTTTATATCTATTCTCTTTCAATAATCTGTTCTTTTCACCTATTCGACCTCTCTCTGGAACATTTCCTCTTCTCTCTTCTGAGAATGGCACTATTCTAATGCAGGCCTAAATTATATCAATTGTTCACTGGTGGGTGGATCTGACTCAGGTATCTCCTCTCTATAGCCTATCCTCCACTATCCATTTAGTCACTAATGCAATTTTCTTAAAGCACGGATTGGACCATTTCATTCTCTATTAAATAAACTCCAGTTGTTCCCTATCACCTCAAGGATCAAATATAAAATCTTCTATATGGCATTCATAACCTTTCATAACTTAACCCCTTCACTAAATCTCCAGTATTCTTACACCTTACACTATGTCACTTACAGTTTGATCAGCTGACACTGGCCTCCTGGCTGTTTCTCAAAGAAAACACTCCACTCCTAGACTCTGGGAATTTTTGCTTAATATTCTCCATGTCTGGATTCCTCTTTCTATTTATTTAAGCCTTCTGACTTCCTTCAAGTCCCATCTAAAATCTCATCTTCTACAGGAAATCTTTCCTAATCTCTCTAAATTATAATGGCCTTACCTCTTTTAGTTATTTTTATTTTTTCTCTATAAATCATGATTACACACATTTTTTTCTTATTTTCTCCCTTATTAGACAGTGAAGCCTTTGAGATTAGTTATCATCTTTTGCCTCTTTTTGTATCCCTAGCATTCAGTACACTGCTGGCACATAGTAAGAGGTTAATAAATATTTATTGCCTGCCAGTCTGCCTATTTTTTTGGTCTCTTTCTGCCTCTTTCTTTATTTCCCTGTTAGTCCATCTGTCTGTCTGTCTTTCTGTCTCTGTCTCTCTCTTCTTCTGCCTCTCTCTACTTGTCTTTCTCTCTCTTTCCTCTATGGAGCAAAGAGGGAAAATATTGCTAAAAATCAGGTTGTAGCCACACAAAAACAAAACAGATTTCATAAACACCATCCATGATATTAGTCATGACTAAATAAAAGCATACCATAAGGAGAAATTATAGTATTCTTATGACAGAAAATAATTTGTTTTATGTTTATGGGAGACTATTTAGCTATATATTTAGCTTACTCAACCTTGCACAAAATATCAGGAGACATCTTGTATTTTCAAAACTGAAAACCACTTGATAAAGTGGATCAAGGAAACTAACACTTCAAGTTTAATGTGGATGCAGTTAGATGGTGCATTAGATTGTAAGTTCCTTGATCATAGACAATGTTCTTCACTCTTTTGGTGATCTCAGCGCTTAGCCGAGTGTCTGTTATGTAACAGGCACTTAATTAATGTTTGTTTCTTGACTGGTGTAGTGGATAGACCACTGGGCCTAAGGTCAGGAAGACCTGAATTCAATGTTGTTCCTGATACTGTGTTATATGTATCGTCATTTAACTTCTGATTGTCTCAGTTTACTCATTGTAACATGTGAATAATAACAGCAACTGCCCTTTGCAATTTTCATGAGAATGAAATAAAATATTTGAAAAGCAAGTTTCTTGAATGCTGGTTATCATTATTAACTAATTAAAAACTCACCTATATTTGGTCAAGAGAATTGTAATTTTTCAATACCCAATCATCAAGTCTAAGCAAGGTTTTAATTGATAGTATATGACGTTTTAGCAGTATCTGTGCCAAAGAGTACGTTACAAATAAATATTTCCTTTACTTACATCCTTTATGAAATCAAAACAATGATAGTACTCTAGCGGATTTGAAATGATCAATACAGTAATTATCTCTATTTCTGTGACAGACAATCTTTCATGTTGAAGTAACTTTCAAATGTTACCTCTCAGTGTGACAACCCTGATATCATGACACAGCACTGTTGATCTTCTATATAATTCCAAAATTGGTCAATTACAAAAGTCTATGCATTTGAAAGCTTTTACTACTTGTTTTTATAAAATATGTTTAAATTCTAGTAACCCTTAAGGAATTTCTACTTATTTTCATTTTTAATCTGTTGATTTTATTTATGTTGACTCCACATATATCAGGGCTTATTTTTAATTTACTAGTTGTTTAGTGTTCTCCTAGAATATTAAATAAAAACTGCAAATCCATCTAGAATTTCAGTTCAAATATATTCAATTCATTTCATACTGATTGCTTTTTTGTATCTATACAAGTGAATAAAAGGATTAAACATAACTATCATAGCTAAGTAGAGAATAATAAAAATATGACAATAGGCATTTGTATCAATAAGCACCCCAACATACACAGGGAGGCCTGCTATCACAGATTCTTAGACCTGCACTCATAAAAGGGAAGGTAACTTTTGAGGGGTTAATAATCACTTTAATCAGTCACATGTATCATTCCTTTAACAAAGTACATATATAATTCACCTAGGTCAGGGCAGTCACCACCCTGAACTTCAAAGAAAATACAGAGAAATCAAAAGTCAACAAACAAAATGTCTGACCATTTATATGCATACATCTTTACCAGAGAGGGAGCATCTGGGTTTTCAAAGGGTTGGGTTCCTTAGTGGCTTTGGCCAAATAAACACTTCCAGTCACTAAGCCCCAGAATAAAACTGGAACTCAGAGTCTTTATACACTTTTTAGAGTCAGAGGGTATCATATCCCTTGAGAACCAGTGTCTCATTAACAAAAGGTATGGAAAATCTTCCCAGGCCCAACAATGCAAAGACACTCCCCAGTAACATTCAAATAGAGGCACTATACTTCTTGATTCTACTAAAAATCAGAAAAAGATCCTATTTTATTTTCCATTACAGCAATAAGCAAAATAAATACCACCTTCAATAATGCCTGTTAATGCCAGCAGAGATCAGGAAAAAGGGAGAGAAATATGGCATGACATTTTTGAGGAAAATTTTGTGTAAAAAATTGAACTTCATTGGGCATGGAAGCTCAAGCAGGATTTGGATAAGTGGGGGAAAAATCTGACAGATAATCTGAGGCACAGGAAACACAAATATTGAATTAATAAGTTGAGCACCTTATTTTTACTATGCATAAGGCACAAGTGCTGGGAATATATAAATGAAATAAAAAGAGCCATTGACTTCCAGGGAGTTTTATTATATTAAGGTATACAGCATATACATGGAAAAGTGAAAAAACGGATAACTTGAGGAAGGAGAAGGCACAGATCAGTGGAGATGGTAGAGAAGAATTCTTAGAGGTAGCAATTGGCAATTGTACTCAACAAGTGGACTTCAATGTGAGCTAGCAAGCTGTGCACAAGGACGAGTGTGAAGATAGACCAAATTGGAGTAGAAACCACTAGTGGGAAATAAAGTTGCACAAATGATATATAATGGAATGTCATGATGAAAGGAGTGACTTTATGAAAGTGGTATTCTAGGGAGATTCACTGGGCAGCCCTGTGCAGGATAGATTGAGTGAGAGAGAGCCTGGAGCCAATGAGACCAGTTAGGGAGTTGGTGTAGTAATTTAAGAGTGAGGTGATGAGAGCCTTGATGGAAGTGATAGCAGTGAGAATGATGGGAAAGTAATAAATCTGAGATATATTGTTAAAGTAGGAACAATAGGGCTTAGTGACAGATTCTACAAAAGTGCATATATCTTTCAGTTCTATAGAAATATCCAGACACTGGCATACCAATAATTCATGAAGACTATTTTAAAATAGACTCCCTTTTCAACTAAATATTAAAAAAGCTAAAAATTTGATTCCTTTGCAGATATTTTAACTCTGGTTCTGAGTATAGACTCCATTACATGCACACACACACAAAAACATGTACATATATATATATATATATATATATACATATATACATACATACATACATATAATTTTAAAATATGATCCCAAATAAATCCATAAAGTAAACATTTTCCTATTCCCACAGATGTCAGTCATTCAGGAATGCGTTGACAAGTCTTTGGAAAGTTATATAAACCTTCAACAGCAAAGCAACTTGCTAAAGATTCCTCATTATGTTATAAATGCATCTAGATTATGTTGTAAAAGGCACTCAATTTACATTAAACAAACAGGAATCAAAATTCTTGTTCTTCCATTTACTCCCTATCTGAACTTTGAAAATTCACTTACATTTTCTGGGACTTGATTTCATCATCTTAAAATGCAGGAGGTGAAACACATGTCTA
Source organism: Potorous gilbertii (assembly GCA_028658325.1). Lineage (NCBI taxonomy): Eukaryota > Metazoa > Chordata > Mammalia > Diprotodontia > Potoroidae > Potorous > Potorous gilbertii. The sequence goes on from CM053773.1 coordinate 70,232,105, forward strand.
CTAAGATCAGTTCCGGCTCTAAATCTAAGCCCCTAGCTCTAAGAAAGGGCCAACTATGAGGATCATACTTCATAAACCTTACATTGAATCTTAATTCTTATTTCTTGCATGAATACAGACATAAATAAGGAGAATCTGATTTTTAAACCAGAGTTCAAATACAGACTCTGATACTTACTACTTGCTTACCCTTGCCAAAATGTTTCCTGAAAACAGGACTGGTTGACTCAAGTTCTTTCCTGTCTCTAAGGTGAATCTCCAAATGTACTACTTATTTCATTATGTCACAAAATATAAAAGATCTATGAGTTAAACAATGTAGGTATGTCTTCCACCAACAACTGATTTTTCCTTAATTTCTAAGATAAACACAATTAATTGCCTTGTAGTTGATATTTTTATAACAGAGCACTATGAATTAGCTAGTTTTCTTTTTCAGAGACTAAACTTGCCATCTATCCCTTGATCAGTACTGGATTTCTGAGCTGATCATTTGTTTTAGTGGGTTGAATGCTGAAACTAGAATCAGCAAGAAAGACCTGGGATTGAATATTGCCTCAAACTCTAGTTGTGCAACCCTGGGGAATCCTTAAGCTCTATCATTCTCATTTTCTTAGTTTGCAAAAAAAGAGGGTTGGATTTCATGACCTTGAAAGTCTTTCTCAGATTTAAATCTGTAAGCCTACAAATGAGGTGTACATAAAATAGTATGGCAATATATGTGATTCCATCTGATGTACAAAACATGTAGAAAAATATACATATCTATCTTAAAAACAAATACTATATTTCATTACAGAAATTTTGAAAATCCTGGAAACATTATTTTCCTAATACCAGCATTTGAAAATAAAAAGGTAGCTTGTACTAAAATATAAACAGAAAGGTGTTTGCAGAAGACAGCATGTTATCCCTAACCCTGAAGAAAATTTAATTCTTACTTTAGCTCTCCTCCAAACACACATACACATATACAGGCATATAAATGCATATGCCCTAATACACATGTACAGAAATGTACATATAAGCAAGGAAGAAAACTTTTCAAATATAGAATACTTTTTAAAAAAATTCAACAAAAATATGAATTAGCAAAAAATAAGACATTGATGTTTCTTATATATATATGTATATATACGTATACATATATAATATGTGATAATATGTAAAAATAGTTAAATATCTTGACAAACTTTTTCTTGCTAATCTACTATAATATTACTTATTCAATGTGTACTGTACTTAATCATTCTACTGTGTTGCCTCCACCTGAAGAAATGTTCTGATTGAATTTCATGTTGTGTTTTACTTTATATCAAACTGTGTTTTCAAGTGCAGATGAATGTACTTGGTATTTCACCAAATTGTCCCTTCTTACAAAATAGTAACTGTTGTGTTTGAGCTGAAAACAATATGAAAAATGACAGGAAACTATTTAACTTTAAAAAAAAGTTTCCCCAGTGACATGGTTTGGAAAGAATTTTTCATATTCATTGTGCAAAGCATTCATTTGATCCTCCACAGTAAGGAAAGTTTCCTTATGGGGTCTGACTAACGGAGTTCTACATTCAGAGCATGGGCAAAGTGCACTTCCCCCTGCCAACATATGTGAAATACACTGAGCAGTCCATTTCCAGAAAGGCATGACAACTTTTAATGGAAATGACTTGCTCCCCAATTTGGAGCTTACATGCATGATCTGCTACTGGTTCCTTTCTCCTAATCACCTGGTATAAAAAGCAGACTTTTTAGTTGATTGGCTGTTAAGCTAGAGCTGGTGTACATTAAAAAGTCACTAACTGGCCAAAATGAATCTCTTGGTCTCTTTATGAGATAGCTGTGTGGAAGTTTAAAGATAAGAAATGATATGAGCCTCAAATGAAGACAGTTGAGAGAAAGGATTTATTTGACTTTTTATTTTCTTCTTAGGTCTCTCCATATATCCCAAGAGAAAGCAACCCTTTTATTTCTTCTGTCTTGTAAGTATTTATTTCTTGATTTTAGGCAAAAGAACATTTGTGATGGCTGTGATATGATTGTGTGTGGTTTATCCTTCATTCTTGAAGAATACCATGATATTAAGAATATGAAATGACTTGCATTTGAACTGGATTTAAGAGAAAGAGGACTGTGTGAGGGAAAGTCTCACTTTTCATGCCAGAGCTATCTGGTGCCAGTGCCCAGATATGGATCAGGAAAACTGGAGATGGCTCAGCAGCTGTGATACTATGAACTTCAAAGAAAGAGCAAACCACCAAACGTCAAGGAGCAAGACTCTCCCTTTATATGTCATCATATTTTTTGGAAGTCGGCTTCTTAGCCTCTTCTAATTAGGAAAAGCATGTTCCATATTCCAGCTTCCAATTTATATCAGAAAATATTGTTGGACTTAATTCAATGCCAAATTCCTACTCTTCCTTCCGTTTCTAAAGGGGGAAGATTGTGCCCCATAAAAGTGTTACAGCAAACTTCAAATTTTCACATATGGAAGTCTCCTCAGTAAATGTTCTCACGTTAAACTGTAGAATTTTGAAATTCAAAAGGACTTTAGACAATTTAATTTCTAGTTTATTTTAGAACTAAAAAGACCCTTGAAATTGGGAAGGTAGGTGGCACAATGGTTAGATTGCTGGACCTGGAGTCAGGAAAACTCCCTTCTTGAGTTCAAATCTGACTTCAGACACATAGCAAATATGTGACCCTAGGCAAGCCACTTAACCCTATTTGCTTCAGTTTCAAAATTTGTAAAATGAATTGGAGGAGAAAATAGCAAACCATCCCAGCATCTTTGTAAGAAAAAAATAAACAAATGAAACCCTAGAGAGTTGGACACAACTGAACAATAAGCACAACAAACCCTTGAAGGCCAAAGAAACGAACTAAATCAATTAATTCCACAACTTCTAAGTGGTAGGTCTTTAGCTTTAGGTTAACTGTGTTCTTTCTATGATACTAGTTATGTATTTTGAGCAAGGATCCCACTTTCCTCCAACTTGATCTTCATATGCACATAACAACATGTAGCCCATATTGTAGTAAAGCTCAAAAAGACACAGATGCTTTGAAATAAAACTTAAAATTGATAATCCCAAAAGAATCAGAAGGGGATTAACAGAGATTGTTGAGAAAATAAGTTTTCACAATTTCTTCTGACCCAGCTAATCTCCTTCTGGACCCTTTACTTTAATTTAAACATGTTTTTCAATATTCAATGTTAGATTAATCTACAATGATGAGAATAATAGCTGGCATCTACTTAATGTTTTAATATTTACAGTAATTTACACTAAGATGTCATTTGATTCTCTAAACAACCTTGTAAGGTAGTATAATTTTTATTTTATAGTTGAAGAAATGAAGCTGAGAGACACTAAATCACTAGTTTAATGTCAAATTAGTGTCCAAGACATTATTTGAATTTGAATAATCCAAACTGCATCTGGTAGATGGTGTTATTTACCGTTACTCAAACCTGCCTGGATATGGATGGTGATTTTTAACTAGATACATGCCCAGAAAAAGTGGAACATAAGAAAAGAAACAGAGAAAAAATAAAAATTCTTTGTACCTTTGCTCTTAAAACTGTAATAAAGCTGACTAGACTGTGCTTTGGTGTGCTAACTGCAGAAATGAATTGATCTAAAATGCTCTCTTAAAGTAAGAAAGAATCATGTGGATTCCCAAGTCTCTCAGTGTTGGGCAGGAGTCCTGCAGAATTGAGTGTGAGAGTAGGGCAAGGCCTATGGCAGCAGTTTCAGTCACTCTTGGGGAGATCAGCCCACAGACTAAATGTTTGAAAATCACTTCCTTGAACTTCCAGGAGACAAGATGGTGGAGTAAACTATAAGTGCTCTCATCCTCTTTTATTGACCTTCAACAACCAAGAAATATTGCTCAAGGAAAAATTCTGGGGTAGTGGGACCTGCAGAAGTGGTACATCATTCTTTCAGGTAGGGAGACTAGAAAGATTGATGGGAAAGATCCCTCTTGCTATGGCTGAAGGGGACCAGTGTAGGACCAGAAGTTTCCCACCAAACACCACCTCAGTGAAGGTGAAGAAGAGCCTGAGACCCATGGGGTAAGGCAGGGGAGACAATAAGTGCCAACACGAGGAACCCAGGTGTGGCTTAGCACAGGAAGGGAAGTTGGACAGACATCAGCACATAAGATTTCACCAGCCCGTGAAGCTACTTGTGCTCTAGCTCAACCCTAGGGGAGGAGAAGATGTCCAGTGGTCAGACTACCCATCTCTCACACCTCACACAGGAGCTTCAGTGTAACTTTGGGGAGACTCAGAAAGATTTTACCCAGTCTTGGACTTGGCACACACCAATCAGCTCAGCAACAGGTAAGCTAAAGCATTATATAGCTTCTAGAAAAAAGAAACAGAAGTCATAACATACAAAGTCAGAAACCAGACCCCCAAACTCCCAACATAAGAAACTTGGGACAGAGACTCCCATACCCCAGAACTAGAGATTCATTTTAAAAGCCAGGGAAAAAAGTAATCACCATAAGCAAGAAATAAATTAGAAAAGCAAAGGCTATAGAATTTGATTATATGGACAGGGAAAATGAAAATATGAATTCAGAAGAGGACAGCATTGATATCTGAGACCAAAAAATGGAATATGAACTGGTATCAAACCCAAAAAGCATTTTTGGAAGCACTCAAGAAGGATTTTAAAAGTCAAAATAGAGAGATACAAGAAAAATTGTCCAATGATTTTAAACATAAAACTGAGAAAACAAAAAAGAAAAAAATTCATTGAAGAGAACAGCACCTTAAAAGTTAAATTGGAAAAATGAACAAAGACTTTCAAAAATTAACTAGGAAAATTGGAAAAACAGAAAATGACAAAAAAAATCTAACTAAAGAAAATAATTCACTAAAAATTAGAATTGGGAAAGTAGAAGCTAATGACTCAATGAGACATCAAGAATCACTCAAACCTTATCTAAAAGATGAAAAGAAATAGGAGAAAATGTAAAATATCTCATTTGGACAAAGAAGCGAACTGTAAAATAGATGCAGGAGAGGAAATCTAAGAACTATTGATCTGAAAAAGAGTCTGAACAATATCTTCCAAGAAACCATCAAGGAAAATTGCACTGGATATCGTAGATGCAGAAGGCAAAATAGTCATTGAAAGAATCTACCAATCACTTCCTGAAATAGGTCCTAAATTGAAAATTTCAAGGAATATTCTTACCAAATTCAAGAACTAACAGATCGAAGAAAAAGTACTGCAACCAGTCAGAAAAGAAGAATTCAAATATCCATGAACTACAACCAGGATAATATATAACCTTGCAACTTTTACATTAAAACATTGGAAGGATTGAAATATTATATTCTGTAAGACAACAGAACCTGAAATGAAGGATTAATAACCTAGCAAAAATGAGCATACCATACAGGCAGGGAGATGAATATTCAATGAAATAAGGGATTTCCAGACCTTCCTGATGAAAATGTCAGAGCTCAAAAAAAATTTGATCTTCAAATACAAGACCAGAGATGTAAAAAGGTAAACAGGGAGAAAATTGTTATTCAATAGGGGCAAATTGTTTATATCCCAAAGTGGGAGTATGATACTTGTTAATCCTGAAAACTGTATATACATATATATATATATATATATATATATATATATGTATATATATATACACACATATATACACATATATATGTATATATACATATATATGTGTATATATGTGTGTATATATATATACATATATATATATATATAATATGACATTTAAAAGGGATATAGATAGATAAAGGGAGTGGGCATTAACTGATGTGAAAATAAAAACAATTAAAAGGTGGGAAATGATTGTCATGGGAGAAGAGGAAAAGAGAAGGGAGAAAAGGGTGTATACCATCACATGAAGAGGTATAAAAACATACTATAAGAGAGGGAAAGAAGGGAAGGGGATGAGCATTATTTGAACTTTATATTCATCACATTTGCTTCGAGGAGAGAACAACATACTCATTTAAGCATAGAAACCTAACTTGAGCTACAGCCAGTAGGAAGGGAAAGGAGAAAGGAAAGAGGAGTCGTTAGAAAGGAGGGCAGAAACAGTAAGGGAAAGGGGAAGGGGGTGATAGAATGTAGGAAAGACTGAGGGAGGCCGTGGTCAGAAGCAAAACTCGAGGAAGAAAAGGGAAAAGAGAGAAATGAAATCATACACCAGAGAGGAAACAGGATAAAAAGAAAGGCACAGATAGAAATCATAACTTTGATAGTGAATAGGATGAACTCACCCACAAAATGGAGGTGGATAGCAGACTGCATTAAAAACCATAAACCTACAATTATGTTGTTTACAAGGAACACATTTGAAACAGGGGAATACCCACAGGCTAAAGGACAAAGCTTGGATAAGAATATTCTGTTTCAGGTAATTCAAAAAATGCAGGGTAACAATTCTAATCTCAGACAAAACAACAGCAAAAACAAATCTTTTCAAAAGAGATAAGGCAGAAAACTATATCCTGTTAAATGATCATAGATAATGGAATAATATCATTATCAAACATAGATGCACTTCATGCTATAGCATTAAATTCTTAGAAGAGAAGGTAAGGGAGTTACAAGAAGAAATAGACAGCAAAACAATATTAGTGGGGGACCTCAACTTCTTCTCTGAACTTAATGAATCAAATCTCAAAATAAACAAGAAAGAAGTTAAGGAGGTGAATATAATTTTGGAAAAGGTAGATAAAATAGATCTCTGGAGAAAACTGAATGAGTATAGAAAGGAATGTAACTTTTCTCAGGAGTACATGGCATATACACAAAAAAATGACCATGTACTAAGGCATTAAAAACCTCACAATACAGTGAAGAAAGGCAAAGATAGACAAAAAAATCCTTCTCAGATCATTGTGCAGTAAAAAGTATATGTAATAAAGGCCATGGAAAGATCAACCAAAATTAATTGGAAACTAAATAATCTAATCTTTGAGAATGAGTGGGACAAACAATAAATCATGGAAACAATCAGTAACTTTATTCAGGAAAATAACAATAATGAGACAACCTACCAAAAATTATGGAATACAGCAGAAGTGGTTCTGAGGGGAAGTATTATATTTCACTTTTGGCCTTTTTAAAATTTATTTTAAGTTTTCAACATTCATTTCCACAAAATTTTAAGTTCCAAATGTTCTCCCCATCTCTCCCCTCATCCCACCCCAAAATGCCAAGCATTCTGATTATACCTTCCACAAATTTGCCCTCCCTTCTAACACCCCTACCTTCCCTTATCTCCAGTTTCTCTCTTGTCCTGTAGGGCAAGATAAATTTCAATACCCCATTAATTGTATTTTTTCTTTACCAATTGTATGCAAAAGCAATTCACAATATTTGTTCCTAAAACTTTGAGTTTCAACTTCTCTTCCTTCTTCCCTCCTCACCCATCCCTACTGAGAAGACAAGCAAGTTTTTCAAATGACTTCCATAATACTCATATTGTGTAAGATTAACTATATTTCCCTTCATCCTATCCTGTCCCCCTATTTCTTCTATTCTCTCTTTTGACCTTGTCACTCCTCGAGAGGTTTTACTTCTAGTTACTCCCTCTTCCCATTGGTCCTCTCTTCCATCATACCCCAACCCTGCTTATCCCCTTCTCCCCTACTTCCCTGTAGTGTAAGGTACGTTTTCACAGCAAATTGAGTGTGCATGTTATTCCTTACTTGAGCCAAATGTAATGAGAGTAAGCTTCACTTTTTCCCTCTCACCTCTTCCTTTTCCCCTCTATTGAAAAAACTTTTTCTTGTCTCTTTTATGAGAGATAATTTTCCCCATTTCATTTCTCCCTTTCTCCCTTCAATATATTCCTCTCTCATCCCTTAATTTTATTTTTTTTATTTGATCCCTTCCTATTCAACCCATATCTATGCTCTCTGTCTCTCTGTATTTCTCTTTCTGTCTCTCTCTACACACACACATGTGCATGCGCACGTGCACATATGTGCATGCTGTGTGTGTGGGTATAATCCCTTCAACCACCCAGACACAGAGAAAAATTTCTAGAGTTAGAAATATCTTTCCATTCAGAAATATAAACAGTTCAACTTTAGTAAGCCCCTGTGAGCTTTCTTTCCTGTTCACCTTCCATGCTTCTTGTGAACCCTGTATTTGAGAGACAAAATTTCATTTCAGCTCTGGTCTTTTCTTCAAGAATGCTTGCAAATCCTCCAGGTCACTGAATGACCATTTCCTCCCCTAAATCATTAGGCCTAGTTCTGGTGATTCTTGGTTTAAATCTTAGTTCCTTTGACTTCTGGAATGTCACATTCCATGTCCTTTGATCCCTCAATGGAGAAGATGCTAGATCCTATGTTATCTTGATGGCACTTCCACAATACTCAAATTCTTTTTAATTCTAGCTGCTTGAAATATCTTCTCCTTGACCTGGGAACTCTGGAACTTGTCCACCACATTCTGAGGAGTTTTTCTTTTTGGATCTCTTTTAGGAGGTGTTCAGTGAATTTTTCCAAGATTTATTTTGCCCTCTGGTTCTGGAACACCAGGGAAGTTCTTCTTGACAGTCTCATGAAAGATTATCTCCAGGTTCTTCCCTTGATCTTTGCTTTCAGGTAGTCACATAACTTTTAAATTGTCTCTCCTGGATCTATTCTCCAGGTCAGTTCCTTTTCCAATGACATATCTCACATTATCTTCCAGTTTTTCATTCTTGTGGTTTTGTTTTGTAATTTCTTGGTTTCTTATAAAGTCATTAACTTCCCTCTGTTCCATTCTAATTTATAAAGAACTATTTTCTTCAGAGAAGTTTTGAACCTCCTTTTTCATTTGGCTAATTCCACTTTTTAAAACATTCTCCTCATTGACTTTTTGGACCTCTTTTTTCAATTAAGTTAGCCTATTTTTAAAACTGTTACTTACTTCAGAATTTTTTTGGGTCTCCTTCAGCTCACTTTTCCTGATTTTCTTGCATCAGTCTCATTTCTCTTCCCAATTTTTCCTCCACTTCCCTTACTAGTCTTTCAAAATCCTTTTCCATGGCCTGAGACTACCACATATTTATTTGGGATGTTTGGGATGCAGAAGTCATGAATTTTACATCTTCTCCTGATGGAAATCATTTTTCTTCCTCATCCAAAAGGATGGAAGAGAATACCTGTTCACCAAGAAAGTAACTTTCTATAGTCCTATTTTTTCCATTTCTCATGTATTTTCCCAACCAGTTACTTGACTTTTTGATCCTTTGTCAAGAATAGGGTGTCCTCTGGAGACCTGTAAAATCTCAGTTCCTCCAAGGTGGCACAATCAAGGAAGAGGAATTTACTCCTTAATGGTTTCCAACTCCAGCACTCCAGCACTCCTCCTTATCCCAGCCTTGTGCTCAGGGCTGAGATTCAGATCAGCTGCTCAATTCCCCCAGGGGCTTTAGACAGAAGGTTCCCAGGGCCAGGTCCCTACTCACTGTGAGATTAAGACCAGTTGTTTAATTTTTCCAGGGATTTTAGGTAAAGGATAGGGACACTACTCAGGGATGAGGTGCACATCAGATACTCAGTTCCCTCAGGGCTGAGGGCTCCAACAATGGATTCTGGTTGCTGCCTGCCAAGGCCACGACCACTGCAGTCACTGCCCACTGCTGCTTTTGCCTCCCACCACCTGGGGTCAGGGCTAGGATAGTGCCCTGGTCCCTTCTGGCCCAGTTGAAAAAGCCCTCTCACTGATCTGTGAAGCATCTTTATCACTTGTGGATTGAGGGACTTGAGACCCTCTGTGGCTGCTGGGGATTCCACCTCCAAATCCTTCTCCAGTCCTGCTTCTTCCTTTGCCACATGACCGGGGCTGGACTGTTCTCTGCTCTGTATCCAGTGCAACAGACCTTTCCTGTCAACCTTCTAGGTCACCCTGGTCTGGAAATTTCCTCTACTCTGTTGTTCTGTGGCTTCTGCTGCCCTAGAATTTGTTGAGAACCATTCTTTACAGGTATTTTATAGGCTGTGGGGGAAGAGCTCGAGTAAGTGTATCTTTCTACTCTGCTATCTTGGCTCTGCCTCTTTGAAGTGTTGTTTTTCTGAAAGCTTACTTGAATAAAACATAGAAAGAGGAAAGGAATGAATTGGGCATGCAATTGAAAAGGCCAGAACAAGAACAAATTGAAAATCCCCAATTAAATATAAAATTAGAAACAATGAAAATCAAAAGGAGAGATTAACAAAATTGAAATTAGTAAAACAAGTGAATTAACAAATAAAACTAAGAGTTGATGTTCTGGAAAAAAAATGAGAAAATTGATAAACCTTGTGTAGATTTTATTTTTTTTTAAAGGAAGAAGAAAATCAAGTTACCCATATCAAAAATGAAAAGGTTGAACTCATCCACAGTGAAGAGGAAATGAAAAGAATAATTAGAAATTAGTTTACTAAACTGTATGCCCTCAAATTTGACAATTTTAAGTTAGTGGATGAATATTTACCAAAATATGAATTTACAAAGATATCAACTTCCAAGGTTAACAGAAGCCAAGGTAAAATACTTAACCCCATCTCAGAAAACGAAATTGAACAAGTCATCAATCAGCACCCTAGGAAACAATATCCAGAGCCACAGTGATTTATAAGTGATTTCTATCAAACATTTAAGAACAGTTAATTCCAATATTATATAGACTCTTTGGGAAAATTTGCATAAAAGGAGTCCTATCAAATGCTTTTAATGATACAAATATGATGCTGATACCTAAACTGAGAAGAGCAGAAACAGAGAAAGAAAGTTATAGAACAATTACTCTAATGAATAAAGATGCGAAAACTTTAAGTAAGATATTAACAAAAAGATTAAAACAACTTGTCATAAGAATAATACATTAGGATCAGGTAGGATTTATACCAGGAATGCAGGACTAGTTCAAAATTAGGAAAACTCAGCATAATTGATCATATGCCCCACAAAAACTAACAGAAATAGCATGATTAACTCAATAGATGCAGTAAAAACACAAAAACAAAAATCAAAAACAACTTTTGGCAAACTTCACCACTGATTCCTATTGAAAACATTAGAAAACACAGGAATTAATGGAGGCTTCCTCATAATAATATGTAGTATATACCTAAAACAATCAGCAAGCATTATATGTAAAGGACATAAGCTTGATGATTTCCAATAAGTTCAGGGGTGAAACAAGCATGTCAATTATCAACCACTGTTATTCAATATGGTACTGGAAATATTAGGATTGGCAATAAGAGTAGAAAAAGAAATTGAAGGAATTAGAATGCACAAAGAAGAAATGAAATTATCATTCTTTTGAAACGATGAATACATACTTAGAGAGTGTAGAGAATCAAGAAAAAATATTGAAATAACAAACAACCTTGGAAAAGTTGCAGGATATAAAATAAACTCACATGAATCATCTACATTTCTATATGTTACTAACAAAGTCCAACAGTAAAAGATAGAAAGATAGGCAGAGCCAAGATCGCAGAATAGGAGCAAAGACATGCTAGGGTTTTCCTCCCTAGCCCATCAATGATAAAAGCTGCCATGATATTCTAGAACCAGAGGGTAAATGGATATTGAAAGAATTCACCTGGTCTCCTGAAACAGATCTCAAAAGGAATACTCCTAGGAATACTGCAGTCAAATTCCAGAGCTCCCAGGTCAAGGAGAAGCAACCAGAAAGAAACAATTTGAGTAATGAAGAAACACAATCAGGATAACAAGATCTCTCAGTTCTACATTAAGGGATAAAAGGACTTAGAATATTCTATTCCAGAGATCAACTGAGCTAGCATTAAAACCAAGAATCTCCTACCCAGAAAAACTGAGTAAAATACTTCAGATGGAGAAAATAGTCATTCAATGAAATAGGAGACTTGCAAGCATTCTTTATGAAAAGACCAGAATTGAAAATCTGACATTCAAACACAACAATCAAGAGACGCATGAAAAGGTAAACAAGAAATATAAATCATAAGTGACTTAATAGAGGAGAACTGTTTACAATCCTACATGGAAAGATAATATTTGTAAGTCTTGGGGATTTTCTCAATAGTAGAGGATTTGGTGGGATTATGTGTATATAGACATATATACGAGGTAAGAAGACTATGACGAGATGATATCTAAAAACAGAATTAAGGGATGAAAGAGGAGTATATTAGCAGAAGGAGAAAGGGAGAAATAGACAGGGGTAAATTATCTCTCACAATAAAGAGGAAAGAAAAAGTTTTTTTTTTTAATGGAGTGGAAGAAGAGGGAAGTGAGAAGAAAGAATGAACCTGACTCTTATTGGATATGACTTAAGGAGAGAATAATATATACATTCAATTTGGTATGAAAATCTGTCTTACACAACAGGAAAGTAGAGTGGAAGGGGATAAGTGGGGGGGGGGTGTGAAAGAAAGGATGACATGTGGGAGGAGAGGGTAATTAGAAGTAAAATACTTTTGAGGAGGTACAGGGTCAATAGAGAGGATAGTACAACTGGGGGGTGCAGGAAAGGATAGTGTGAAATGTAGTTAGTCTTTCATATCATGACTGTTATGGAAGTGTTTTGCATGACTACACATTTATAACCTATATTGAATTGCATGACTTCTCAGTGAGGATGGGAGAGAGGGAGAGAGGAAGGAATTCAAAGTTTTAGAAGAGAATGTTAAATATGGTTTTCACATGCAACTGGAGCATAAGACATATAAGCAATGAGGTATAGATATCTATCTTGCCCTTCAAGAAAATTGAAGGGAAGGGAATGAGAGAAGGGAGAGGTGTGATAGAAAGGGGGACAGATTTATGGGAGAAGTAACTGGAATGCATGATCTGTGGGGATGGACAGAGGGGAGAGATGGGGAAAAAATTTGGAACTCAAAATCTTTTGGAAGCAAATGTTAAAAACTAAACAGAAATAAATTAATATTAAAAAGAGACAGAAAGATAATTCCCATTTAAAGTTTTTTTAGACATTATAATTTGAGTCTGTCAAAACAAACCCAGGGAATAAATGAACAAAATTACAGCACACTTTTCTCAAAAATAAACTCACACCTAAATAATTGGAAAAAAAACCCAGCATCAGTTGGTCATGGGTAGGTCAAAGTAATAAATGGCAATTCTACCTAAATAAATTTACTTATTCAGTGCCATACCAATCCAAGTATCAAAGAATCATTTCATAGAGCTAGAAAAAATAGTATCAAAATTCATCTGAAAGAGCAAAATTGATCTGGAAGAACAAAATTGAAGGAAATTAATGAAAAGTAATGCTAGGGAAGGTGGACTAGTCAAATCGAATCTCTTATTGTCTTATAAAACAGCATTCATCAAAACCAGTAGGCACTGGCTAAGAAATAGAGGGATAGATCAGTGGAGTAGGTTAGGTGCACAAGAATCGCAGTAAAAGATTATAGCAGTTTACATGTGAAATGGGAAAACGTGTCTGGAATATATGACAAACCCAAGAACCTCAGATTCTGGTATAAGAACTCACAGTTTGACAAATACTGCTGGAAAAAATGGAAGACAGTTTGATAGAAACAGGGCATAGACCAATGCCTGACACGATACACCAGAAGAAAATCCAAATAGAAATATGATCTATGTGTAAAGGTTGAGAATATAAACAAATTAGGGGAATGAGGAACAGATTTTTTGTTACATTTATGGAGAATGGAGAAATTTATGACCAAATAAGAGACAGAGAGTAATATGAAATGCAAAATGTATTATTTTGATTACATTAAAAGAGAAGGTTTTGCACAAAGAAAGCCAATGCAACCAAGATTAGGAGAGAGACAGAAAACTGGGAAATAATGTTTATAACTAGTGTCCGTAATAAAGGGCTGTTCTCTTTTTTTAAATTAAATTATTTTATTTGTATTCAGTGTTCTACCATAACTTCCATATATCTTAGATTTTTACCCTCCATTTCTCTCCTTCCTCTTCTTCCCCAATCCTTCCTTGAGACAGCATACAATTTTGTGTAGATTCTTCACATACAGGGGGAGGAGCCAAGATGGTGGAGTAGAAAGTTTCACATACACTAGCTCCAAACCCACAGCCCATGAATTTCATGTAAAAAGAACTCCAAACTAATTCTGGAGCAGTAGAAGTCACACAGAAATGGAGTGAAGGAGATTTGCCTTTCAGAGAGACCTGAGAACCTGACCCCGAGGGTCCGTCACACACCAGGTGGAAGCAGAGCCCAGCCCATCGCTGGCAGTGTGGCACAGAGAGGAGCCGATCTGAGCAGGCTTCAGGGATTGAATCTCCAGCAGCTGTGAAGGTCCCTCCACCCACAGGCACATAGGTCACTGAGAGAGACGTCTTGGCTGGTCGAGAGGGGAGTGGGGTGTCTCCATAACTCAGGCCTCCTTGGGAGGCAGCAGCAGAGGCAGTTTGCGGCCAGAAGCTCATGGAGCAGGCAGTACCTCAGATCCATTACTGAAGGTCTCCACATAAACTCCCTGAAGGAACTGAGCCTGGGAGGCAGCCCTGGCCCACCTGAGCAACAGAACTTAAGCTCACATTGAATAGCAGCTAGGCCCACTGCTGAAAGCCCTGAGGCTGGGAAGCAGCATTTGAATCTCAGACCCCAAGCACTAGCTGGGAAGACCTAGGCAGGGGTGGAGAGGAATCTCAGAAGTCAAGCAACTGGCTGGGAAAATGCCCAGAAAAGGGAAAAAAAATAAGACCATAGAAGGTTATTTTCTTGGGGAACAGATGTTAGGTTCTTTGTTTTCTGATGAGGAAGAACAATGCTTACCCTCAAGGAAAGGCATAGGAGTCAAGGCCTCTGTATCCAAACCTCTGAAATAGATATCCAATTTTCTCAGGCCATGGAAGAGTTCAAAAAGGATTTTGAAAATCAAGTTAGACAGGTGGAGGAAAAACTGGAAAGAGAAATGAGAGAGATGCAAGAAAAACATGAAAAATGGGTCAATACCTTGATAAAGGAGACCCAAAAATTGCTGAAGAAAATAACACCTTGAAAAATAGGCTAACTCAGTTGGCAAAAGAGGTTCAAAAAGCCAATGAGGGGAAGAATGTTTTCAAAAGCAGAATTAGCCAAGTGGAAAAAGAGGTGCAAAATCTCACTGAAGAAAATAGTTCTCTCAAAATTAGAATGGAACATATGGAGGCTAATGACTTTCTGAGAAACCAAGAAATCAGAAAACAAAACCAAAAGAATGAAAAAATGGAAGAGAATGTGAAATATCTCAT
>CM053773.1:70253138-70283223 GCA_028658325.1 Potorous gilbertii
ATCACCATCATCATCATCACCATCATCATCACCATCATCATCATCATCATCATCATCACCATCACCACCATCATCACCATCATCATCACCATCATCACCATCATCATCATCATCATCATCATCATCACCATCATCATCATCATCATCACCATCATCACCATCATCATCATCACCATCATCATCACCATCATCATCATCATCATCATCATCATCACCATCACCATCATCATCATCACCATCATCATCATCTCTTCTTCTTCCATCTTCTTCTTCTTCTTCTTCTTCTTCTTCTTCTCTCTCTCTCTCTCTCTCTCTCTCTCTCCTCTTTCATTTTTTATTGTGTGGTATATATTCTCCTATGTATAGCTTCTTTGATTTCTGTTTTACCACCAGTTTGGATACATGAGTTTTATTTGTATATGTCTGTTATGGACCTGATATTTGATAGGAATAGGGTCAAGTCTTAGATATAAAGAATAGGGTCTTCTTTCCCCCAATGATAATAACAGCAATCAAAAGTTAGTTTGAACCATGTCATATCCCTTAGATTTATAATATTTTAGGGAGAAGATAGATTTAATTTTAGCTCAATATCCTCTCTGTCTCTGAGGAGAACAAAGTGGCTTCTAGCCCCAGTTTCCTACTTACCATCTGGGGAGGAATTAGAAAAGGTGGTGTTCAAATAAACTCTTGATGCATTTTAATGATGGGACTCTGGGCAAGCCCCAATCTGTTTAAGCTTAAATTGCCTTGTCACTTAAATTAGATGGGATCTTGCAAGGATTGATCCAGTTTTTAATAAATTGACCCTCTTATCACTTCATTTAGATTTTACTTAAAATGCCTATAACACCTCTTAGTACAAGAAAATATATATTCTAAGGACATAACGTGAGGAAAATTTCTCAAAAGTTAATCTCTTTCCAGGACTCTATTATAAAATTGGATGTACAGTACGATAGGGAAAACATCAGAATATATGATCTAGTTCTGGAAGTTGTACTATTTGCTGTTAATTCAGCTTTCATTTCCATCACTTTCCAAAGTCATTTGTTTTCTTTTTCTTCATCAACTCCATTACACACCAGACATTTCTCTTATATCTAGCCATGACATGATTCCCAAGTGAAAGTGTTTTGAACTTTGCTAACCTCAGTTCTTTATTTGTTTATATAATGTGTGATAGGAGCAAAGCACAATACATAAAGATAATGGACTGTAGTTGCAAGAATGGAAGACTAAGGGCCAAATCCACTCAAAATACTTATTCAGATATGTGATTTTGGACTATCTGTCTCATTTTCTTATTTGTAAAATGACAAGATTTTACTAGGTACCCTCACATGTCTATATTAGCTCTAAATCTCTGATCTAATGATCAAACTTTGTTCATAGGTGCTATAATCTAGTACAATAATTTATCCTTCTATGAAATTTGATAAGTTTACAACTTGAATTTATGTATCTATTGCCTACAGCTGTAAGTAAATTCTTGCCTGACAAGAAAGAACAATTCTAGTGACCAAAGATCAGTTTCCAATGTAATAATATATCCGTTGTGAAATTAAATATTGGACTTAAATCATAAAATTTTTCAAATATAACAATCAATGAACATTATTGTATTACTATTAAAACATTTTTTCAGATCATATTTCACGAAGGAAATGTAACATGACAGAGGAATTAGAGAACTGGCCTTGGAGTCAGAAAGAAATAGTTTCAAATATTCTGTGCAATGTAAAGTGGATCCATGTTCCTAGGTAAGTTACTTAACATATCAGTGACTCAAATCATTCTCCAAGTTCAAGAGAAAGTGCAGATCTCCATTTTGTAATGAAAGTCCTTCTCTAGAAGCTTTAATAGCAATGAAATTATACATCTTTAAAAATCCAGCAACAATAACAATACATTTTCACAATAGTGATCAAAACTGTAAAATATTGCAGAATTGTATCAGTCAATTGGACTAACTCCTATAATTAAAATTTGATATTATATGCTTATACCTATGAAACATTTAAATATATTAAAGTTTAGAACGTCCTAATCCAATAAGGAAGTAAATGTATTTTTAAAATATAAATGGGATAAGAGGGTTTAAAATTTGACATAGAAATAAAAGTAGTGTCACCTTTCCAAGCATGTAATACAAAGTACAAATAAAATTTAAGCAAAGTAGGCATTTCCTGAATCAAATCTTTCTCTAATGTTCAATCCAAATGCCTTCTTGAAATGTAATAAATCAGCTCTTACCATTATAATTTCCTTTACAAAAGGGATAAGTTACTATCTAAACCAAAAATTAATTTACACCTCAAGAGACACAAGTAAAGAAAGAATTACCCATCTGCCAGGTAAGAAATTGCTTTAAAACAGAATGAAAAGCATTAGCTTTCCTCAAAATTGAATTTACACCTTACTTCAGTGGGGTGGAGGGAAGGCAATGAGTGTAGTCTATTATTTGTGTTATGGTGTCTGCACAATTCTTCTCCACTTTCTTAAGGACTCTTTGTCTCTTTTGTTTTTAATAGAATGACATACAGACAGATAAACCATTACAGAAGGAATCTAACAGAGCCAGAAATTGTAGTTTGAGATTCAAAAGATAATTCAGTTTTCATATCTGTTTAATCTCTGACCATTCCTCCAGAGGCTGCCAGTAAATGAAATAACCAAGGACCAACCATTGAGCATCATTTCATCGTTGCCACAGAAGTATTGTAATTTATTGGTTTTATTCTACAGCTGAATTTGTATTGGGATGCTAGTTGGAAAACATTCTGGAGCTCACTTTGTTACACGTATTTCTTTTGTCCAAGTCTCTGAAGTATACCCTAATTTTAAGCAGAATTAAAATCTTCAATTGGAATCAATTTAAGAATTATTGATTAAGCAACTATTGTGGCCTAAGCTCAGTGCTAGTCACTGAAGACAGGATGATACTTAGAGAACAAATCATTTTCACATAGATGTTATACCCTTTAAGCTCTATCTAGGGAAGAGGCAATTCAAAATAGAGAGTTCATAGATCATGATAAGAAGAAAACATAGGAGAAATACTAATCCAGTGTGTATTTTCAGGAGTGTGATAAGATATATTGCTGGAAGGATAGATGAAAGCTAAAATGGCACAAGCATTGAATGCCAGTATAAGGTTGCTGTTCATGAATGAATTCAAGGAACATGAGGAGTCTACAAAGGAGAAAGAAGAGAAATCAGAGTTGTAGAAGTTTTGCCCTGAGAGGTTAGAATGCAAAGAGCCTAAGAAAAGGAGTTTCTAACATGAGGACTTGTTGGCAAAAATTTCAACTGTAACAGAAAGGCAAAGAAGGAAGAGGATGGAATTAAAGATTATGAATTATTAGCAATACCTAGTATTCATGTAGAAATTATTATATGTCAAACACTTTGCAAACAAACTTTGCAAAGACTATCTCATTTGATCTTTACAACAACCTTATGATGTAGGTGTTATCATTGTTCTTATTCTCATATTATAGTTGGGGAGACTGAAGCAAATAAAAGTTAATTAACTTGCCTGAGGTCATGAATCTGGAGAGGCCAGATTTGAACTCAGATCTTCCTAACCCTAAGATCAATGTTTTATCCACTCTGCATAGGAAAGTAATCATTAATCAATCAAAAAGTCTTTATTAATTTGTTTCTTAAGCACCTACTATGTGCCAGGTACTGTGCTAAGGTTTTTAGATAAAAAGAAAGTCAAAAGACAACTTCTACTTCCAAGGACCTTACAGTCTAATGCAAGAGATAACATGGAAACAAATATGAAAATAACATAATATGCATACATGCATATATACACACATGCCTACACATATGTGATTGTGTAGGGATAATTGACATATATAAGTGGGATAGTGAATTAATTTAATTACATTAAAGAAGTATAAAACAACTATTGTGATGCAGAGGGCCTCCATTTTAAAATAAGCAACATATATTTCTAGTGGACCCAGTTAGCACAGCTTAGCTATTTACTCTTGCTTCATTCAGCAGTGGGTCAGTAGAAGTAAAGGCAACTAGGGCAGGGAGCACTCCATAGCTGAGGTACTGCAGGGTAAATTTGGCAACAGCATAAGGGAGCAAGATATTAGATAGGATATAATAGAGAATTTGAAGGACTAGAAGTCACATGAAGATGATGAACAAAATTTGGGTTCAAAAGGTAGAGGAGGAGGGGAAATGACAAATGATAGTGATCAGCAAAGGAATTTCAAAGTTCATTGTCCTAGAAGTGGTGCATTTGTGGATGGTGGAAAGATCACGTTTATTTTTGTGTGCAGCTGAGGTGTGTGGGAGAGTAAGTTATGGGAAAAAGAATAAGATTGAGGAAATAGGTTGTTATGCTGTTTGAAGGAATGTCACTAGTTTTGGTTGAAGTATCCTAACCTGGAATGAGAAACTGGGGAGAAAAAAATTGTGATGCAGGACCTAGACTTCATCTGAGAGAGAAAAATCAGCTGGAGATTGACAAAAGACTAGTCACCAGAATTTTAATTGAATTGTAGGTATGGATTGAGGAAGGAGAAGTTCCTGAGGCAAGTTCATCAAGGGAGAGCTTGGAAGTGAAAATAGGGAGTAAGGAGCATTCCACACACACTCCCACAACCTCCACTACCTTGACTAGTGATTCAGAGAAAATGAGTGAAATAATAAATAGTGCTCTAAAGGGTAACCAGAAATATTGTGTCATCAGGAGAGAGTCAGATCTCCTTGTGTGTTAGCAAATTGAAGGGTTAGGTGAGGGCAAGAGTTTTAAATGAGTAAGTTTGCTAAATACAGAGGATGCATCCTATAAACAACTGTGAAAGAGACAAGAAGTTCCAAAGGTTTTCATTGAGGGTGGACTGAGGGTTGGATTGAAGGGGATAGGATTAAGAAATTGGGAAGTATGGTAGGTGGAAAACAGGTCCCAGATGATGATAACCAATAGTTCAGAATCACTGGGATAGAGAAGGCATAATAAAAGGGGTATCTGTCAATGAATGAAGAATGATTTCAAAGAATTTGGAACTATGCACAAAGTGTCATAAAACTGTTCATTCCCTTTGATCCACAAATACCACTACTCATTCTGCAACTGAAAGTGATCAAAGGAAAGGAGTAAAAGACATATTTGTATAAAAATATTTAAAACAGCTATTTTTGTGTAGGCAAAGAATTGGAAAATGAGGGGATACAAATAAATAGGGAATTGGAAAAACAAATTGTGCTACATGATTGTGATGGAATTCTATTTTGCTATAAGAAATGAGCAAGAATTTTTCAGGAAAAAAAACCCTTGGGAAGACTTAGGTAAGTTTGTCCAAAATGAAGTGAATAGAATGAGGAGAAACGTATAATATTGTGTTGTGTTGCATTGCATATTGTAAGGATGAGTAATTATGAAAGACTTAGTTTGATAAAGGTGATGATTCAAGACAATTCCAAAGGATCCATGATGAAAAATGCTATTAACCTCTAGAGAGAAAATTGATGAACTCTGAATGTTAATGGAAGCCTACTTTTAAGTGTATGTGTGTGCATGTGTTTGTAAGATGGCTAACATGGAAATATGTTTTGTGTGATGTCACATGTAAAATCCATTCTTGGCTTCTCAATGGGTGTGCAAGTTGTGGGAGGATGGGGTATAATTTGTCGCTCAAAATTAAACAAAATGCATGTTACCTTTTAAATGTAATTAGGACATATGTGATGGAATAAATAAAAAATATAATTTTTTAAAAAATGACTGCAAGTAGATTTTCAACACCCTTAGGGGTTTAGTTCCAAGATGAAGTGCTCGCGAGGTTTTAGATATCTCAAACAGGAGGCTCCTGGGGGGAACTGATGAAATGGCATTTTCTTCCTTGTTCTGAAAGTCAGAATATAAGTCAGGGAACCTGGCACAATATAATGCTTTCCATTTTTCCTTTACCCCAAAGGCAAAATAGTAGGTAGAAGCCCTGGCATAAAAGAATAGTGATTCTTTCCCTCTACTCAGAAATAAGGAAACAAGGAAAGAGAGCTGGCATGAAGGAATATCATTTCTTCCCTTATCACAAAAGCACCAGACCAGATCAAGGGACATTATGTTATAGAATGGTATTATTCCCCTTCTGGAAAGTAAGAAACCAGACAAGAGGCTTGGTGTGATGAAAAAGTGTTAATTTCTTAACCTCACAAGCCAGGATTCCAAGCATTTAGGACAAGGTGATTTCACTAAAAAGGTAAAAACAAATGAAGATAACAAGTGTTTGAAGAATAGCTGAATAATAATAAATGAAGTCAAAAAACATAAATAAAAAGTATTGTAGTGATTTTCTCACCCATACATCACAGCCTTGTCATGTCAGCGGGCTCAACAAAATTAACAGCTATGTCATGCAGGGTTGCCAAAGACGGACAGGTCATCATGGAGAGTTCTGACAAAAGCTCATTCACTGGAGAAATAAATGGCACACCACTCCAGTGTTTTTGCTAGGAAAACTCCATGGACAGTACCAAAAAATGACAAAAAATATTATAATAGAGGATAAGTCATTCAGGTCAGAAGAGTTCAATAAATTTATTGTCAATGGTGGAAGGTAACTACAACTAGCTTCAGTGCTAATGAAGTGTCTGGACCAAAATTGAAAGGAAGCTTAAGTATTGATGCATCTTCTATCAAAAGGAAAATTCAATGGGTAAAGGTCAATACTGAATAGCAACCTTGAATGTACAATCTATGAACCAAGGTAAACTGGATGTGTGGTCAAACAGGAGATGGATAGATTAAACATTGACTTATTGGGTATCAGTGAATCTAAATGGATAGAAATGGGTGGATTTAATTCAGATGATCACTTCATATCCTATGGTGGAAAAGAATCTTTTAGAAGAAATGGAGCAGTCATTTTAGTCAGTCAAAAGGTATGAAAGGCAGTGCTGAAGTATAATGCCAAAAATTACAGAATAAGATTTGTGCAAATCGAAGAAAAATCATTCAGCATCACAATAATACAAGTCTATGTTCCAATTACTAATCCTGAAGAGTCCAAAGATGATCAGTTTTGTGAAGGCCTACAATACCTTCTCGAAATAATACCAAAAAAATGCCATGTTCATCTTAAAGAATTAGAATGTTAAAGTAGGAAATCAAAAGATCACTGGAGTAACAGGCAAGTTGAACTTGGAATACAAAATGAAGCAGGGCAGAGACTAATAGATTTTTCCAGGGCATCTCACTGCTTACAACAAGCACTCTTTTTCTATAACCCAAAGGCAACTCTATATATGGACAATGTTCAATACTGACATAATATCCATTGTATATTTTGTATCTCAATGTGAAGAAACTCCATGTACTAAATTGAAACAAAATCCAGAGATAATTGTGGATAAGATCATGAACTTCATATTGCAAAATTCAAAATTACAATATGGGAAAGCATCAGACCATATATAACCCATAACTATACAGTTTAAATGACATCGTACACACACATATATTCATATACATATATATGAATGAAGTGGAGGTGATGAATAGATTTAAAAGATAAGATCTGGTAGATAGAGTACCTGAAGAACTATGGACAAAAATGTTCGATATTATATAGGAGGCAGAAAAAAAAAGTTTTAAAGGAAAAAAAGAGCAAGAAACCAAAATGACTGTCTGATAAAACTTTACAAATAGATGAGGAAAGCAAAAAGGAGAAGGGGAAAATATATACACAAAAGAAAGTAGCATTCCAGAGAACAGCAAGGGGAGGCAAAGTTTAATTAAATGACTAATGCAAAAAATATAGAAGAAAAGTAGAACAGGGAAGACAATAAATTAGTTCCAAAAAATTAAATATGTAAAGGAAAAGATTAATTCGATAATGGATATGATAAAAGACAAAAATGGTAGGGATTTAAGAGAAGCAGAAGAGATTAAGAAGAGACTGCAAGAATATATAAAATAACTATACAAGAAAGGTTCTAACAACACTGATAATCGTGATAGTGTGGTTATTGAGCTAGTCAGATGTCCTGGAAAATGAAGTAGAGTGGGACTTAGAATGTATCACTAACAATAAGACTAGTGGAAGTAATAAAATTCCATCTGAACTATTTAAAACCCTGAAATTATTCCACTCAAAATATCGTCAAATTTGGAAAACGCAACTCTGTCCATTGGGTTGGAAAAGATCAGTTTACATCCCAATCCTAAAGAAGAGCAATAACAAGGAATGTTAAAATTACCAAACAATTGCAATCATTTCACACAGTAGCAAGTCTATGCTTAAGATTCCGCAAGCTAAGCTTCAACCATATGTTAACCACGAACAGGCTGGTTTTTGAAAAGAGAAAGGAAGTAGAGAACAAATTTTCAACATTTGCTGGACTATAAAGCAAAGGAGTTCCAGAAATAAACAACTACTTCTGCTTCATTGACTACACTAAAGCCTTTGGCTGTGTGGATCCCAACAAAATGCAGCATTTTCTCAAAAAAATAAGAGTACTAGGCTACCTTATTTATATACTGAGAAATCTGTATGAAGGCTAAGAAGCAACAATAAGAACTGAAAATGGAAAAAAAAATTGGTTTAACATTGGAAAAGGAGTACAACAAAGCTACATATTGTCACTTATTTAACTTACATAGAGAGCACATCATGTGATATGCCAGGCTGCATGAATCAGACGCTGGAATGAATGTTCTTGAGAAAGCAGCAATCTCAGATAAGCAAACAATTGCACCCTGATGGCAGAAAATGAAGAGGAATTAAGAAGTCTCTTGATGAGGGTGAAACAGAAGAGTGTAAAAGCTGACTTTAAGCTTAACATAAAAAAACCCCCAAACTCTTGCAACTGATATCATTATTTCCTGACAGATAGAGGGAGAGGAAATGCAAGCAGTTTCAGATTTTATATCCTTGGTCTCAAAGATCACTGTAGATAGCAATTGCCTCCATGCAATTAAAGGACACTCCTTGGAATGACAGAAAGTAATGACAAATCCAAATAACTTACTAAGAAACCGAGATTTCAACTTGCTGACAAAAACCATAGTAAAATCCACATAGTCAAGAAAATCATGCAGTGGTAATGTATGACTGAATGTTGGATTATAAAGACAGCTGATCACCACAGAATCAACACTTTCAAGTTGTGGTGTTGAAGAAGAGTTCTGAGAGACCCTTGGATAACAATGAGGTCAAATCAATCAATAATTTAAAAAAAATAATAATTCAGACTATTCCCTGGATAGTCCAATAGTAAAACTGAAGCTTAAATGCTTTAATGACATAATGAAAATATAACGCTCATTGTGAAACACCCTGACATTTGAAACAATTGAAGGTAAGAGGAAAAAGGAATGGCAAAGGATAAGATATATGGATCACATCATGGAAACAATGAATGTGAACTTGGACAGACTTTACAAGATGGTTGAAGATAAAGGGGCCTGTTTTGCTATGGTCTATGGAGTCATAAAGAGTCACACTTGACTGAAGAATTAAACAAGTGAAAGCAGTGATCCAGAAAAAAAACAGCTCATAGGAGCATTACAATAAAGGCAAGATTTGTATATCTTAGTGTACCTAGTATTTTACTCTTACGCCTTCAGAATAAATCTGGAATCTTTGAGAGTTTAGGATCTCTTTAACCAAAGATATCAGCTAGAGTCTCCATTCTGGTTTGCTTCCCCTCACTGTTAAATAGCAGTGAGGAGCACCTCAGTTCCATTTAAACAATTAACATTAGTTAACTTTAACAAAAATAACAATGAACAGAATTACAAACATTTCCCTCCAACAAGCAGTTGGTAGGGGGAGGTGGCGTCAAATCCTCCCTAACTTGTTTAATCCCTGGTGAGTTCAATATCTGACCATTGGATACAAGTGGCTCTGGAGAAAAATTACTGGTGATTTTGCACAACCCTCCCTCACTCAGATCAAATTCAACTGCAAGTCAGGTCACTATCTCTTTGATGACATGGTCCACTTAGAGAAAGAAGGATAAATCACAACCTGCAAATAGTTCAAGGAGCCCAACTGGGAACATAACTGATATTTCCCAATTGGCCAACTCAGTTCATCCTTTTCTCCTCCCTCCTTTTCTCTTACCTGAGGGTACTGTGCTCAAAGGAAGGTAAATTTCAATGTCAGAAACCTGACTAATTAACTTGGGGTTTACTGGCTAGATTTCATTCTCAAAGACCAAGCCTTAAATTTAGCTCACTCTGGATCTCATTGATTGGACAATAGGTCCTTGCCCAAGCAACATTTAATTGTTTTTCTGAGGGGGGACCCTTCTGACTCAGAGTGAAGGCAAATGATAACTGTTTTTCTTTTAACCAATAACTCAGAGAATTTGATTATTTTTTTTTCAAAGGGGCCATCCCTTGTGTTTGTCCTTTGTTTTCAAAGAAGATCATGACATCAGAGAACTTGACTTGACATGACATGACTTGCACTTGGCTTTGTGTTGAGTGAGGATGAGCTGTGCAAGATCACCAGCCTCACCTTCTCCTCCTGAGCCATCTGGATGCAGTGATCAGATATCCATCAGGATAACTAAATGTGGCCCAGAATGCAATGAGAGACTTTGAGCTTTGTGGCTAAGCCTTATTCAGGAGATCTCTTCAGTGAATAGGCCACTTTAAGAAGCAATCACGGAGTGGGGCACAGCCAAGAGGGCAGAGTAGAAGGACATACCTCTAAAAGCTCTACTCCCACAGCCTATAAAATACCTGTTAAAAATGATTCAAAACAAATTCTAGAGCAGCAGAAGTCACAAAAGTACAGTGTGGAAGAGATTTCCAGCTCAAGGCAGCCTGGAAGGCCAACAGGAAAAGTCTATTGCATTGAGAGCAGAGCACAGTATAGCATGAGCCATGCCATGGAAAGGAGAGGACTGGAGTGAGTTTCAAGGTGCCACCAGCAGCAGCTGGGAGTCTCAGATTCCTCAACTCACAAATGCCAAAGACAACATCAAAGGTTGGTGAAAAAGCTCTTTCACTTGGGTGAGAAGGGAAAGCAGCAGTCTAGCCCTGGACCCATGCTGTGGCAAGTTTGATTGTTGGAGCCTGGGCCTAAAGGCCCTGGGGAAATTGAGCAGCTGATCTACATCTCAGCCTTGAGGGGCAGCCCTGAGGTGAGGAGGAGAACTGGCTGGCTCCACATGGCTTGTGGAGGCAGTGGAGAGGGAATCCTGCTCACAGATCAGAGTGCAGGCCAGGAGAGGAATAAACTCCTTGCTTTTGAATGTGCCACCTTAGAGGAACTGAGAAATTATAAGTACCTATAGTATACCTTCCCCTTGACAAAGAACTCAAAAGTCTAGTAACTGACTAGGAAAATGCCCAGAAAAGGGGAAAAAGAAGAAGACAATAGAAGGTTGTTTTCTTGGTAAGGAGGTATTTTCTTCCCTCTTTTCAGATGAAGAGGATCAATGAGGAAGATCTAAAATTCAAGGCTTCTGCATCCAAAATCTCCAAAATAAATAGGCAATGGTCTCAGGTCATAGAAGAGCTCAAAAAGGATTTCGAAAATCAAATAAAGGAGGAGGAGGAAAACTTGGGAAGAGAAATGAGAGCAATGGAGGAAAATAATGAAAAGAAAGTCAACAGCTTGCTTAAGGAGACTGTTCAGAAAATGAACATCTTTACAAGTAGACTAACTCAAATGGCAAAAGAAACTCAATAAGTCAATGAGGAGAAGGATACTTTAAAGAGCAGTATGAGCCAAATGGAAAAGGAGGTTCAAAAGATCATGGAAGAAAATAGTTCTTTAAAAGTTAGAATGGAGAAGATGGAAGTTAATAGATTTATGAGAAACCAAGAAATTACAGAACAAAACCAAATGATATAATGGTAGAAAATGTGAAATAACTCATTGGAAAAACAACTGACCTGGAAAATAAATCCAGAAGAGATGATTTAAAAATTTATGGGACAACCTGAAAGCCATGATTTTAAAAAAAGCCTAGATATCATCTTTCATGAAATTGTTCAGGAAAACATCTCTGTTATGAAACTAGAGGATGAAATAAATATTGAAATAATTCATCAAACACATCTTGAAAGAGACCCGAAAAGAAAAACTCCTAGGAATATTGTAACCAAATTCCAGATTTCCCAGGTGAGGGAGAACATATTGCAAGAAGCCAGGAAGAAACAATTCTAGTACTGTGAAAATACAATAAGGATAACACAGGATCTGGCAGCTTCTACATTAAGGGATATAAGGATTTGGGATATGATATTCCACAAGTCAAAGGAATTAGGACTAAAACCAAGAACCATCTACCAAGCAAAACTAAGTATAATACTTCAAGGGAAGAAATGTTCTTTCAATGAAATAGAGGACTTTCCAACATTCTTGAAGAAAAGACCACATCTGAAAAAAAAATTTATCTTTCAAACAAGAGAAGCATGAAAAGGTAAACAGGAAGAGAAATCATAAGAGACTTACTGAAACTTAACTGTTTACATTCCTACATGGAAAGATAATATTTGTAACTCTTGAAACTTTTCTCAGTATTTGAATATTTTAAGGGCTTACACACACACACACACACACACACACACACACACACACACACACACAGGCAGGGGATACAGGGTGAGTTGAATAGGAAGGGATGATATCTAAATAAATAAAATTAAGGGCTGAGAGAGGGATATATTGGGAATAGAAAGAGAGAAATGGAATGGGGCAAATTATCTCTCATAAAAAGGCAAGAAAAAGATTTTTCAATGGAGAAGAAAAGAGGGAGGTGAGAGGAAAAACGTAAAGCTTACTCTCATCACATTTGGATTAAGGAGGGAATAGCATCAACACTCAATTCGGTATGAAAACTATCTTTCACTACAGGAAAATAAGGAGAGGAGAGGACAAGTAGGGTGAGGGGAATGATAGAAGGGAGGGTAAATGAGAGGAAGGGATAATTACAAGTATACACTTTTAAGGTGGGATAAGGTTTAAAGAGAGAATAGAATAAATTGGGGGCAGTATAGGATGGAGGAAAATAAAGGTAGTATTTCACAACATGACTATTATGGAAGTCTTTAGCAAAACCACACATATATAGCCTATACTGAATTGCCTGTCTTTGCAGTGGGGATGGGTGGAGAGGGAAGAAGAGAGGGAAGTTAGAACACAAATTTTAAGAATAAATGTTGATAATTGTTTTTGCATTTAACTGGGAAATAAGAAATACATGTAATGGGATATAGAAATCTATCTTGCCCTAAAAGGAAAGAGAGAAGATGAGGATAAGGGAAGGGAGGGGTATGATAGAAGGGAGGGTAGCTTGGGGGAAGGGGTAATCAGAATGCATGGTGTTTTGGGGTGGAGAGGGGATTTGGAATGCCAGATCTTGTGGAAATGAATGTGGAAAACTAAAACTAAATAATTTGGAAGGAAAAAAGAAGCAATCAGGATAGGGCCCTTTTAATGAGGAAAAGAAAAGCCATCCCTCAAATCACTTCTTAAAAAGGTCTACTCACAAGAATGGGCTTTGCCTCACTCAGATTGAGAACTTTTAAACATATTAGCTTAAAAATGCCAAGGTTGCCCACTGCATCCTCAGCCATCTCCAGTCATCCTGAATGATATCTGACCATTGGAGCTAGAGGAGAAAATGGCTAGAAGAAAGCTCTGGAGGAGAAATTGAGGCTGGTGATTTAGCATAGCATCCCTCACTCAAATGAAATTCAATTGGAAGTCATGTTATCATCTCCCTGATGTCATGGACTTCTTTGGGAATGAAGGACCAAACACACACACACATACACACACACACACACACACACACACACACACACACACACACTCAAGTGAAACTAGACTTTGACTTTAAGAAGTGTTTCCATATCATCAATTCTACTAAATCCACTTGCAAATACATCATTGCTGCTCAATAAGTCCTTGTCTCAGCCACTTGTTTCCCATAGACTGCCCCACACACCTTGAAGTTTCAATGGCAAATTCTGGTCTGGGATCAACTCCTAGACCACTATTTCCAATCTCCTTTATAATAAATGCTTTTAAATTTTAAGAATTTGACATCTAAAAAATCAAAGGTGTACTTAAAATTCCATATAGGTAACCATAAAACATGTTGAAATAACAATATTTTAAATAACATGACAATACTAATTTCTCATTCTTATCCCTGGCCAATATAAAATATTCAAATGATTTTGACATGTGGCACTGTAACAGTTAAACTTCTCAGTTTTTCTTTTATGGAATTAATCAAAACAATAATAACATTAATTTTTAACAACAAAATGACTGAAATTTCTGGGGACAAAAAGGACAGGAAAATCAGAATAGCATTTCAAAATGTGGCATTCTACTAGTAAATCATCATCAACAAAATTATTTGACATCAGATAAAAAAATAAAACTGGATCTATGGTATAGATTATAGAAAATTGGAATTAACCATTCCCCACCCAATTTAGATTAATTTTTATTCCAGTCCTTTTTTTTGGTTCTTATGTATAGAAATAAATATACAATCATGTAGGGCTTTTCTTTTTTCTTTTATCACCCATTGGTGTAGGCAGAGCAGTTGTATCTGGTTAAAAGTTTAGCTTGCAAATGTTTAGTAACATTTTAATGTGTTATTCCAAATTGTTTTTTCAAATGGTGTTATCCCTTCAAAAGTCAATTAACAGTACATCAATATGCCTATTTCCCCACAACCACCCTAATATTTATCATTTCCCTATTTTGTTATATTTGTCAATAAATCAGGTGTGAAATGGAACCTCAGAAATGCTTTAAGTTGCAATTCTATGGTTATTAGTGTTTTGGAGAAATATTTGTTCACATCCTTAGTGAACTTTTCAGTTTGAGATGGACTCTTCTTTTAAATTTGGATCAATTCCTTATATAGTTTAAAAATAAGAGCATTAGCAGAGGAATTTACTGGGAAAAAAATTCTGTTGTTTTTTTTTTTAACTTATATTTTTTGAGATTTGTTCCTGACAAAAAAAAATTATGACAAATGATTGTTAGGACATTTGATTGTTCCCTAAGAAGACAAAAAAACCCTGTTGATTTTAAGGAGACATGGGAAGACTCATATGAATTGATATGGAGTGAAATGAGAACACTGATCTCTAAATGGGAGTTTCTAGAGAAACATCATTTGACTCCAACAGGGCTAAAGCCTGTCCCTAAACAATTCAACCAATTTGAATAGAAAGATATGTTGCATCCCACCATCTCCACATACTCTGGCAAAACTTTTATCTCTAACAAATAAACAACTATCCTCAAACTCCAGTAGCCCCTTAGTCTACCTCTTTCCTCTACTATTAAAGTTCTCTATCACTCTTCCAAGCTAGGTGTTAGTCCCTCATAACAATTTTAAACCATCTGCTATCAGGACATGGAAAACTGAACTGTATATGTGCTATTGGGATAATTCATAATCTCACCCTACCAGTATAATCTTTCCCTACCTTCAGACCATCTCATGGTTGTACCAGACACTGCTTCAAAGATAGACTTGATGACAAGATAATTACCAGTAACAGAAATTCCTACTTCCTTATGATTGGTTTTGGGCTTGACATAGTGATTTATACAGGATGAGCAAGAATGGATGGCTTTTGACAGATTTAAGAACTCATTACACTATCGTTCCCCTAAAGCTCACTTATTTATCAAATCTCTCATTTCTGTCAAGGACAATCCCATTCTTTCCTCAGGTTTACAACCTTGGTATCATCTTCAAGTCTTCATTTGCCCTTATCTCAAGTATCCAATCAGTTGTTAGATATTGCCATTTCTATTTTTGCAGCATCCCTGACATCTGTTTCTCTCCCTCTATTCACACAGATACTACCCAACTTCAGTCTGTCATCACTTTTCTCATGGGCTGCTGAAATAGCCTCTGTTCCTGTCTCAAATATCTCCTCTACCTTATCCATTCTTCACACTGTTTCCAAAATGATTTTTTTAAAGTAGAAGCCTGAGCATGCCACCCCTTCACTCAATATATTCCAACTATTTCCCAGTGATTCTAGAATCAAACATCATATACTCTTGATCTCCTTCATATGGAATCTCAACTTTGTGTTTTATACTGCACATTAAAGTATTCATACAACAGCATACATACGTATGTGTGTATTATATACACATATATACACAATTTGTTTATGTATGTGTGTTTATATATGTGTATATATGTGTATGTGAATAATGTTAATATTTTAGGCATTTATGTAATAGTTTACGACTCATAAAATGCTTTACTACATGTTACTTTGTTACTACATGTGATTTAGTGATATGTGCTCACAGATGCTTTGCATGTAAGGGTATTTGACAAAAAAGAAATAGGCAATGACTACCCTTCACCACATTGCTCTCAGTCTCTGGGGATTGTAATTGATTTAATAGCAATTAATCTTCCTTTCATTATGGTAGGATGATGGGTCTCCCAACTGTATTTGAAATAATTCCTAAGATGATAAAATATGTGAAAGGTAATTTAAAGATCACAAAGTATGACAATGACAGAAATTGAAGAGGAAATTATAACTTAAAATTCCACCTTTTGTTATATTTTAAGCATTAAAGATCTACCATATTTTTTATGAATAAAAACTACATAGTGTTTCTTTCAAAATAAAATATGTCTGTATATGCAAATCTACATACATATATGCAACATTTTACATATACCATACATATAAACATAGAGGAAATTAAGATCCATCGTGTGCCCCATTCAAGTTTTATGTAAAGCCAAATTTTGGGAAAACATGTTATCTATCTTTAGAGCAATGGATCAATTTGACTATCTTCTCTCAAGACAAACACATTGTATAACACCCTTCTCCAAGACAAATCCTTCATGTTCACAAATGTGGAAAGCCAAAGCCCAGTTACATGGATGGAATACAAAGCAGAGGGCAATCTCACCATTGAAAGAGAATGATAAATAACAGTGCATCAACCTGAAGGAAAATGTCTAGCAGAACAGCAGGTTTGGACATGAATCAATAGACAACAGATTACAAGGGCACATTAGAAACAACTTCCAACTTCCAAACCAGAATGCCCATAGACTGCACAAAAGGGTACTAGCTCCTATACACTATTCAATATTGAATTCAATATTTAATAAAATGTATCTAAACTTCAGAAATATTAAAAATATTTTTTGAGTTCAAACCAAGAATCATTAAATATCAGACTAAGAGAAAAAGTCTATACTAAATCATTCAGAAATCCTTAGGTCACTAAACAATGACTACAATTATTTAAAGAGTAAAGAAAATAATAATGTCTTTTTAGGGTTTTCTGTTTACCTCAGCTTCTATAATATAAAGAACGAATAGAGCTGCTTAGAGAAATTCTTTTCCCCTAAGCTCAAGTGCTGCTGAATGGGGATCTGACTCAACTTTGTAGCCCAGTTTGTTAGTTTTATTCCTTATCAAAACATGGAACTGTGGGGCATTGAAGCTTTTAACCCTTCTTTTAGCCCAGGACAGCTTTATCTCTCTTGATCCAGGAGGGAAGAAAACCCTTTGTTTTTCCTAAACTGCCTTTAGACATTTAGAATGGATGAAAGGGAGATTAGTACACTATTTACATTGCCTGAATAGTGTTGTCTATAATGATATTTCAGAAATAGAATGATGAATCTATCTTTCAGACATGAAACGGTGGCTGACCACTGGGAAGATGGCAGAAATAAAAACCATATACTGCTGTTTGCTCTGACCTTGACAAGTACAGGGAATAGGATGAAAATTGATTGGAGGTAAGAGAGTCTATGGCATATTCACCATACACAGAAGTTAATTGGACGAGAAAATAAAGTACATGGAGAGGAATCAGTATAATAATATTTAGAATGTGCTTCATTTGATCATTTGCATTTCCATTTTATACCATCAAAGAGGACTAATGTTGATCCTGGAGACAAAATTCTGAGATCAAGGCCTGTCTCTGACATATACTAGCTACATGACAGTGGGCAAGATGTTTAACCAATCAGGAATCAAGTAAATTTTTTAAAACTATAAGGCAGGTAGGTATCTCAGCAGATAGAGCAGTGGGTCTGGATTCAAGAAGACTGAATTCAAATCTAGCCTCAGACATTCACTCATTAGATGTGTTACTCTGGCAATTAAATCACTTAATCTTTGTTTGCCTTATTACACTTGAGAAGGAAACAGCAAAATACACCCATATCTTTCCCCAAAACAACCTCATGGACAGTATGGTCCATAGGGCCAAAAAGAGTCAGATAATACAGAAGGACTAATAACAACAACAACAACAACATACGTGACAGTCAATTATCTGATGTACATTTCTAGGAGGAATTTCTACATTGGAAGGACCTTATCTGGTAACATCACAAGTTCATACTCAATAATAAAATAATCTCAATAATATTTCTCATATGATACAGAGAGCACTTGCACTCTTTATTTGGAATCACAAAGATCATTGGCAGATCCAAGGCTAAAACTCTAATCTCCTGACCCTTAATGGTACCTTCTTTTCATTCTAAACTACAAAATACAAAATTTTGAGATTCTAATCTTCCTTATTCATGGGGAGAAAATCAGAGTAAATGATCCTTTGACATACGATATTAAAAAAATGATTCTATAGGACCTATAGGTCATAAATCTGTCTTTCAAATGATAAGTAAGGGGACAATACATATACATGTATTTCAAGTAAAATTATTCTCCTGACAGAATAGCTAAGGTAGATGTTTTCTTGTTCATTCAAGACAAACACATTGTTTTTGAAATGAGTCTGGCCAATGGAATTTCTGTCCTCAAATTATGAATAAAATTGGCACTCTCATTGTCCAGTCCTAAAGAAAGTACCTTGGTAAAATTCATACATTTATCCATTATGGGCTTTGAAGATATCATCTGAATAATTGTGGAACAAAACACAATGATCAGATATGCTCCAAAATCTATGTGGTTATAGGTATATGTACTAATTCCACCTACATATATTACAACCCTGATCTGCCCCTGACTCAAGTCTACATTGCCCAGTAGATATAATTTTTAATGGATACGCAGCAGCCAACATTTTAGTCATGAGTCTTTATCAATCTAGTCTACCATGGTATTCAGATGATATGGAAATAATATTTCTCTTTGAATATATTTGAGTGGCATGGGGGATTAAGAAAAGAAGAGAGAGAGAGAAAGAGAAGACGGGAGGACAGAGGAGAAGAACAAAGACAAACAGAGACAGAAATAGAGAAAGAGACAAGGATAGATATAAATAAATGCAAAATGAGGAACACAGAGACATAAAAATACAGAGAGACAGAGACAGACAAACAGATATAAAAATATAGCACAATCCTTAACAGTAATGAATGTCATTAATGCTAAATCAGAATGAGAATGAGATGAACAAGAAAAGCTAAGAATAAAAGTTTTTTTTTCTTTATGGTGTAATTGAAAAGAGGAGGATGAATTAAAGGAGAGGAACAGTTTTTCACACAGAGGGTGCAATGCTAATAGATAATGGGGAGGACCCAAATCTGTTTGATTCATTTTGTTTTGATTTTCTCTGCCATGGGAAATACTATTTTGACTGGAATGAACAAAAAATGGGCATTAGGGACTAGGAAACTGGCATTAATGATAACTAAGGAAATAGAAAGTGTTCACAATTATTGCAATTGTTCAGTCTCATAGGAGGTATGTCTCTGAATATAGAAACTATGGATTTGATTGCTGAACCATTGTCAGAAATCTTTGACAGATGGTGAAAAATGAGGAGGGAGCCAAAGCTTGTCTGAGTTTGGAGAGTCAAAATTCAAACCACCAAGGTCAAAGGACTTTACTCCATTTTCGAGTGTTGTCATTTAAAAGCTATCAAACATCTAGAAAAAATAATGGGGGATCAAAAAAGAAAATACATTGTCATGCAGAACAGATTATGCCAGACTTAACTCATTTTCTTAATTCAGTGCATTGTTTGATTGGTAAAATGGGATAATGTATAGAAATAATTTTTAAAGAGTTTGTCAAAGTTTCTGTTTCTCTCCTTGTAGGAAAGACTGAGATATGGTTTGATGATAGTAAATTTAAGTAGATTCAAAACTGGAAGAATGGCCATACCAAAGACTAGATTCATTTCACCTTAAAGAAATGACTCAAATGGAGTACCATAGGCATAACTGTTTGACTTGTGTTGTTTAAATATTTTTGTCTCAAATATAGATAAAGTAATAGATAGCATGCATAGTGGATTTTCATATCCAAAGAAACCTGGAAAAGGATACCTAAATCATTGGAAAGAAGTTCATGATGCAAAAAGATTCTCAGACTTTAGAATACTGAATTGATAAGATCTTGTACTGGGCTTAAAAGAAACAACTTTAGTGAGAATAGGAGGACAGAGCCAAGATGGCAGAGTAGAAAGACGCATTATCTCTAGCACTTCCCCCACAGCCCACAAAATACCTGTAAAAAATGACTCAACAAATTCTATAGCAACAGAAGCCACAGAACAACAGAGTGAAAGAGATTTCCAGCCAAAGGTAACCTAAGAGGCCAACAGGAAAGGTCCATCGCATAGGACACTGAACAGAACAGAGCCCAGTCCTGGCTCCATGGCATAGGAACAGTACCAGAGTAGGCCTCTGAGACCGAATTCCCAGGAGGAAAGATCCCAGATCCCTCAACCCATAAGCTACAAAGAAAGCTTTAAAGGTCATTGTGGGAGGGCTTTCCCAGCTGGGCAAGAGGAGAGTGGGGTCCCCATGGGACAGGCCCCAGTTGGTGACAGAGGAGGGCAGCCGTGGGTGGGGATAGGTGACTAAGGTGGCCACAGCAACAACCTAGATCCACTGTCTAAGCAGCTCAGTTTAAAGTTCCTGGGGGAATTGAATAGCTGATCTGAACCTTAGCCCTGAGTAAGGGCCTGGGGGGAGAAGGAGCACTAGGACCCTTCTCTTGACAAAGGATTCAGAAGTAAAGCAATTGCAAGGAAAATACCCACAAAAGGGGAAAAAATAGAAGACCAGAGCTGGTTACTTTCTTGGTGAACAGGTATCACTTCCATTCTTTCAGATGAGGAAGAACAATACATACTGTCAGAGGACCTTAAGACTTCTGCCTCTAGTTCCTCCCGTACGAATATGAAATGACTCAGGCCATAGAAGAGCTTGAAAAGTGAGTCAGCAGTTTGCTAAAGGATACCCAAAAAAATGCTGAGGAAAAGAACACCTTTAAAAATATTTAAAAATAGGCTGATTCAATTGGAAAAAGAGGTCCAAAAAGTCAGTGAAGAGAAGAAGGCTTTAAAAAGCAGAAATATCCAAATGGAAAAGGATGTTCAAAAGCTCACTAAAGAAAAGAGTTCTTTCAAAATGAGAGTGGAGTTCACAGAAACTAATAACTATACAATAGACTAAGCAGTTATAAAATGAAACTGAAAGATTGAAAAGATAGAAGATAATGTGAAATATTTCATTGGAAAAACAACTAACCTGGAAAATAGATCCAGGAGAGACAATTTAAAAATTATGGAACTACCTGAAAACCATGATCAAAAAAGAGGCTACATGTTACCTTTCATGAAATTATCAAGGAAAACTGCCCTGATATTCTAGAGCCAGAGTGTAAAATAAATGTTGAAAGAATCTACCAATCACCTCCTGAAAGAGATCTGTAAAGAAAAACTCATTGGAATACCATGGCTAAATTTCAGAATTGCCAAGTCTAGGAGGAAATATTATAAACAGGTAGAAAGAAACAATTCGAGTATTGTGGAAATACAATCATCACAACACAGGATCTGGCAGCTTCTACATTAAGGGATTGAAGGGCTTTGAACAGGACATTCCAGAAGATAAAGGAACTGGGATTAAAACCAAGAATCACCTACTCAGCAAAACTGAGTAGAATACTTCAAGGGGAAAAAAATGGTCATTCAATGATATAGATGACTTCCAAGTATTCATGATGGAAAGACCAAAACTATATAGAAAATTTAACTTTCTAACACAAAAATCATGAGAAGCATTAAAAGTTAAACAGGAAAAAAAATCATAAAGGACTTTCTAAAGCTGAACTTTTTATATTCCTTCATGTAAAGATAATATTTGTAACTCTTGAGACTTTTCTCAGTATTTGGGTAGGTAGAGGGATTACACACACACACACACACACACACACACATGTACACATGTACACACACCCATACACATATGTAGATAGAGAATTCAGTTTGAGTTGAATCAGAAGAGATTATATCTATAAAAAATTAAATTAAGGTATGAGACAGGAAAATATTGGGAGGAGAAAGGGAGAAATGTAAGGGAGCAGATTATCATGCATAAAAGAGATAAGAAAAATCTCAGTAGAGGAGAAAAGGGAGGCAGTGAGAGCAGAAGTGTGAAGCTTACACTATTTACATATGGCTTAAGGAGGGAATATCATGCTCACTCAATTTGGTATGAAAATCTATCTTACACACAGGAAAATAGGGCAGAAGGGCTCAAGTTGGGTGAGGAGGATGATAGAAAGGAGGGTAAATGAGAGAAAAGAGTAACTAGAAGTAAACACTTTTGGGAAGAGATGAGGTTAAATGAAAGAGTAAAACAAAGGGCGAACAAGATAGGATTGAGGACAATATAGTTAGTCTTAGACAACATGACGTGGAAGTCTTGCAAAATGACACATATCTAGCCTATATTGAATTGCTTGCCTTTTCAGTAGGGATGGGTGGGGAGGGAGGAAGAAAGAGAAGTTAGAATACAAAGTATTAGAAATGAATTTTGAGAATCGTTATTGCATATAACTGGAAAATAAGAAATAAAGGTAATGGGATACAGGAATTTACCTTGCCCTACAAAAAAATTAGAGAATATGGACATAAGGGAAGCGGAGAGTGTGATAGAAGGAAGGGCACATTGAAGGAAGGTGCAATAAGAATGTAAGGTGTCATGGGAATGTAAGGTGTCATGAGGAGGGGAGAGATAGGGACAAAAATTGGAACTCAAAATTTTGTGGAAATGAATGTTGAAATCTAAAAATAAATAAATAAAACTATTAAAAAAGAAAATAAACAACTTTGCAAGTATAATATTGAGGAGACATGATTGACTAGGCCGCATTTAAAGAAAAAAGATCTGGTTATTTTAACAATCAGAAAGTTCAACATGATTAAACAATTTGATAGGGCATCAAAGAAGCTAATTAAATATTAAACCACATACATAAAGGTTACCATATAATGCTAAAAGTTTGAAATAGTACTGGGCATACTGCTTTTTTGTGGTCATGCTACATTTAGTGTGTTCAGCTAAATTCTGGACAACAAATTTCATAAAGGTATTGATAAATATATAGAAGGTGGCAGTAGATATTTTTCTAGTTTTGGGCTTAATTTGATGTTTTTTGAGTTTTCTTTGCAATTCAGAGATTAGGTGTGTGTGGCATTTTTGTTGTTCTGTTTTTATCAACAATGAATATAATTAGGGAAAAATAAACAGAGACAGAGGTGAAAGGACAAGAGAATGTTTTTACAATTATGCATGCGTTTTGAAGAAGAATGGCAGGCACATGGTAAAATTGTATAGAAGGTGAGATGTAGTCATAAGAAGTTGGTGATTTTTGCCAACAGCAAATGATGGATAAGAGATGAAGCAATAGTCACCAGAGCAAAGTATGAGAATATTTGGAGGAAAAACAATGTATTGGAAGGAAGGAAAAAATTTGAGATTGAACATTGTATATTTGCTTTATAAAATTAAGGAATCTGAAAACTTGGGGGTGGACAGTTTAACTTAAAAAGGAGAAGAATGTAAATATGCTATTTTTAAGAAATAGACCTTTTAGTAACTTTGCCTATATGTTGTAACTATATAGGCTTCAAATTCTCCCCTATCACCTGTTGCTCATCCACTGAAATATTCTCCAGTTGAGGAGTTTCCTCCCAATTTCCAAATCTTTATATTGAAAAAGAGGCTATATTTTATTTTGTACATATAAATATTTCTTTTTCCATTTTCTTTGATCTCTTTGGGTTGCAGACATAGTATTTGTATTTCTGGATCAAAGGATATGCTCAGTTTTATAGCCTTGTGGGTATAATTCCAAATTGTTCTCCAAAATGTTGGGGCTAGTTCATAACTCCAAAGGCTCTTAGTGTAA
The DNA here is from genome assembly GCA_028658325.1 of Potorous gilbertii. Taxonomy (NCBI): domain Eukaryota; kingdom Metazoa; phylum Chordata; class Mammalia; order Diprotodontia; family Potoroidae; genus Potorous; species Potorous gilbertii. The sequence continues at coordinate 70,277,302 of CM053773.1, forward strand.
CAATTTCACTCAACATCTCCATCATTTGTAATTTTTGATAGGCATGAAGTTGAACACCGAAGTCATTTTAATTTACATTTTCTAATTAATAATTTGGAATATTTTTTCAGATGACTATAGATAATGATATAATTTTCTGAAAACTTCCTGGATATATCCTTTGAGTATATATCAGTTGGATAATGACTAATTGTTTTTAAATAAATTTGACTCCATTCCCTATACATTTGAGAAATGAGGTCTTTATCAGAGAAACTTGCTGTAAAATTTTTATGGTATTTTGTTATTTCACTGCACATGGAAACTATTAGTAAAATATAGTTTCCCTATTTAACTCTTAGGTCTATTTTTGCTTTTACTTTGTTTGAGATCATGTTATTATCCCTGGCTTTTTAACTTTGCGGAAGCATAACAGTTCCTACCTCAGTCTTTTAGTTTATTTCAGTGTCTAAGTACGTCTGTTTTAAAGAGCATATTGTTGGATTTTGGTTTCTAAGGTATTGTGCTATCCACTTACATCTTAGATTTGAATGCAACTTATTCACATCCACACTTATGATTACAGTCTATTTACTCCTGTCCTATTTTCTTTTTTCCCCTTTAAAATGTCTATTTAAATTTATTTTAAACATACATACATACACACATATGTATGTGTGTGTGTATTGTTATCAGTTTCCATTGTATGAGTAAATTCACCCCATTCCTATTCTAAAATATGATTACTTGTACATTTTCTTCCTTCCTATTCTTCTCACACTATTTTTCTGACCCCAGTCCTATTGCTCTTCACTCCTCTACTTAACTTCTACTGGATACCTTGCTTTCCTCCAAGAATTCCTATACTCTCGCTCCACTCCATTCCCTTACTTTCTTTATTTCTTTCTGAATTTAAAAGCATTTTATACCCTTCTGAATATATGTGTGTTCCCTCTTATCCCATTCCTCTTAATCTACACATCCTTCTATACCAACCTTATCTTATTCCCTATCCTTCCCTTATCCCCTTCCCTTTCTTTTTCTCCTATTTTTTTTTATTTTTCAGAATTTAGAAGACTTTTATCTGCTTCTGGAAATAAATATATTTTCCCTCATTAACCCATTCCCAATGAAAGTAGAATACCAGAACTACTTGCCCTCTTACCCTATCTAATTCAGTTCTTCTCACACCTCATTTGTATATTTATGCTTTTTGTCTTTTTTAAGCCATTTTGCTTTTAATAATGGCATCATACTTAGCTCGATGTCACTCTTTCTTTTGAAGTACCTAAATATAAGGACAATCTTAGACAGTTTATATTATCATGTATAAAAATGCAGATAATTTGTACATATTGAATTTCTTGTAATTAGTCTTTGAAATTTTCCTTATATTTCTCTTAGATCTTGTCTGTCAAGTTTTCTATTAAGTTATGGTATTTTTATAATAAAATCCTAAAAGTTTGTCAATTAATTGAATATCCATTATTTTTTTACATACAGGATTATACTTATATAAATTTTCTGGGTATGATATTTTCAGCCAACAGCTCAGCTCTTTTGCTCTTTGATATATAGTGTTCCAAGACCTACAGTCTTTTAGTGTACCAAGATCCTTTCTGATTGTCCCAGGAAGACACTATTCTGAAGCAACTCTAGTTTAGTTTTGCTGCTCTGTGTTGACTTTGAGGTGTTTTTTCTTGTTTTTAAAGGAGATCTGGAAACTACTCCATCATCTTCCCAGAACTCTCTCCCCCATCTTATTTTTTTCTACTTTTTAAATTCTTTTTCTATTTTCATTCTGCGTATTCTCAAAAGTCTGTTTTGTTTATGACCATTGCTTTGCTTAATTCACACTCCCTTTTATCATCCCCCCATGTCCCTTACTCTCTTCCCCTTGTATTTCCCTGTTGAGTCAGATAAATTTCAGTACCCAGCCATGTACACACACACATGCACGCAAGCATATATGTAGACATGTACATATACACATGCATGAGCATGTATGTATGAACATATATGTATGTACACATTTTTCATATATTATATATGCATGTATGTGTGTGCTATTTCCCCCTTTTTGGGGGAGTTTCCCAGCCAGTTACTTGACTTTTGAGCCCTTTGTTGGGGATTTTTTCTGCTTACCATCCAATTTTTCGTCTGTGTTTTGGGGTCATGATATCTGAAAATCTCCTCTGGTGCCAGAGATTCTGTCCTCTGAAGTCTACTCAGGTCCCATCTACCCCAGCATGCCCATGCTAGACTATGTTCTGTGACCAGTGTAACATGATAGATGCTTCCCATTGACCTTCCAGGATGTTTTGGGCTGCAGATTTGCTTCACTTCAAATCCAGAATTTGTTTAGAGTCTTTTTCTTAACAGATATGTGACTGGGCTTGGGTGGGGGAGAGGAGAGAGCTCTAGTAAGTCTATGAAGTCTACTCTGAAATCTTGGTTATAGCCCTTCTTAAAAATACTTTTAAAAGTATGTTTAGATCTTAATTCAGATACTGTTAGTGCTATGTCTGGAGAGAGATAGCATTTTTAATCATAAATCCTACAGAATTCTCCTGGATCATTGATCGCTGAGCAGTTAAGAAATTCTCAGTTGATAATCAAACATTATGGCTGTTATTGCACACAATGTTCTCCTAATTCTGCTCATTTCTTTTTGTATCAGTTCATATAATTCTTTCCAGGTTTTCTTGAGGACATCCTGCTCATATTTTTAAAAAATGTTAATATTTATCTCATAGCAATATCCCATCATAAGCATATAAATTGTTCAGCCAACACATCATTAATAACATCCTCATTTTTCAATTATTTGCCACCACAAAAAAGTTTTATAAATTTTTTTTCTATATATAAGTCCTTTCCTTTTTTTATGTCTTTCAGGTTCAAATTTGGTAGTGATATTGTTGGGTCAGAGTGTATGCAGTTTTGTACTCCTGAAGTCATTGTTCCCAATTATTCTACAGAATGTGTGAATAAGTTCATAACCTCATTCAACAGTACATTAATGTCTCAATTTTCCTACATCCCCTCCAACATTTGTCATTTTCCTTTTCTATCATATTAACCAATCTGATAGGTTCGATGTCATAATTCAGAGTTGTTTTGATTACATTTCTCTAATCAATCATGATTTAAAATATTTTTCATATGACTATAAATGATTTTGATCACTTTATCTGAGAACTACCTGTTCATATCCTTTGATGATTTGTCGATTGGAGGATGATTTGCATTCTGATAAATAACTGACTCAAAAATGGCAGAGTAGAAGGACAGACCTGTAGGAGCTCACCCTGATAGCCCTCTGTAAAATAACTGTACAGAAAAATTACAGAAAAATACCTGTAAAAAAGACTCTAAACAAATTCAAGAGTACAAAATGACAAAGTGAAAGAGATTTGCCGCCCATTACAGCCTGGAAGGTCAACAGAAAATGTCTATCACACCAGGCTTGGAGCAGAGTGCAACCCAGTATTGGTCATGTGGCATGGCAGGGATAGGACTGGAGCAGGCATAAGGGGGCAAAATTTCCAGTAGCAGGGGCAATTTCCAGATTACTCAACCCCAAAACGCTAAGGACAGCTTCAAAAGTCAGTGAGAAAGCTCTTTCACCTGGGTGAGAAGGGAACATAGCCTGACACCTCCATTGGCAACAACTGTAGCAGCAGTGTCAATTTTTGGAGCCCTTGGCCTAAAGAGGTTGTGGGAATTGAGGTGCTAATCTGAGTCTCAGCGTTAAGTGGTGGTCCTGAGGTGAGGAGGAGCTCTGACAGGCTGGTGGAGCTGGTAGAAGTTCTGGAAAAGGAATTCTACTCATAGATCCTGGGCAGAATAGTGGTTTTGGTTGCTCCCAGACCAAAGCACAAGTCAGGAGAGCACTAAACACCTCTTCCTTGATTGTGCCACCTTGGAGGAATTGAGAACTTGCAGGTCTCCAAAGTATACCCTCCTCTTGACAAAAGACTCGAAAGTCAAGTAACTGGTTGAGAAAATACCCAAAAAAGGGGAAAAAATAAGACTAGAGAAGGCTAATTTCTTAGTGAACAGGCATTTTATTCCATCCTTTCTGGTGAGGAAGAACAAAGTATACCATCAGAGGAAAACCTAAAATTTAGGCTTATGCATTCAAAACCTCCAAAATAAATATGCAATGGTCTCAGGCCATGGAAGAGCTCAAAAAGGGTTTTAAAAATCAAGTGAGAGAAAAAGAGGACAAATTGGGAAGAGAAATGAGAGCGATGCAAGAAAATTATGAAAAGTAAGGCAACAGTTTGCTAAAGGAGAATCAAAAAATGCTAAAGAAATTACCACCTTTAAAAATAGGTCAACTAATTTGGCAAAAGAGGTTCAAAAATCCAATGAGGAGAAGAATGCTATAAAAAGCAGGCAAATGGAAATGCAGGTTCAAAAGCTCACTGAAGAAAACAGTTCTTTAAAGTTAGAATGGAGCAGATTGAAGTTACTGATTTTATGAGAAACCATGAAATTACAAAACTAAACCAAGAGAATAAAAAAAATAGAAGACAATGTGAAATGTCTCACTGGAAAAACAACTGACCTGTAAAACAGATCCAGGAGAGACAGCTTAAAAATTCTTGGAATACCTAAAAGCCATGATAAAAAAAAATGCCTAGACATTGTATTTCAAGAGATCATCAAAAAAAATTGTACTGATAATCGAAAACCAGAGGGTAAAATAAATAATGAAAGAATTCACTGATCACTTCCTGAAAGAGATCCAAAAAGAAAGACTCTGAGAAATATTGTAGCCAAATTCCAGAGTTCCCAGGTAAAGGAGAAAATATTGCAAGGAGGAAGAAAGAAACAATTCAAATATTGTGGAAATATAATTAAGAAAATAGAAGATCTACCAATTTCCATATTAAGGGCTTGGAATATGATAGGAAAGTAGGGGAGAAGTGGGTAAGCGGAGTCAGGGGATGATAAAAGGGAGAGCAATGGGAGGAGGGAGTGATTACAAGTAAGCACTTTTGGGGAGGAGCGAGGTCAAAAGAGATAAGGTCAAAAGATAAATGGGGCCAGGATAGAATGGAGGGAAATATAGTTAGTTTTGCAAAACATGACTATTATGAAAGTCTTTTGCAGCACTTCACACATATAACCTACACTGAATTGCCTGCCTTCTCAATGAATGGTTGGGGAGGGAGGAAGGGAAAGAAGTTTCAGGAAGAAATGTTGAGAATTGTTTTTTCATGGAACTAGGAAGCAAGAAATACTGATAATGAGGTATAGAAATCTACCTTGCCGTACAAGAAAAGAGAGAAGGTGGGGATAAGGGAAAGGTGGAGTGTGTTAGAAGAGAGGGCAGGTTGGGGGAAGGGGAAATCAGAATGCATGGTGTTTTGGGGTTGTGGGAAGCAAGATATGGAGAGAAATTTTGGAACTCAAAATTCTGTGGGGATTAATGTTGAAAACTAAAAATCAGTAAATAAACATAAAAAAATAAAATATTTTTCCAAAAAAAACTGAATCGGTTCTTTATATATTTGGGAAATGAGATGTTTATCAGAGAAATTTACTGTAATTTTTTCTTCCCACCACTATCAAAACTCTTTCATGATGCTTATATCTGGTATAATTTGCCCCAATCTGTCTCTCCATTTGTCCTTCTTCCAATGATTTTTGTTTTCCTTCTCAACCTTTAATTTTATTTTATTTTATTTTATTTTATTTTTTTTTTTTTGCAATTTACTTTTCTTTAATTATCAACTGGATAAAAGTGTCAAGGTTAAAAAAGCAAAACTATTGAGCTTTTACTCTGTCTCCTGGGAGACTTGCAAAAAGTGGGAAAGCAGGAAGGGCAGAGGGCCAGCAGCTAAGAGGCCTGGAGGGACTAGGACAGAGGACAGAGGGGAGCACATGCTTAGAGGCCAAAGGAGGGACCTGGTGGAGCTGGCCCTGGTC
>CM053773.1:70283723-70302896 GCA_028658325.1 Potorous gilbertii
GAGTTTACCTGCCAAAACAAACCCAGGGATTATATGAACACAATTACAAGACACTTTTTGCACAAATAAAGTCAGATTTAAGTAAGTGAAAAAACATCAGTTGTTCATGGGTAGTCTGAGCTAATATAATAAAAATGACAATTCTACCTAAATTAATTTACTTATTTAGTGCCATACCAATTAAACTATCAGGTAATTATTTTCTAGAGCTGGATAAAATAATATCAAAATTCATTTGGGAAAACAAAAGGTCCAGAATATCAAAGGGACTAATGAAAAGAAATGCTTGGGAAGGTGGAATAGCACTTCCAGACCTCAAGTAGTATTATAAAGCAGTAATTATCAAAACCACTTGGTATTGGCTAAGAAACAGAGGGTAGACAAATGGAATAGACTTGGCACCCAAGACACAGTAGGCAAGGAATATAACAACCTCCTGTTTGATTAACCCAAAGACCCCAGCTTCTGGGATAAGAACCCCCTGTTCGACAAAAATTGCTGGGAAAACTGGTTAACTGTGTGGCGGCGACTAGGCATAGACCCATGCCTGACACTGTACACAAAAATAATGTCCAGATGGGTACATGATTTAGGTATAAAGATTGATACCATGAATAAACTGGAGAAGCAAGGAATAGTGTATTTATCAGATTTATGGAGAGGGGAAGAATTTTTTCTAAAGAAATGATAGAAAGCATTATAAAATGCAAGATGGATAATTTTGATTACTTTAAACTGAAAAGTTTTTGCACAACCAAACTTAATGCATCCAAAATTCGGAGGGATGTAGTAAATTGGGAAAAAATCTTTACGGCTAAGCTCAGGGATAAAGGCCTTATTTCCAGAATATATAGAGAAGTGACTCAAATATATAAACATACAAGTCATTCCCCAATTGAAAAATGATCAAAGGATATGAAGAGGCAATTTTCAGGGGAATAAATTAAAGATATCTATAATCATATGAAAAAGTGCTCTTTTCACTTTATAAGATTGACATACTATGAAAAAACATAATAAGATTGACAAACATGTCCAAACAAGAAAATGATAAATGCTGGAGAGGATGTGGGAGAGTTGGAACACTAATTCATTGTTGGTGGAGCTGTGAGATGATCCAACCATTCTGGAGAACGGTTTAGAACTATGTCCAAAGGTCTACAAAATTGTGCACACCCTTTGACCCAGCAATATCACTACTAGGACTATATCCCCAAGAGATTAAAAAATGGCAAAGGGTCCCACATGTACAAAAATATTTATAGCAGCACTCTTTATAGTAGCCAAGAACTGGAAATCAAGGAGATGCCCATCAATTGAGGAATGGCTTAATAAATTATGGTATACGAATGTAATGGAGTACTATTGAGCTATAAGAAATGATGAACAAGAAGACTTTAGGGAGGCCTGGAAGGACTTATATGATCTGATGCTGAGTGAAAGGAGCAGAACCAGGAGAACTTTATGCACAGCAACGACCACAGTGTGTGAGAGTTTTTTCTGGTAGACTTGGAACGTTGTAATAACACAAGAACTTACTGAAAAAAAAATCCCAATGATGATTTTCTAAGGCAAAATGCCTTCCACATTCAGAGAAAGAAATATGGAAGTCATTCGCAGAATGTAGCAGAGAATGTTTGTGTGTGTGTGTGTTCATTTTAGCCTATTATGTTTTGATTTGTTATATTATTTCTTCCATTTATTTTAGTGCGATTACATAGCATGGCTATAGTGAAAATGTGCTCAATAGGAAAGTATATGTAGAACCTATACAGAATTGTATGCTGTCATGGGGAGGGAGGGGAGTAGCGTGGGGAAGGTGTGGGGGGGATAAAATCTTAATTTTAAGGAAGTGATTGTAGAACATTTAAAAATAAAAAATAATAATTTACATAAAAAAGTTTCCTAAAAACAAAAAAACAAAAAAAAAATAAAAGCCATTTCCATACTGAAAAATTGCCAAAAGATATGAAAGAGAAGTTTGCAGAACAAAGAAAACAAAGGTACTGATAGTCATTGGAAAAAAAATGCTCTAAATCACTATTGATTAGAAAATGCATAATCAAATGATTCAGAGGTACCACTTCATATATATCAGAAATGCCAATTGCTGATAGACAGCAAACCTATACTAGTGAGGGACCTCAACTTCCCCAACTCTGAACTTGATAAATGTAATCTCAAGGTAAAAAAGACAGAAGTTAAGGAGATGAATAAAACTTGCCATAAGTTAGATCTGATAGATCTCTGGAGAAAATTGAATGGGAATAGAAAGGAATACACCTTTTTCTCAGTGGTACATGGCACATATACAAAAACTGACCATGTTCTAGGCCATAATAATCTCACAATCCAGTGCACAAAGGCAGAGAAAGTCAATGCATCCTTTTCAGATCATAATGCAATAGAAATCATATGTAATCAAAGACCATGGAAATATAAACCAAAAACTCATTGGAAACTAAACAATCTAATCCAAAAGAACGATAGGATAAAATAACAAATATAGAAACAATCAACAACTTCGTTGAATAAAATGACAATAATGAGACAACCTGCCAAATCTTATGTAATACTGCATATTCAGTTCTTAGGGGAAGTTTTATATTTTTGAATGACTACATGAATAATATAGAGAAAGCAGAGATCAGTGAAGGGAATGCAGCAGATAAATCTAGAAAACAAAAGAATTGAAAATTCCTAAGTAAATATCAAATTAGAAATACTGAAAACCTAAGGAGAGATTAGTAAAATTGAAACTAAGAAAACTAAGATTTGGTTTTATGAAAAAACAATAAATTGATAAAATTTTAGTCAATTGGATTAAAAAAAGAAAGAAAACCAAATTATCAATATCAAAAATGAAAAGGGTGAACTCATCTCCAATGAGGAGGAAATTAAAGCAATAATTAGAAATTTCTTTGTCCAACTGTATGCCCATAAATTCTACAATCTAAATGAGATGGATGATTATGCTAAAATATATAAATTGCCCAAGTTAACAAAAGAGGAAATTTAATACTTAAATAACACCATCTCAGAAAAGGAAATTGAACTCCTAGGAAAAAAATCTCCAGGGCCAGATGGACTTACAAGTGAATTCTATCAAACACTTAAAGAACAATTAATTCCACTACTATATATATATATATATATAGTTCTGATATCTAAACCAAGAAGAGTCAAAACAGAGAAAGAAAATTCTAGACCAATTTCTCTAATGAATATGGATGCAAAAATTTTAAATAAGATATTAGCCAAAAGAACACAGCAACTTACCACAAGAATAATATATTATGATCAGGTAGAATTCATACCAAGACTATCAGCCAGGTTCAATATTAGAAAAACTAGTAGCATTATTGAAAATATCAACAATAAACAGAAAACACACGATTATTTCAATAGACACAGAAAAAAACCTTTGACAAAATAGAACACCCATTCCTATTGAAAACACTGGAAATCATAGGAATAAATAGAACTTTCCATAAAATAATAAGCAGTATCTACCTAAAACCATGAGAAAGTATCATATGCAATGGGGACAAGCAAGATGCATTTCCAGTAAGATCAGGGGTGAAAAAAGAATGTCCATTAGCACCACTGTTATTCAATATGGTATTAGAAATGATAGCTGTAGCAATAAAAGAAGAAAATCATATTGAAGGAGTTAAAATAAACAACAAGGAAACTAAGTTATCACTCTTTTCAGATGATATGATGATGTACTTAGAGAATCCCAGGTAATCGAGTAAAAAAACCACTTGAAAAAATAAGCAACTTTGACAAAATTGCAAGTTACAAAATAAACCCACATACATCATCTGCATTTCTATATATTGCTAACATAGCCCAACAGCAAGAGATGGAAAGAGAAATCCCATTTAAAACTATGGTAGACACTATAAAATATCTGGGAATCTACCTGCAAAAACAAACATAGGATTATATGAACACAGTTACAAAATACTTTTTGCACAAATAAAGTCAGAATTAAGTAAGTGGAAAAACATCAGTTGCTCTTGGGTAGGCTGAGCCCATATAATAAACATGACAATTCTACCTAAATTAATTTACTTATTCAGTGTCTTAACAATCAAACATTCAGATAATTATTTTCTAGAAGTAGAAAAAATAATATCAAAATTCATCTGGAAGAACGAAAGATCCAGAATATGAAAGGACCTACTGAAAAGTAATGCTAGGGAAGATGGTCTAGCTCTATCAGATCTGAAATTGTATTATAAAGCAGCAGTCATCAAAACCACTTGGTACTGGCTAAGAAACAGAAGAGTAGATCAAGGGAATAGGTTAGGTACTCAAGACACAGTAGTTAATAAATATAGCAACCTACTCTTTGGTAAACTCAAGTACCTCAGCTTCACTGTTTGACAAAAATTACTAGGAAAACTGGATAACAATGTGGTAGAAACTGGGCATAGACCACAGCCTCATACTGTACACAAGAATACAAATGGATACATGATATAGGTATAAAGATTGATACTATAAACAAATGAGGGGACCAAGGAGTAGTGCAATTGTCAGATTTATGGAGAACGGAGAAGTTCATGACCCAACAAGAGATAGAGAACATTATGCAGTGCAAAGTGGATAATTTTGATTACATTAATTCAAAATGTTTTTGCACAAAACAAACCAATACCACCAAGATTAGGAGGGAAGCAGAAAATAGGGAAAGAATTTTTTCACCTTGTCTGTGACAAGGGCCTCTTTCTAAAATATATAGAGAACCGAGTCAAATGTACAAGAATACAATTCCTTCCCCAGCTGATAAATGGTCAAAGGATATGAATAGGGAATTTTCACAGGAAGAAATTAAAGCTACCTATAATCATATGAAAAAATGCTGTAGATCTATTGATTAGAGAGATGCAAATCAAAACAACTCTGAGCTACCACATTACTCCTATCAGATTGGCTTACAGGACAAAACAAGAAGCTCATAAATGTTGGAGAAGACATGGGACAAGTGGAATACTACTTCATTGCAGGTGGAGTTGTGAGCTGATCCAACCATTCTGGAGAGCAATTTGGAACTAAGAATAAAGGGCCACAAAAATGTTTATACACTTTGACATAGCAAAATTGCTTCTGGGATTCTATCCCCAAGAGATCATAGGTTTGGGAAAGGGTCCCACTTGGAGAAAAAAAAAAATTATACCAGCTCTCTTTGAGGTGGCCCAAAACTGGAAATCAAGAGGATACATATCATTTTGGAAATGGCTGAACAATCATGGTTTATTAATTTAATGGAATACTACTGTGCTATGAGAAACAATGAACAGGAACACTTCAAAGAAGCCTGGAAAGACCAATATGAATTAATGATGAGTGAAAGGAGAAGAACCAGGAGAATTTTGTACACAGTAACAACAACAGTATGTGAGAAATTTTTCTGGTAGACTTAGTACTTCAATAAAATGCATGGACTTTGAAAAAGATCTAATGGTCAATCTTTATTATAGATAGGTAGCAGATATTTATTTATATGAAGGTGAGTTGGGTGTGAGCTAAGATGGTGGAGTAGAAGGACATACCACTAGAAGTGCTCATCCCCTAGACCATGGAAAACTGTAAAAGATTACTCTAAACAAATTCAAGAGCAGCAGAAGACACAAAACGACAGAGAGAAAGATATTTCCAGCCCAAGGCAGCCTGGAAAGCTGGCAGGAAAAGTCGATCACACCAGGTGTGAAGCAGAGAGAAGCACAGCCTCAACCTCACTGAGGTGAGGACAGGACTGGAGCAGACTTCAAGATGCCACCAGCAGCAGCTGCTTGTCCCAAATTCTTCAACTTACAAATGCCAAAGACAGCTTCAAAATTCAGTAAGAAAGCTCATTCACTTGGATGAGAAGGGAAAACAGAAGTCCAGTTGTGGCCCCCACATAGTGGCAAGTTCCATTTTTGAATCCCTGCCCTAAAGCTCCTGGTGGAATTGAGCAGTTGATCTGAATCTCAGCCCCAAGTGGCAGCCCTGGGGTGAGGAGGAGAGCTGGCTGTCTTGGTGGAGCTGGTAGGGGGATCTGGAGAGGGAATCCTCCTCACAGACCAGAGCAGAGTTCAGTAGAGGAATAGACTCCTCTTCTTTGATTGTGCCATCTTGGATCATCTGAGAACTTAAAGGTCCCCAGAGTATACCCTCTCCTTGACAAAGAACTCAAAAGTCAAGTAACTGGTTGCAAAAATGCCCAAAAAAGGGAAAAAAGAATAAGACAGTAAATGGTTACATTCTTGGTGAATAGATATTTTCTTCCATCCTTTCAGATGAGGAGGAACAATGCATACCATCAGAGGAAGACCTAAAAGTCAATACTTCTGCTTCCAAAACCTCCAAAATAAATGTGGAATGGTCTCAGGACATGGAAGAGCTCAAAAAAGATTTTGTAAACCAAGTAAGAATGGTAGAGGAAAAACTGGAAAGATAAATAAAAATGATGCAAGAAAACCATGAAAACCAAGTCAACAGCTTGGAGAACCAAAAAATATGCTGAAGAAATTACCACCTTTAAAAAAAGGCTAATTCAAATGGTAAGAGAGGCCCGAAAGGCAAATGAGCAGAAGAACACTTTAAAGAGCAGAATTAGTCAAGTGGAAAAGTAGGTTCAAACGCTCACTGAAGAAAATAGTTCTTTAAAAATTTGAATGGAACAGATGCAAGGTAATGACTTTATGAGAAACAAAGAAATCAAAAAATAAAACCAAAAGAATGAAAAACTAGAAGACAATGTGATATATCTCATTGGAAAAATAACTGTCCTGGAAAATAGATCTAAGAGAGACAATTTAAAAATAATGGGACTACCTGAAAGTCATGATCAAAAAAGAGCCTAGACATCATCTTTCATGAAATAATCGAGAAAAACTGCCCTGATATTCTGGAACCAGAGGGTAAAATAAATGTTGAAAGAATTCACTAATCACCTTATAAAAGAGATCCAAAAAGAAAAATTCTTAGAAATATCGCAGTGAAACTCCAAAGCTTCCAGGTCAAGGAGAAAATATTTCAAACCGCCAGAAATAAACAATTCGAGAGTTTTGGAAATACAATCAGGATAATGCAGGATCTGGCAACTCCTACATAAAGGGATCAAAGCGCTTAGAATATGATATTCCAGAAGTCAAAGAAACTAGAACTGAAACCAAGAATCACCTACCCAGCAAAACTGAGCATAATTCTTTCAGGGAAAAATGGTCATTTAATGAAATAGAGGACTTTCAAGGATTCTTGTTGAAAAGACTAGAGCTGAATAGAATATTTGACTTTCAAACAGAAGAATCAAGGGAAGCATGGAAAGTAAACAGTAAAGAGAAATCATAAGAGACTTACTAAAGCTGAACTGTTTACATTCCTACTTTGAAAGATGATATTTGTAACTCTTGGAACTTTTCTCATTATTTGAGTAATTAGAGGGACTGTGTATACATAAATAGACAGAGGGCACAGGGTGAGTTGAACATGAAGGGATGATATCTAAATAAATAAAATTAAGGTGTGAGAGAGGAATGCATTGAGAGGAAAAAGGGAGATACAGAATGGGGCATATTACCTCTTATCCAAAAGGCAAGAAAACCTTTTTCAATGGAGGGGAAAAGGGAGAGGTGAGAGGGAAAAAGTGAAGTTCACTCTCATCACATTTGGCTAAAGGAGAGAATAACATGCATGCTCAGTTTGGTATGAATTATCTATCTTACACTACAGGAAAGTAGGGGAGAAGAGAATAAATGGGGTGTGGAGGATGATAGAATGGAGGGCAAATGAGAAGAGGGGCATAATTAGAAGTGAACACATTTGGAGAGGAATAAGGTCAAAAGAGAAAAGAATAAATGGAGGGCAGGATAAGATGGAGGGAAATATAATTAGTCTTTCATAACATGACTATTATGGAAGTCTTTAGCAAAACTAAACTTCTATAGCCTATATGGAACTGCTTGCATTTTCAGTGGGGATGGGTGGGGAGGGAGGAAGGGAGACTAGCTGGAACTCAAAGTTTTAGTAACAAATGTTGAGAATTGTTTTTGCATGTAACTGGGAAATAAGAAATACAGGTAATGGGGTATAGAAATCTATCTTGCCCTACAAGAAAAGAGGGAAGATGGAGATAAGGGAGGGGAGGATTGTGATAGAAGGGAGGACAAATTGGGGGAAGGGATAAACAGAATGCATAGTGTTTTGATGTGGGGGGAGGGGTGAGAAGGGGAGAAAATTTGAAACTCAAAATCTTGTGGAAATGAATGTTGAAAACTAAAAATAAATAAATTGGAAAAAAAAGAAATGCATGGACTTAAAAAAAAATTTCCAAAGGATCCTTAAGGCAAAATACCTTCCACATCCTGAGAAAGCACTATGAAATTGTATCACAGGTAGAAACAGACCATTTTCTTTTGTATTGTGTTTCATTTTATTTTGTTTTATGATTTCTCCCATGCATTTTAATTCACTTTGTGCAATATGCATTAATAGAAATGTATGTGTAGATCTTATATAAGTTTGTCTGCTGGCCCAGGGAGGGAATTGGGAGAGAGGGATAATGTAGGGGAGGCAGTGGAAAAAATCTAAGATATATGGAAGTGATTTTTGAATACTGAAAACAAGTAAGTCAATTCAATTAAAAAGTAAAGAAATGCCAAATTCTTTAGGGGATGAGAGAAAACTAAGTGCACTAGCTACCTCATGGTGGAGGTGTGAACTGGCCCAACCATTGTAAAAAACAATTTAGAACAATCCTCAGAAGGTTATTAAATTTTGTATGCCATTTGATCTTGCAATACTCCTGTTTGATCTGCATCCCCATAAAATCGAGGAAAGGGAAAAGGACACATATTTAACATCTTTAAAACTATAATTTTAAAAATAAAAAAGACTATTAAAATAAATAAAAAGTATCGATAGGATGCCATTTGGTAATTCATATGCAGTATTTATCTTAATTCATTATATATAATGAGTTTTCGGAAAACATAAATTTCCTTTTCATCTTTTTAAAGTCTATTTTTACTTTTTAGTTTGTCTGACATAACAAATGTTATGCTTCCCTTTTTTATTTCAAGTGAATCATAATAGATTCTTCTCTTGCCTCTTACTTTAGCTCTCTGTCTTTCTGTTTCACTTGTGTTTCTAGTAAATAACATATTCTTGGATTCTGTTTTCTAATCCTCTTTCATTTTGAGATATGTTCAAACATCTAATTTGTAAGCAAGGATGATTGGAAGAATGGTGACGCATTTGATACAAACAGAGTTTAGAATTTTGGATTAAAACATAGTGAGTTCTGTTTTTGATACTTCAAATTTAAATTGTTTTCATTCAGCATATTCAGTCTGAGATGTCTAAAAGGCAATTGGAAATATGCAACAAGGTCAGGTAGGATACATAAATTTGAGAATCTTTTTTTCTTTTTTCTTCAACCTGGTGACTTTATTCTCTAGCCTTCTACAATAAGCCTAGACAGGGGAAGTCATTTTGGTTCTCCAACATCTGTCCAGAGCAGATTGCCACCACAGATAGTAGACAGGAAATGGGAAGCTGTTTTCTCATGGGAACAAGCATTATTTCTCTTATGACAGATGTGTTCTGGGGCTCAAGCTTCAGACCAGCCATCATATGAGAATAAATGTCCTCACTCTGTCCAAGTGGATCATTTTTCCCCCTGAAAGGAGGGCCTGGATCACCTCCTCTTCCTGCTTCCCTAGCTCAGTGCCAGATCCAGGGGCTGGAGGCCCTCTGAGCCAGAGAAAGAGCTATTGAGCAAGTGTAGACCAAGTTAGCTGAGTGAGAGGAGGCAGTCCTTATAAAGTTGTGTTTGCTTCAGGCCAAAAGAAACAAAGACCTCCACACCTGCCAGAAGGCCATGGCTATCTGCACCATTGCAGAGAGCCAACATCTACCTGGAACAGAGCTGTAGGGGAGGAGCACTTCTCTTGTTCTGAAGACTCCCTCCGAGACAGTACCTGGGAAAGGGGGATGGTTGATGTTGCTTTCAAAGGGTCTTCTCTTTCTCTCACCACAAACTGGGAAAGATTTCCTGTGCCTTCCCTCTAGCGAGTCAGCTGAGAGTCAGTGAAAGGAGACTCTCAGTGGCTACTGTCTGGTACTCCCTTGGCGGAGGGATGAGGCCTGCTTCCTCACTAACCCAAGGGGCAGACAAAGGAAGTCCCCAAACCCAGCAGGGCCTGATTCCAGGCCTCACACACAGTCACTGGAGCACCAGCCCTTACCCAGTTAGTGGGCTCTGGGGTTTGCTGCAGGATGCTCCACTGACTGCCAGGGAAACAAGAAGGGCCACTCAAAGTGGAGACTGCAGACTGGCCTTCTTCTGTGTCATGTGTGGAATTTCTACTCAAGCCACAGGAGCTTGCTCAGATACATAATCTCTACACATCTTCACCCTGTTGGGGCAAGTTGTTCCATAGTTCTACATGCAGATACAGGCTGTTCAGAGAGGTCATGCTGAGCAAGTTACAGAGGCTGCTCCCAGGCCACTGCTGGGGACACTGGCCACTGAGACTGCTGCAATTTTCCCCTCCCTCCTCCCACCACAGCAGTCTGTCCACTTAAACATTAGTTACTATCATTGATTTCTGTGCTGTTTTCCCAGTTTTTAAATCTGTCCAGGTCAAATAACAAATGTCCCCAGATGTTGATGGCTAGAGAGATACAGATCAAGCTAATTATATTCATTATGAAGCCTGCTTTTACCACATCAGAAACCTTGAGGTGACCATAAGAGAGTATGATAGCATTCGGAAGCCACAGGCAGCATGAAGGTGAAGGATGACTCAGGGTGCAGGGAATCATGATCCCCACAGGGGATTGATTTGAATTTTTTGGGACATGGAGGCAAAGATGGGCAGGAAAAGGGTAGCAGTGGCAGTGATGCTAGTGTGCTCAATGATGCCAGCTACTAAAATGGTGAGGCATAGGACCAGCAGTAGTGGGGAGAAGGATTTCTTTGGCTCCATCTGCTTCCCCATTCAATATGATGGCCCCAAGACCTCATGTCCTTTAACCAAGGCAAAATTCCACCTAGGGGCAGTACAATGCCCCAGGGAACTTTTTCTTAAACTACCTTCCAGGTCAGTAGGAGTGGTGGGTAGAATGGAACTTTCTGTTCTTCTTCAGTCTGGCTTCAGAAATTGAACTTGAACTTCTGGGAAGGAAGGATGAATATCAGGATAGACACAAAGACCAGAACAATGCCATCTGACACATAGTTTTATCTTATTTTCCATCCAAAAAAAATGACTGCCAGCCAGGAATGAAGCTAGGATCCTGAAAAAAATAAAACAAAACCAGACAGTTCAAGAACAGGAAAGTGGTGAGCATGCTGATCTCTGCATAGGAGAAGGGACCAAGCATCTCATACTCCTCTTTCAATATCAGGTACACTGCCTTCTCCTGTTTTCTCCACACCAATACCCATGTTTTTTGCTTTTTGTGTTTTTAAATTGGTGCCCAGGAACACACACTGAAGTCAGATCCAAGAAATGATGAGCATCAGAATTATGTTGGAGAAGACAAAGCCAAACCTGGAAGTAAATTGATAATGTCTTCGTTTTCAGGGAACAATATGCTCATCTACCCTGAAAGCTCTATGTTGGGTCCAGTACCAGTCAGCGTCCCTGTCCCTCCAATGCTCACTGCATAGCATACATACAGCATCAATGCTTTGCATATATTTCTATCTTTTGCTGTTGCCTCCTTGCTCTTGGCCTGGGGAATTACACTTTTCACTTGGAGTTCATATTCATCCTTATACAAGAACTCTATACTGGACAGATAAAATGTGTTATCCTTGCCCATCACCTTCAACTGGTCTAGCACAGCCTGGACAATGGGCACCATCAGGGTTGTTGTAGCCATGTTGCTGATCCATATGGGCAGGAAAGCCGGCATACACATGAATCCCAGCAACAGGAGGCCAGGTGAGATGCTGACCAGGAGAAAGGTGCACAGGGAAATCCTCTTGTGAACGTTCAAATGCTCCACAGCCACAGCTACGAACAGGGCCCCCAGGAAGAGCATTTTGGTATCCTTCATGTTCTGGACACACACATGCTTGGAGTCCAGGACTTTGAGCAAAAAGAATAGCAAATCAGGGAGGAGGGATGTCATGGCCAGGGGGATGACCTCTGCGCATCAGCACACAGTCACAAGAAGGATAACATAGTCACAATCAGCAGACTTGCACTTGGAGAACACCATGAGGGGTAGCAGCAGCAATGGGGTCAAGAACAGGAACAGGAAAGAGTTGAACTTCGTGAGGCAGTTCTACGACAAAGTCATCATCCCTTAGGGGAGAGAGAGCCAGGAGCAGGAGAAATTTGAGAATCCTTAACAAAGAAAGGAGTGCTGAATACAGAGGAGCTGATGAGTTCACTTAGTGAAATAGAATAGAGCAAGAAGAGAAGCAGAACTAAAATATATCCCTTTGAAACACCCATCTTTAGCAGATCTGACCTTGAGGAATATCTAGTAAAAGAGACTGATAGCAAGCAGTCAAATAAATAAGAGACAATATCATCCCAAAAACGGAGAAGAGAGATTCTCAAGACAAAGAGAGACATCAATAGTTTCAAAGGCAACAGAGAGATCAAGAATGATGAGGATTGATAAAATGTCATTGGATTTGATATTCAAAAGATCATTGGTAACTTTGGAGAGACCAGTTTCAGTGGAATAATATCAGAAAATACTCTATAGAGTGTTAAAAGAAAGTGAGAGGAATTGACAGAGACACATATTATAGACTACCTTTTCAAGGAGTTTAGCCACAAAAGGCAGAAGAAATATAGGATAATAGTGAAGATGAACAGTCAAGTAAGGCTTTCGTTGTCATTGCTGTTATAGGAGAGACACGGCTGTTTTTGTAGACATTAGGAAAACAGTCTCAGGAAGTGATTGAAACAGATCAGGAAGTGATTGAAAGTTAAAGAGTAGTAATGACAAAGTGACAATAAGATGGAAGAGATGAAATAGAATGGCATACCAAGTTCCACTAGAGGCATTTGCTTTGGCAAGGATAAGGGTCCCCTATTCATATGAAATGGGTGGCGGAGGAGATATTGACAAAAGGCACCAGAAGAATATGAGACGGGGAGGAGGAGAAGAGAAAGAGTTCTTGAAGAATGGCCTTAAATGAGTAAAATTTGAGATAAGGTTCTTGCCTAAAAGAAGAGGAAGATCCATGGGAGGTTTGACAAGGGAATGGAAAGATTTCAGATTGCTCTTCTCATCAGTGAAATAATGAGTTAATTAGGAAAATATAGTAACCTGTCTCCTAGTAGTTAGGGTCCAAATGAGGCAATGCAACATAAATGTAGTGAATCAAATCACAATAATTTCATTATTTCCCCCATTTTCACTCATCAACACATGAGTTGGTACAAAGGCAATGGATGGTGAAAGTGATGTGAGAGGCCTAGGCCATGTCTGTGGGTGGGAGCTGCGGCCAGACGCCGAGCCGGGCCATCCCGGCCACCCGTCGGGTGGTGCTGAGCTACGGCGTGCGGCTGCCGCCTGGGGATTACAGCACCACCCCGGGAGCCACGCTCTTCAGCACCACCCCCGGAGGTACCAGGATCATCTATGACCAAAAGTTTTTGATGGAATGTCGTAACTCTCCTGTGGCCAAAACACCTCCCCGGGATCTGCCCACCATTCCCGGGGTCACCAGTCCTCCTGGCGATGAACCTCCTACTGAAATGAACCCAAACCACCTACCCAACAGTCATGAGGACAAGCCAGGAAACCATGAGGAATCACAGTTTGAGATGGACATTTAAAGGGCCAGCCACCAGAATTGAGCAGTGGCCCCCAAGACCCACGAATCCCATTCAGGGGAGGAGACACACCAGTCAAGCCTTATAGGAGTTTTTCCAGAGCTGAAGCCTGGGATGGGGCTAGGTGTCCCACTCCCTCCTCCCCAAGTGGAGCAGTTCCCCCATCCCCAGGGCCAACACCAGCAGATACTTCCAGTAATTCCAGGAGCTGCCCTTCCTAGGGGAATTACTACAGAAATCAACCCCCTGCTGCAGAGGGACAAAATCAGGGGCAGGAGGAGCCTTTGTGAACTTGTCTAGTGCCCTGTGGCCCACACACAAGGTCACAGAAATGTCCCCTCTAGAGAGGAAATAAAAGCTGGTCGGCCTATTATAGACCTAGGGCCAAGAGCGGAAAAAAAAAAGAAAAGAAAGTGATGTGAGACTGAGGCTTGGCAGGCAGGACACACTAAGCCATATATTAGGGATTTTACATGTACATATATACGGGCTCATGAGAAGAGAACAATGAAGAGCTTAAATGTTTCTCCAAGGGTTTAAGACAGTGAAAAGAGATGAAGTGACAGGTACAGGCAAGATGATTTGGTAAAATACGGGACCAAGAAATTGAAGGTCACATTATGGATAAAAGGTAGGTTTTGTTAAGGGACACAGAAAGAGAATTGTAAAGCCAAAATATTTTGATTAGAAAAAGAGATTTTTAAATATTTGAATATGTAGACATTACCTTTATGGGTGATGGTGAAATCAAGGACACAAAGACCTTTGTGTGCGTGATGGAGTGGAGGAATATAATGGTTATTTGAATTAGAAAATCTTTTCTATTCATTAATAGGCCCCTTAAGTCACATGAAGCCAATGATGGGAGGAGTTTGCTGAATGGGTAGAGCAGGAAGAGGAAGAGTTAGAGCAGTCCTGAGATAAAGTTAGGCTAAAGAGCAGTCAGAGGTAGGAAGGATGCAGGCTG
This sequence comes from Potorous gilbertii, assembly GCA_028658325.1. Taxonomy (NCBI): domain Eukaryota; kingdom Metazoa; phylum Chordata; class Mammalia; order Diprotodontia; family Potoroidae; genus Potorous; species Potorous gilbertii. The sequence goes on from CM053773.1 coordinate 70,298,499, forward strand.
CTGAAGAGCATGAGTGATTTTTTGATTTGTTTAAGGAAACCCTGCTTGTGATGAGTGTGATGGACCTGATTTGTGGGAAGCCTAGCAGGGAGAAGGCTTGGGGATGGTGTTGTCCTCTGCATTGTTATTTTGTGTAGATTTTTGTTGCTGTGATGGATATATCAGAATAAATGTTTTGATGCTGTCTGCCACGTGGAGAGTCTGTGGTATTAAATGATTCTGAATTACACCGTGATATTCATGGTTGCTGTGGGCCCTGTGCATAATGCATTGGTGCTACAAATGGCAATAGAGATGGGATCAGGCAGTAGCAGAGCTCTACTTGGAGACAGAAAGGCAGAGGAGACAGAGAAAGAAATGGGTATCCCAGGGTGTGAGGGTTTTGTTCCTCCCTAGAAAGAGAATGGCTAAAGGCACAGGGCTTTGTGAAAACTGGCAGCAGAGACTATATAGATGGGAGAGCTCCAAGACTTAGAAAGATGTCTTCAGGGAATAACAATGGAACCAGAAAAAGAAATGGCAAGGACATGTAGGAGATGCTGAGCCTTGCTAACAGGCTATTGAATTGTATGTAAATGCAGACAGGTTGATGGAGGAGAAGGCTCAGATGGAAAGGGGGTTGGCTGGTTTGGAGCAGAAGCTTTTTGTCCTTCAGCTGTCTCTTGGGAGAGGAAGCTGGAAAGTTTTGGGTGGTAGAAAAGAGGGCTGTTGTTGATTTGTCTCACAACAGGGAAAAAGTTAACAATAGTATTGTGAATGCATGCCTTGCACAGGTTGGGCTTCATTTGGCCCTAAAAAGCCAAGACAATGTGTGGGAGGAGAAGGAAACAAATGAGGAGACTGAGGTTGGGCCAGTACTAAGAAGGAAGCAGGGGAATCAGGGGGCCCTCACAGTGTTTGGGGATATAATCGAGGATTTTGCTCAGCAGGGGATTGTATATGTTTTGAGTTGGTTTACCCAAAAGATGGGATAATCATTAGTACCTTGGACGGTGAGAATTAGTGAAAAAGAGGTTTCCTCAAGAGTGAAGAATGAATAGCCAGGGGATTTGGGGTCAGAGGGGGTTGACAAGAAAAGAGTTGTTTGCTGCTCTATTGAGAGCAGGGGTAGATTTTGAAGGAATGGATGGCATTCCAACTGATGATCTATATAAAATGTATCCAGGAAAAAGCCTTGATTTTAAACTGATCAGGGAGGTAAGAGCAGCCCTTGCAAATCATCCTGAAACATTGTATCCAGATTCATCACACCTGCAAGGGAAAATGGGAGGTTGGCCAGACCCCAGCTCAGATTAAATAGGGTATACCTTCAGCCAGAATGATGACCCTGGGACTGCAAACTGGAAAACACTAAACAATAGTGAATGAGGTTACGATAATGGACTTCATAAGCATGGTTGACCCTATATCTACTGTGCTTCTGGTTATTGTATCATTTTTTCTTTTTGGCTTTTTATCTGTTCACCTTGTTTGTCAGATTTGTTTTCTGCAGGCTTAATACCCTCCACCTGTGGATGCCTGATCATTTTAGCCTGATACCACTTCCTTTCCCTGATGGTGCTGTGTCATCTCTGGATCTGAATTTAACCAAACTCCACATCACAGAACTGATCTCTCAAATGGGACCTGTTAGAGCAGGGTCAGTTCTATGTCCAGTCTCAGCAGTAAGTAGCTATGGAAGAAGAGACCGTTGCCCTTTACCCCAAGATTGGACCCCATTTGTTCAAGGGGGATATGATAGGGTGCTTGTGCCCAAATCCCACACTATGATATTGTATTAAGTGCTCATGTTGTGTGACCCCTGTTATATTGTTGTAAAGTTCTGTTGACATCAGTTGCCCCACTGTGTGTGTGTGTGTTTTCATCTTTCGTTGCTGAAGAAGACCATGCTATCAGAGAAATAATGACATGACTTGTACTTGACTTTGTTTTGAGTAAGGGAGGGCTGTGTGGTCTCCAGCCTCTCTTCTCCTCCAGAGCCACTAACCCATGTAATGAATAAGAAAGATCTTGGGGCCAAGGGTAATGATAATTTGAATAGGAAAAACCTTTCCCATTCATTAATGGGCCCATTAAGTCACATGGAGCCTGTGGTACGTGCAGTTGGCCGAACGGGTGAAGCAGGAAGAGGCACAGCTTGAATGGAGCTGAGAGAAAGTTAGTCTTGAGAGCAGTCAAAGTTAGAAAGGATGTAGGCTCCTGGATAGTATAAGTGATTTTATGATTGTGATTTGTTTAAGGGAAGCCTGCTTGTGATGAGTATAATGGACCTGGTTTGTGGGAAGCCTAGCAAGGGGAAGACTTGGAGATGGTATTGTCCTCTGCATTGTTATTGTGTATATATTTTTTGGTGCTATGACGGATTTGGCTCTGAACACATGTTTTGGATCTGCTTTTCATGTGGTGAATCTGTGCTATTTCACAATTCTAAAGTGACAATAAGGAGAAAAGAGTATTCCTTTTGTATTGTTATATTCCAAACTCTCCTCTCTTATGTGATAATTGCCAAAGCTACCATGATCGTTGCTGTTGTTCCTTGGAACACAGAACTCTTTCTGGTGTTTACAATATTGCCCTTTGACCTAGAAGATATATTTTTAGCTGTGACATATTGTGAGATTTTTATTTTAGTTTTTATTATTGTTACTATTGCTTTCAGATAGTGATTGCTGGATCATTTCTTATTTCACATGGCCCTCTGTTTCAAAAAAAAAAATATGAGAAATATGGACAGTTTTCGTTTACCTTTTCTTGATATATACTATTTAAGTATTTTTTTTTTTGTTATGACTATAGGCAGTCTGATGATTCTTAGTTTGTTTCTACTTGAATTGTTTTACTGGTCAGTTGTTTCTGATTTTACGTTTTTGTCATTTTTCCTTAAAATATTCTTATTTTTACGAATGATTATTTTCTTTTCTTTTTCTATGACAAATTCTGATTTTTAAGGGATTCAGTTCCCAGAAAACTTTTAACACTATTTATTCTAAGGTATTTCATTTCTTTACAATTTACCTCACAACCATTTCATTTTGTATCTCTGATTTGATTCCTTTCAGATAATATTGTAGACTTTGTGTCAATGACATTCTTTTCTCTAAGACTGTACTTATGATTAAATATTTTTTCTTTATAATAATACATTTGTTTTTGGTTTCCAACATTCACTTTCATAAGTTTTGAATTTTCAATTTGCTCTCCTTCCCTCCATTCCTCTTTTCCAAGACAGCAGACAATCTGATTTAGATTCTATGTATACACTAATATTGAAGATATTTTCATATTAGTCATGTTGTAAAGAAGTATTAGCACCAATGAGAGGAACCACTGGAAAGACAAAACAAAACAAAACAACAAAAGGAAAATAACACAAATAGTATGCTTTGGTCTGCATTCGGTTTCCATAATTCTTTCTCTGAGTGTGGACAGCATTTCCCATCATGAGTCTTTTGGTTTTGTCTTATATCCTTGCATTGCTGAGAAGAGCCAAGTCCATAAAAGTTAGTCATCTCACAGTGTGACTGTTACTGTGTGCAATACACTTTTGGGTCTGCTCACTTCACCCAGCATTAGTTCATGTAATTATTTTCAGGTTTTTCTGCAGTCTATCTTCTCATTATTTCTTATGATATGACAGTATTCCATTACATTCTTATACCATAACTTGTTTAGTCATTACCAAATTGATGGATGTCTCCTCAATTTCCAATTCTTTGCCATCACAAAAATAGCTGCTATAGGGGTGGAGCCAAGATGGCAGAGTAGAAAGACATATATCATCTAGCACTTCTCTCACAGCCCACAAAATATCTGTAAAAAATTACTTTCAACAAATTCTGGAGCAGCAGAGACCACAGAACGACAGAGTGAAAGAGATTTGCAGCCAAAGGTAACCTGGAAGGCCAACAGGAAAGATATATCCCACATATGCTAAGTAGAGGAGAGCCCAGCCCTGGTTGCACAACACAGTGAGGAAAAAGACCAGAACAGGCCCCTGGGGCAGAATCCCCAGCAGGGAGGGTCCCAGATTCCTCAACCCACAAGCTTGAAAGAAAGCTTCAAAGGTCAGTGTGGAAGACTTTCTCAGCTGGGCAAGAGGGGAACAGATCCCCCCCCAGCACTGACCCCAGGCAGGGGCAGAGGCTGCAGCAGCCTGGGCAAGCAAACTCTTTGGGGCAATTGAGCAGGGGATCTGAATCTCAACTCTAAGCAAGGTCCTGAGGGGAGGAGGAGCAGCAGGACCCTCCTCTTGACAAAGGATTCAGAAGTCAAATAACTGGCTGGGAAAATGCCCAATAAAAAAGCATGAAAAACAGGTCAATACCTTAATAAAGGAGACCCCAAAAAAATGCTGAAGAAAATAACACTTTGAAAAATAAGCTAACTCAATTGGCAAAA
>CM053773.1:70303396-70327079 GCA_028658325.1 Potorous gilbertii
GTGTTATTTTCTTCAGTATTTTTTTGGCCTCCTTTATTAAGGTATTGACCCATTTTTCATGCTTTTCTTGCATCTGTCTCATTTCTTTTCCCAGTTTTTCCTCCGCCTGTCTAACTTGATTTTCAAAATCCTTTTTGAGCTCTTCCATGGCCTGAGACCATGGGATACCTATTTCAGATGTTTGGGATACAGAGGCCTTGACTCCTATGTCTTTACCTGATGGTAAGCAGTTTTCTTCTTCCTCATCTTCAGAGATGAAGGTTGGAATCATTTTTTCAAGAAAATAACCTTCTATGGTCTTAGTTTTTTTCCCTTTTCTGGGCATTTTCCCAGCCAGTTACCTGACTTCTAATCGTCCTCTCTACCCTGGCCTAGGTCCGCCCAGCTAGTGCTTGGGGTCTGAGATTCAGGGCTTTTGGCAGCATGCCTGGCTGCTGTTCAGGGTAAGATTAAATCAGGTTTTCAGGTGGGGGTAGGGTCGCCTCCCAGGCTCATTTCCCTTAGGGGGTTTATGCACAGACCTTTGTAATGGAGTTGCTGCCGAGCTCCTGCCTGCTCTGGGAGCCTCTGGCTGCAGCTGCCGCTGCCTCCCGAGGGAGTCTGAGCCCGGGAGACACCCCACTCCCCTCTCAGACTGTCTCTCTCACTGACCTGTGAGTCTGTGGGTGGAGGGACCTTCACGGCCACTGGAGATTCTGTCTTTGAAGCCTACTTGGATCTGCTCACTCCTCTAAGTGCCAAGAGGCCGGGGCGGGGCAGGGCTTCACTCCCGTCCGGGGTGCAATTGACCTTTGGGGTCCGTTTTTCAGGGCTCTCTGGAACAGAAATCTCCTTCACTGTGTTGCTGTGTGGCTTCCACTGTTCCAGAATTTGTTGGGAGTTCTTTTTAGAGGAAATCCATGGGCTGTGGGTTCGGACCTAGCATAGGTGAGTCTTTCTACTCAGCCATCTTGGCTCCGCCCTCCAATTTCTTCTTCATTGGAAGTTATTTAACTTTTTGATTTTTGATATTTTTAATTTTGTTTTCTTCTTTCTTTTTTATATTCCAATTGACCAAGGGTTTATCAATTTTATTGTTTTTTTTCACAAAACCAACACTCCGTTTTATTTATTAAATCAATAGTTTTCTTAATTTCAATTTTATTACACTCTCCTTTGTTTTTCAGTATTTCTAATTTAGTATTCTCTTGGAGAATTTTCAATTTGTTATTTTTCTAGCTTTTTCAGGTGCATGCCCAACTCATTGATCTTCTCTTTCTCTGTTTTATTCTTGTAGGGATTCAAAGATAAAAAAAACTTCCCCTGAGAACTGTTGTTGTAGTATCCCATAAGATTTGGTTGATTGTCTCATTACTGTCATTCTCTTGAATGAAGTGGTTGTTTCTATGATTTGGTGTTTGACCCACTTACTCCGTAGGAGTAGATAATTTAGTTTCCAATTAATTTTTGGTTTATCTATTTATTGCCTTTGATTACATATAATTTTTACTACATTATGAACTGAGAAGGATGTATTAACTACCTCTGCCTTTTTGCACTGGATTGTGTAGTTTTTATGCCCTTAATACCTGGTCAATTTTTGTATATGTGCCACGTACTGCTGATACAAAAAGTATATTCCTTTATATCCCCATTCAATTTTCTCCAGAAAGCTATCATATGCACCTTATCCACAGTTTTATTCACCTCCTTAACTTCCTTCTTATTTATTTTGAGGTTAGATTTAACAAGTTTAGAGAGTGGGTGGTTGAGGTTCCCCACTAGTATAGTTTTGCTGTCTGTTTATTTCATTAACTCCCTCAACTTCTCCTCTAAGACTCTGAATGCTATAGTACTTGGAGCATATATGTTTAGTAACGAAATTCCTTCCTTGTCTATGGTGTCTTTTAGCAGGATATCATTTCCTTCCTTATCTCTTTTGATTCGATCTCTTTCTGCTTTTTCTTTGTCTGGGACTAAGTTTGCTACTTCTGCTTTGTTACATTAACTGAAGCACAATATACTCTCCTCCTTTTACCTTTACTCTATGTGTATGTCCCTATTTTCTGGGAACAACATATTGTTGGATTATGATTTTAATCCATTCTACTATCCATCTCCATTTTATGGGCAAGTTCATCACATTCACGGTCACAGTTATGATTAACAAGTTTTTCCCCCTGTTTATCTTTTTATGAATCTCTTGACACCTGTGTTTGAAGATAGTATTTTTTATTTTGCTCTGGCCTTTTCATCAGGAAATTCTGGAAATTCCTTATTTCATTGAATGTCCATCTCCTTGCCTGAAATATCATGTTCAACTTTGATGGGTAATTGATCCTTGAGTGTAGTCCAAGCTTCTTTGCCTTATGGAATATCATATCCCCATCCCTTGGATGTTTTGATGTCAGAGCTGCTAGGTCCTGTGAGATCCTTGCTGTAGCTCCTCCTTATTTGAATTGTTTCTTTCTGGCTGCCTGTATTATTTTCTCCTTCACTTGATAGTTCTGGAATTTGGTAAAGATATTCCTTGGTGTTTTTAGTAGGTGAACAGTGAATTCTTTCAATGACAATTTTACCTGTTGGATCCAGGAGTTCTGGGAAGGTTTCCTTGATGATTTCTTGGAAGATATTGTCTGGGTTTTTTTTTCATCATGACTTTCTGGTAGATCAATAATCTTTAGATTTTCTCTCCTGGATCTATTTTCCATGTCAGTTGTTTTTCCTATTATGTGTTTGACATTTTCTTCCATCTTTTCATTATTTTGATTGTCTTTGACTGACTCTTGAGGTCTCATGGGGTCATTAGACTCTACTTGTCCTATTCTAATTTTTATCAAATTGTTTTGTTCTCTTAACTTTTGTATCACCCTTTCCATCTTCTCAATTGTTCCTTTTAAGGAATTATTTTCTCCAGTTATTTTTTTTTAACTTTCTTTTCTATTTGTCCAATTTCGTCCAGTTAGGATTTGTGCCTCCATTTCCATTTGTCCAATTTTCCTTTTTAAGGAGCTGTTCCTTTCAGTGAAATTTTTTTATGTTTTTTAAAAGCATTGGCCAGTTTTTCTCCTTTTTATCTAATTTGGCTTTTAAAATCCTTTTTGACTTCTTCCAAAAATGCTCTTTGGACTTGAGATCAGTTCATATTCCCTTCTGAAGTTTTAGATGGGAGTACAATCTCAATGGTGACCTCTTTGCTATTTGTGTTTTTGTCTTTTTCCCCATAGAAAGATTCTATGGTCTTTTCTTTTCTGGCTTGCTTCTTGCTCATGATGATTATCTTTTTCCTGGCTTTTAAAGTATATCTTTTGTTTCAGGGCATAAGGAGCTTTGTCCCACAGTTCTTGTACCTAGAACTTGAGGCTTAGTGTATTTTGCCCTCGATTCTTTCAGCTGGAAGGTAAAATGCTGCAGCTTATTTGGTTCTGTGCTGGTTGGTGTTTGAAAGCAGAGGCCAGATGAAATCTTCCTAGGTTTCCCTGGAGTTACCCTAGAGCTAACTACATTAAGTATGTGTATGTGGGGGAGGGTGGTGGTCTGGCTACAGAAGGTCTCCTCTGCTAAGTTAGAGCATGGTCAAACTCAGTGCTTGGTGAGTAGCCCTATTGTCTTCCTTATTCCCCTGGAGTGTTGAGGCACACCTGGGGTCCTGGTGTTGGTAGTTGTGGGCTTCTCCACCCTGGAGCTCAGGATCTCCTCTCAGTTTGCTGAGATGGGGTAGTCTGGAACAGCTCCAGTTCTGCACTTGTCCCCTTCAGCCACATCAAGAGGAACTCTCCTTAGCAATTTTCCTATCCTTATAGGCTGAGACAATTTATCCTTTAGGCTGATCACACTGTTCTAGGAATTTTCCTATGGAAATATTCTATGGGTTCTTCAAGGTCAACAAGTGGAGGGAGATAGCAATTACCAATCACTGTGCCACCTTGGTGCCTGGAAGTTCAAGTCCAGAGATCCACTTTAGAAGAGTTAAGGCAATCAAAATAGGATCTTTTGTTGTTTTCATTTCAGTATAATTGAGTGCCTTTGATTGAATCTTGCTTTCATAAATCAAGAGTTTTACAAGGAGTAATGTGCAAGAAGAAGAATTTCTTTAACTAGAAACAGTATATGTATTTGTATTGTTAATTATTTTAGTGTTATTAAAGATCTTTCCCACTCATTGATGGTTCTGAACAATGTGGGAAACTTGATTATGGTAGTTGTTTTATTGGGGGGTCCAAAGCACCTTTTATTTCTTCTTTGGAGCTCTGAAAAGGTATAAATTCTCCGAGTTGTAGTTTTACTTTGGGGCTTAGTTTTTGGTAAAAAGATTTGAGTGCCAGATGAGGACTCTTGGAAGCCACTAAGGAGCCCATTGGGTTCAAAAAGCCAGATGTTGTGCTTCTCTCTCTGGTAACAATGGTCAGATAGGTGTAGTTGTCTTTTAAATTATAGTCAGGCAGAGGAAGTCATGTGTGTTGATTACTTTGTGACTTACTGGCTGGAAGTGTTTGTTTGACCAGAGGACTCTGGGAATCCCATTCACTTTGAGAATCCAGATGTTGTGCTGCTCTATCTGGTAAATATGGCCAGACTGTTGTCTGTTGAATTTAAACAGAGTAAGTCATATCTGTTGATCTTTTGGTTTCTCGGTATTTTCTTTGAAATGTGCACTTGGTTAAAGGAATGATACATGTGCTTGATTAAAGTGACTGTTAAACCCTTGAAAATTGCCTTCCATTTAATGAATGGAAATCTAAGAACCTGTGATAGCAGGCTACTCTGTGCATGTATGGGTGCTTACTGTTACAAAAAGTTAGGGAAGAAAAGCAACTATCATGAGCAAAAAGCAAACCAGATAAGAAAAGAGTATAGAATCTTACTACAGGGGAAAGAACCAAAATGTGAATACAGAAGAGGTCAGCATTGAGAATGTATTCACATCTGCAACCGCAGAAGGAAATTTGAGCTAGTCTCAAGTCCAGAGAGCTTTTTTGGAAGTGTTCAAGAAGGATTTTAAAAGTCAAATTAGAGAAGAAGGAGAAAAATTGGCCAACGATATTAAAAATGTGAAAATAGAATTCACAGAAGAATTTAAAAGAAAAACTGGACAAAGGGATAAGAAGTTTCAAAACATGACTGGAACAATTGGACAAATGGAAAAGGGGGGCAAAAGTTAACTGAAGAGACTATAGCTACAATGACAAGCTGATGTCAACCACAGAGAACCCTTAGAAAATCTATGGACTATGGAATTCATATTAAGAACCCTACTCTAAGCCAAGAGAGATGCAGAAGCCACAGAACAACAGAATCAAAGAGATTTCCAGCCCAATAAAGCTCAGGAAAGGTCTATCTCACCAGGCTCAAAGCAGAGAGCAGCATAGTCATAGTGTGCAGCATGACAAAGACAAGACTGGAGCTGGCTTAATGGTGCAGGATCAAAAGTAGCAGCTTTGGTTCCTAGATTTCTCAACCCATAAGCACCAAAGACAGCTTTGAAGGTCCATGAAAAAGTTATTTCACTTGGGTGAGAAGGGTATGCAGGCTAGCTGCAGTTCTGGGCCCACGGTGGTGGCAGCCAGGGCAGCAGCAGCCTCCATTTTTGGAGCCCTTGGCCTAAAGAGCCTGGAAGAGTTAAGCTGCTGATGTGGATCTCAGCCCTGAGTGGAAGTCCTGGGATGAGGAGGAATGTTGGCACACTGGAACTGGTGGTGGCAGTAAAAAGGTAACCCTATTTACAGTTCCAGGGCAGAAAGGAGTACTTGCAGTTGTTCACAGACTAGAGCACAGGCAAGAAGAGTAACCTCCACACCCTTCATTGTGGCACCTTGGAGGAACTGAGTACTTATAGACACTTAGATTATACCCACCACTTGACAAAGGACTCAAAAGTTAAGTAACTGACTGAGAAAATACACAAAAAAGGGGGAAAAAGACTAGATGGTTACTTTCTTGGTGGAAAGATGTTTCCTTCCATCCTTTCAGTTGAGGAAGAACAAAGAATACCATGAGAGTAAGACTTCAAAATCAAGGTTTCTCCATCCAGAATCTCCAACAAATACAAAATGGTCTCAGGTCATAAGAGTTCAAAAAGGACTTTGAAAATGAAGTAAGAGAAGTGGGGGGAACATTGAGAAGAGAAATGAGAGTGATGCAAGGAAATCATGAAAAACAAGTCAACTGCTTGCTAAAGGACACAAAAAATTGCTGAAGAAAACAAAACCTTCAAAAATAGACTAACAAAAGTGGCAGAAGAGGTCCAAAACGCCAATGAGGAGAACAAGGCTTTACAAAGCAGAATTAGACAAAAAGAAAAGGAGTTTCAAAAGCTCATGGAAGAAAACAGTTCTTTAAAATATGGAATGGAGCAGATGGAAGCTAATAGTTTTATGAAAAACTGGGAAATTGTAAAACAAAACCAATAAAATGAAAAAAAAAACTTGTGAAATATCTTATTGGAAAAACAACTGACCTGGAAAATAGAGAATTAATTTAAAAATTATTTGTCTACTTGAAAGTCATGATGGAAGGAAAGCATAGACATCATCTTCCATGAAATTAGCTAGGAAAATAGCCCTGATATTGTAGAATCAGTGGGTAGCATGGCAATGGAAAGAATTCACCTATAACCTCCTGAAAGATGCTAAAAAATGAAAACTTTTAGGAATATTGTAGTGAAATTTCAGAGTTTTTAAGTCAAGGAAAAAAATATTACAAACAGCCAGAAAGAAACAATTAGAGGGCAAAATACCCATTGAAAGAATCCACTGTTCAACTCCCGAAAGGAATCCCAAACTAAAAACACCAACGAATGTCTCAAGAGAGCATAAAAAGATAAACAGGGGGAAAAAACCTTGTTACTCATTATAAGTAAACTGTTTACATCCATATAAAGGAAGGTGATATTTCTTAAGCTCAAGAACTGGATGTTTATTATGACATATAAAAGGGACATACATAGATAGAAGGAATGAGTATAAAGTAAATGATGTGATGATAAAAATGTGATTTAATGGTAGAAGGGATTGCAACAGCAGGAGGGAAAGAAAAGAGAGGGGAAGCTAAAAGGGAGGGAAGGAGCAGTAAGAGTAAAAGGGAGCAAATGAGAGGGGGCCTGAAAGAAGGAAGGGAAGACTGTGGGGAATGGTGGTCAAAAATTAAAACTATTGTGGAGGGAAAGGTAGAAGATAGAAATAACAGTACAAATGTTGGGAAGAGGATAGAGGGAAAGACACAGATAATAATCATAACTGTGAATGGGATGAACTCACTCATAAAAAGAAGATGGATAGCAGAATGGATTAAAAACCATAATTCAACAATATGTTGTTTGTAAGAATCACATTTAAAATGTTGGAATACACACAAGGAAAAGGGAAAAGGTTGAAGCAGAAAATATTCTGCTTCATCTGGTGTAAAAAAAGCAGAGGCAGCAATCCTAATCTCAGACAAAGCAAAAGCAAAAATAGATCTAATCAAAAGAGATAAGGAAGGAAAATTATCTTGCTAAAAGACACCATAGACAACGAAAGAAATTTCATTACTGAACATATATGCTCCAAGTTGTATAACATTCAAATTGCTAGAGGAGAAATTAAGGGAGTTCCAGGAAGAAATAGCAAATCTACATTAGTAGGGGATTTCAACCTCCCCCCCTCCCGACGTTGATAAATCTAACCTCAAAATAAATAAGAAAGAAGTTCAGCAAGTGAATAAAACTCTCAATAAGGTAGATATGATATCTCTCTGGAGAAAACTGAATGGCGATAGAAAGGAATACACTGTTTTCTCAGTGGTACATGGTATATATAAAAAATTGATCATGCACTAGGCCATAAAAGCCTCACAATCCAGTGCAGAATGGCAAAGGTAGTCAATGCATCATTCTCAGATCATAATGCAATAAAAATTATAGGTTATAAAATTCCATGGAAAGATAGACCAAAATTAATTGGAAAGTTAATAATCTAATCTAAAAGAAGGAGTGGGTTGAACAACTCAGAAACAATCAATAACTTCATTCAAGTAATGAACAATGATGACACAACTTGACAAAACTTATGGGATGTTGCAAAAACAGTTATTTAGGGAAGTTTTATATCATTGAATGCTTCCATAAACACCGTAGAGAAATAGGAGACAAATGAATTCAGCATGCAGCTGAAAAAGCTGGGAAAAGAACAAACTGAAAATCCCCAAATAAATACTAAATTGAAAAACAAAAAAGAGATTAATAATATTGAAATTAAGGAAAATATTGAATTCATAAATAAATCTAAGGAGTAGTTTTATGAAAAAACCATTAAAGGTTATAAACTTGGTCAATTAAAAAAAGAAGGAAACAAATTAAAACAGAAATTAGAAATTACTCTGTCCAACTGTATGCCCATAAATTTGACAGCATAAGTGGGATGGATAAATATCTAAAAAAAATCATAAATTGCCCAGATTAACAGAAAGGGGGAGGGTTTAAATACTTAAATAACCCCATCTCAGAAAAAAAAAATGAACAAGCCATCAAAGAACTCCTTAGGAGAAAACCTCCAGGGCCAAATGGATTTACAAGTGAATTCTGTCAAATATTTAAAGACCCGTTCATTCCAATTTAACATAAATTATTTGGGAATATTGGCCAAGAAAGAGTACTATCAAATTCTTGCTATGATATAAATGTGGTGCTGATACCTAAAACAGGAAGAACCAAAACCAAGAAAGAAAATTATACACGAATTTCTCTAATGAATATAGATGCAAACATTTTAAACAAGTCATTAGCAAAAAGAATACAGCAATATATCATGAGAATAATACATTATGATCAGGTAAGATTCATACCAGGAACACAGGGCTGGTTCAGTATTAGGAAAGCTATCTGCATTATTGATCACATCAACAACAAAACTAACAGAAAACATGACTATCTCAATAGTTACAGACAAAGCTTTTGACAAAAAGGCAACACCTATTCTTAATGAAAATATTGTAGAACATATGAATAAATGAACCCTTCCTTAAAATAATAATCAGTATCTACCTAAAACCATTATCAAGCATTACATGCAATGGGGATAAACTAGATGCATTTTCAATAAGATCAGGAGTGAAACAAGGATGCCCACTATCACCACTGTTATTTAATATGGTACTAGAAATATCAGCTTTAGCAATAGAGAAGAAAAAGAAATTAAAGGAATTAGAATAGGCAAAGAAAAAACTAATTTTACAGATGATATGATTATACACTTAGAGAATACTAGAGAACCAAGCAGAAAAAAATCTTGAAATGATAAACAACTTCGGCAAAGTTGAGGATTACAAAATAAACCCACACAAATCATCTGCATTACTATATATTACTAACAAAGCCCAGCAAGAGATAGAAAGAGAAACCCCATTTAAAGTTACTGTAGACACTATAAAATGTCTAGGATAGTACCTGACAAAACAAACCTAGGGACCATATGAGCACAATTACAAAATATTTTTCACACAAATGAAGTCAGATGTAAGTAACTGGAAAAAATATTAGTTTCTCGTGGGTAGGCTAAGCTAATATAATGAAAATAACAATGCTACCTGAATTAACTTATTTATTCACTTCCATACCAATCAAGGTATCAGATAATTATATTCTAGAGCTAGAAAAAATAATATCAAAATTCATTTTGAAGAACAAAAGGTCAAGAATATCAAGGAAACTGATGAAACGAAATGCTAGGGAAGGTGACCTAGCCCAACTAGATCTCAAATTGTATTACGAAGTAGCAATCATCAAAACCACTTGGTACAGATTAAAAAAAATTAAGGGGTTGATCAGTGCAATAGGTTAGGTACTCAAGACACAGTAGTCAACAAGTATATCAGTGTTTACTGTTTGAAGACCCTTCTGAAATGATTGAAAATCCTGGGACCAAATTGCTTGTAGGTATTTCTGACAACTCAGAAAATCTAGGGTATCTGGTGGCTATGTAGAAATATTTCCACCCAGGGGTCGGTACAGCACACATAGATGTAAGGTAAAGAGTCCTGCCTATAAATCTAAGCAATGATGTGTGAGAAGACAGAAGAGGTCTGTGTGGTGAGAGTGGGCTTATGTGGAGGCAATGCTGAGCCACCATTAATAGAAGTTGTGAAAGTTGATGAAACTGAAGTAAAGGGAGACAGGAGGAGACCTAATTTTAGATTGTTCATCTCTTTCTCCACATCTTCTTTCTTCAGAGGAAACTTTACCTTTTCTCTCCTTCCCTTCCCTTTCCATCCTTTTCTTTGTCTTCCCTTGTCTTTCCTTCCTTTTCCTTCCCTTCTGTTTCCTTCTCTTTTCTTCCCTTGCCTTTTTCTTTTCCTTTCCTTATTTTTCCTTCCTTTCCATTCTGTTCCCTTCCCTTCCTTCCCCTTCCTTTGTCTTCCTATCCCTGCCCTCCTCTTTCATAATTTTTTCCTTTCTTCTCACTTTTTTCTTTCCATTCTTCTATCATATTGATCTAGAACAAGGCCCTTTTCAATATTCACTTGAATCATTCCTTTCTTATACCACTAAATTACACAAACACACACATAAACACACTTATACAGACATACAACATACATAAAAATAAACATATATACATTTTTTTCATAAACTACGACAAGCAATGTTAGCAACAAGACAATTTACATGACTATTTAAGTTTTTAAAAAGTTATGTGGAAGTATACCCTGAACATTTATTCTCCACATCTACAGAAGGCTAACAGGGAAGAGATTTAAATAACATTGATAAAATCAGTTTAGAACAAGGGGAAAAACGGTATTGAATGCAAGGGTAACTAATACTCTAATAGATTGGTAACAGAGGTTGCAAAATCTCTCTGGATTTCTTTGGACTTCAAAGAAAAGGGATTGCACAAATATTTATCTTACTTTACTTAGATATTAAACTGCCATAGAGTACACTAGATGAAGTTTTGAGACATTTTTTAATTTGGTAATTCAAATTTTCCTTATAGTATATATATATATGTGTATACATATATATATACATACATATATATGTTGTGTATCTAAGAATTTTAAATATCTATCTATCTATCTATATATATATATATATATATACACATATATGATAGATGACTAGCAGAGCAAATACAGTTGGAAATTCTTCATTTTAACCTGGAGTAAGAAATCTGTTACATCTAATATATTCAAAATTTTTCTCTATTAAATACATGTGTGGATATGGGTTTCAAATTTGCTGTATTATTTTCTTCTATATATATTTTCATTTCATTAATTTCTTTATCAGGACTAATAAACAGTTCTAGAGTATTTCTTGTGAAAACTATTCTCTTCTAGCATCAAAAGAGAAATTAGTGGGGTTAGTGTCTTTTGTAGATAGTGTAGTTCATTGTCTGATTTATCTCAATTACAGTTGGTCACTTGAATAGATTAATTCATTATATTTTAATTATCTGGTTACTGTATTGGACAGGGTTTTAACCTATATAAATTTTCTACTTAATTGCTTTAAATGTGAAAGACAGTATTTTTCCTAAGTAATCCTTGCATAAGAAAAGTCATAAAAATGTATCAGTACCAGCAAGCAAGATCAAAATATTCAACCTTTTCATGTGAATTATATATACAAGCACTTAATTATCAAATGTCTATAATGTACTACAGTAAGTGCTTGCAGTACAAGGAGAAAATCATAACAACAGCACCAACTTTTAAGAAGTTTGTGTTCTAATTACAAAATGGCAAGCATTTGAATAATAAAAATTTGGCAAATGACATGAAAACAAGAAAGATCCAAAAACAGTGTAATAGTACAGTAAGGGTCAAACAAGACATGAGAAGGGAAGCCTGTGATGATGGAGAAGAAAATCGGTGTGGAAAAGGTTGCATCTGAACTGACTTTGAAGAAAAAAACAATAGAATCTATGTTCATGGCCAGTAGTGACTGTTTAATTTTATCTTTGTAGCCCAGAATAGTTCTTGGCAAGTAAGAAGAACACATCAAATGTTTGGTTAATGAATTAGTGAATGGATGAATGAATAAATGGATGGATGTATAAATGCATCTTCTTTCTCATTGACTCTTCTATTAGTTCTTATGCTTGCACACATAGGTCCTGCCTGGTTTTCTGAATACTATGCCCAGGTAATTTCTGATTAGCAATACCTTCTGTGATTCTAGAACCGATCTTCTATACTGACCTCTGACATTAGAGAACCAGGTTGAGAAAGATATTCCATTACATGCCCTTCAAATATATTTTCAATAGGCCTTTCTGATCATAGATCAATTCTTTCACAAATTATTCGAGGTATTAATATTGTTTTTACTATCTGTTGGGGTGGACTTTAAGGTGTTATTGCTATCATTGCTTGTGATCATATTCATCAAAATTCACCCATTGCCTTTCGTACAAAAAGCACACTGATAAATACTATGAAGGATATAAAATATACAGGTGACTTAATCCTTAGCTTTGGGGAATCTGTAGCTCATTTTGGTGAGATAAGCCACACTTATATGAAACAAATGGAAAGCAACATATAAACAGTAACATATTATGCATTGAAAGGAAATCCCATAAAGGAAAAGAAAAAACTTATGTTCTGTTGATAGTCAGAAAGCATTTCCTGGGACGTGAATTTACAACATAATTTTATATTTGCTTTGATGCCAATGAAATGTAGAGGTTTGGTGTTTTTCTCCTTTACCTTGGGCCTTTGATATGTCAATAAGAATATATCAGTATAGATATATGAGTAGATTGGATTGATATTGATTATCCACTTAACAGGGAGTGGTAGTGTTTTTAACATTTATTCTTAATATTCCTCCTCCCCTGAATAGATAATTCTTTCTAAAAGCTACTTACAGGCGACTGACTAAATGATTTTTAATTGATAATCATATCAAGTTACTACATTCCAGTTAAAACAAGTGTTTTTTTATTATTCAGTCATATTTTACTCTTCATCACCCTATTGGGAGTTTTCTTGGAAAAGATACTGTAGCAGTTTGCCATTTGCTTCTCCAGAGCATTTTATGGATGAGGAACTGAAGAAAACAGCTTGAAGTAATTTGCCTAAGGTAACACAATCAGTGACTGAAGTCAAATCTGAACTCAGGTCCTCCTGACACCAGTTCTATCCACTAAGCCACCCAAAGATAATCTAATACTTTATTGAAGTGAGAAGATTCAATCAATCCAAGCTTTTACATTAAAGGAAGAAATATTCTCAAAAGAACAAGAGAGAAGTTGATTGGGATAGTAAGACTTTAAATTTGACAAGGAAAAGACAACACACTTTGTGGGTGATCTTTAAAAGAGAAGACCATTTTAGATAGTAGATCATTGGTGGAAATTCATTGTAGTGAGTTTCCAGTTGGGAGAGAGAACATCACAACTAACTTCCCTAATGAGTTACTTAGAGAATGGGGATAGTTTTGGCCTTAGTTTCCTCTCTTCTTGTCCAGAGGAAAACTTTGCAATCTTCACAGGGTATAGAGGTTATTGACCTTCCTTTATTTCAATAGTTTACCCTGGAATTGTTTTCAGAACAGTAGCAATTGGTGGAATTGTCTATACTGGGAGCCAAGGAAAGATTAGATGTAGATTCATAACTCTACAAAGATCCCAGTTTAAGTAACTACATTGTGTTCAGAGAGTACTTTTTGAGCATGTCACAAAGGAGAGAAAAGAACGTCTTGCAACCAGGAACTATAAGTTACCCCTTTGTCATATGTGCTTTCTGAGATTGAACCCACTTTCCCCTGGATTCTATATATACTTGTGGAAGAATATTATCCACTTAACAAGGAGTGGTAGTGTTTTTAACATTTATTCTTAATGTTCTTCCTCCCCTGAATAGATAATTCTTTCTAAAAGCTACTTACAGCTGACTGATTAAATGATTTTTAATTGATAATCATAGCAGCTAGCTCACCAGTAGGGGCTCCTTTGTTATATAGCCCTAGGAAAGACATCCCTTCACCACATCTTCTGAATTATACCTCAGATGTACCTGTAGAGTCCTGAGAGGAAGATAATAGCCACTAGGGGGATGTAAGTAGTTAGTGTGTAAGCAGATGTTGGGATAGTAGCCCCATTTCATATTATGTTGATAAAATGATATAGAGCATAACAATTTCACTGTTAGTTTAATGTATAGCACAAAACTAGAGTATCCAAACCTCAGAAACTAAGTTGTTTTTTTTTCCCTTTTTTCAAAAGTATTCAAAGAGCAGTTTATTTTCTCTACTTTTCCTTTGGAAAAGCAGGGTAGGTAAAAATAATTTTGAATTACATTTCTTATTATTTAGTATTGTTTTATATATTTTTGTTTCTTTCTTTTGGACTAAGTTAAATTCTAATTTTCTCATCTCATAACTATATTTGTTAAGTAAATAAATTGATTTACAATTGTTGCTGTTTCCCACAGATTAAAACTTTCTTGAAGATTGAGTTCTATTTAATTCGCTATTAAAAAAAAAACGAAACACTATACAAAACGTAGAATAAGTAGTTGGTGCAAGCAGTCAGGAAGACTCCTCTTTCTGAGTTCAAATCTGAACTCAGGCACTTACTAGCTGTGTCACTCTGAGCAAGTCATCAATCCTGTTTGCCTTAGTTTCCTTATATAAAATTAACTAGAGAAAGAAATGGCAAACCACTCCAGTATCTGTGTGGAGAAAACCCCAAATGGAGTCAAAAAGAATGGGATACATATGTAACAACTGAATAATAACATGTATGAAACACAATGCTAAAATCTAAGGATTATTTTCTGAAATTATGATCTGTGTTCTAAAGAGCCTCTGGAATACCTTATGTTCTTCTATTCATGGAGCTATAATCAAGTATAGCAGTAATAAACAGTATGAACCAATGTCAGTGTTAAAGGAAAGGCATTCACTGTGATACGTGGTGAGAGATTGCCATGAAGTCTAAAGGAGGCATAAAGTTCCACTAAGTCTAGACTTTGGCAAGTCTTAATTGCAAAATATATTTCTTGGATAGTTCTTTGCCAGGACATCATCAAATAGGTAGTCAGTTTGTCTTTTCAGACATTCTTGAATGAAGCAGTATTCACACTGCACACAGAGGTGAAATTCACACTTTTATATTTGAACTTGGTAGATGAATATACAAACAGAAATAAATCTGTTCCTGACCTCTTGTCAGTTTAATCCTTAATGAATTTGCCTTTCCTAATTCTCCACTTAGGTCATCATGCCCAGAACCACAGAAGATACTTAGTAGATTTGTGATGTTGGCAATGACTTCAGACATGCAAATAAAGCTCTACAAAGTTAAGTTATGTTTGATGTATCTGAGGGAAGTTGACTGGGGTGCTTAGAGAGAGGAAGGGTAAAGCTGAATTTGCTTTTTTTCTGTGCCTTTAAACACAACTCTATGGCATAATGGATAGACTGTCAAGCCTGAAATCAGGAAACCGTCTTCTTGATTTTGAATCTAGCCTCAGACACATACTAGCAGTGTGACCCTTGTCAAGTCACTTAAAACTGCTTTGCTTCAGTTTCCTCATCTGTAAAATGATCTGTGGAAGAAGTGGGAAACCACTCCATTATCATTTCCAAAAAAATCATAAATAAGTCATGAAGTCAAAAATGACTGAAACAATGGAACAATATGAACCAACAAAATTAGCAGGATACGGACAACCTGAAAGGATGTATGAATTGATCGGTTTTAGCTGGAGTGACGGAATAGAACATAAAAGAAAGATGTAAGCCAGAGAATGTATCTTTACCAAGGTTAGGTTGCAATACGCTATAAGGTTTTTGTTTTTATTTCCCCCCGCCCTGCTTAGATCTAAGTTTAGCAGCAGAGCTCTGATTCTTAGGAGGTTTAAATGATTATTAACTCAGATAAAGTAAAACCTCTTTTTCCTCTACCCTGGAGCAAAATCCGAACTAAGCAATTTACAGCTTAAATGACATTCCATAGCCTTTACTTTAGTAAGAGCATTTATCCAGAGATAAACCCAGGATTTCCTAAAGAACAGATTTAAACAACATGTGAGTATTTTGTATTTTTCTAACTAGAGAATAATGTGTGTTCTTCAAAGAATAATTTAAAATACGACCTGCAAAGACCCATGGCAATTTTCTGGTGGAATACATGAATACAAATAACCTATATTATACTTGTGTTTTTTGATCTCTAGTTTAGGAAGGGAAATGGCATAATGAAACATGCATTTGACATTTAAAAAGCCCTTTTCTCCCCAGTGCCAAAATTATTCCCTTCTTAATTTAGGAATGAAGAAATCCACATTAGACTTTTTCCCCTATAACCACAAGAATGAATATGTATCCATATCATTTGAGCTGTAACATCATGAAATGGTACAGGGACAATGAAAGTGTTCAAAAAATCCAAAGATCTAATTCATACAGTGACAGGCATCTAGAATGCATTACTGTAAAGTAACAAGACTAGTTTTTTAAATTAACAAAACATATATGTCCAAAGGGCTGCTATATATCAAAGTATTTGTCCTGTGAGCATAGACATTTATCCCAATATCCCGTCTATTTTTTAAGACATGTTGGTCCATTTATATTTTTCCTTCAGAATGTGATTAGGATTTACATAAGAACACTTGTCAAATTTATATTTTTTAATTACCAAAACGAATATTAAATCTCAAATCATAACACAATCCCTCACCTCCCCTTTTTGGTGGGAAATGGAAGAAATTTGGCAGATAGTTGGAATAATAAATGGGATTGATGGATAGAGCCTAAAGTGGAAAATTCCTCAATCTATGCAAATTGCCAACTTGGCTACAACTTAGAGTGTTAGTGAGCTATCTGGAGCATGGAGATATAGCTAGTATGTGTCAGAGGCACATTTGAATCCAGATCAACCTCACTCAAAGGTTAGCCTTGTCATCAACATGCTGTGGTGCTCTGCATTCCTCGCACATAGTAAGCATTTCACCAATGTTTAATTTATTTTAATTAATTTGAATTAACAAATAATTCACATACTCATCAGATTTGGCTTAGTATGATTATTGGTACTTTTCAACAGTAAATTTACGGTTAAATAATTGCTGCAATCATCAAGGATGTATAGAAACATGAACTGAAGGATTTGAAGGATTCTTAACAAGGAGTTCAAAACATATTTGAGCCATATTAGCAACTTTTCAATTAATAAAAAAACAACCAATGTGACTTATCTGAAGGGAAATAATATTTATTTGTCGGTATAAGGCTTGGAAATTTTAATCCTCATTCCCATACCTGCTAGGGATGAATACTAATTCAAGTAGGTTGGGTAGGAAATATGCTTTCCTATCCTACCCAAATTCTCATATCTATCTGTCTGTCTATCTATCTATATCTGTCTATCTATCTATCTATCTATTTATCTATCTATCTATCTATCTATCTATATGTTTTGCATGTGATAGTCTGTGTTGAGGGCCAAGGTGGAGTGCTGTTGACAAGATCAGGAAAGACCTTTGGGGAAACTATTCTTTGAGACTGTGCTCATTATCACCCTGAATGGCTCTCCATGCCTCCCAGATGTTGCTGTCTCCGTGAGACAAACGTGGAAACTACAGAAAACAAGGGATATGTAAAATAGATGTGCTTTAGGCTAATAGTCTTTAAAGACAATAAGGCTGGGCAAATCACTGGGACAGGAGAGGAGCAGAATGTCACGTAGACTTGCAGATTCTATCTAAACCCTAACCCTCAGATCAATAAACAGAATTCATCTATCTTTTCCCACCTCCCGAGTCTCTTTCCTTCAACCACATCACCAAGCCGTGTAGGGATGTGGGCTTTCCACTACGCCTATGTACATGCCAAAGTTAGTCTCCTGTTTGTGCTTAGGTATTCTCTAAACCCAGCACAGTTCCTGAAAAATTTCAGGTGGCTATTAAATGATTAAGTGATTGAAAAATTTTGGGGATTAAAATGTATCTTTTCATCAGAAAGTGACATGATTGGAAACTTTAGATTTATCAGTTCGTTTTTCAACTTTCATATAATATTTATTATCCTCAGGAGATTGGAGTAACTACTGTGTAGTCAATCTCATATATGTCCACAGTCTAAGTGCATTCATTATATTATTTCCAGTATGTTCCCATTTGTGTGAGCATATGAGGCCAAAAGTCATTAGACAATTACTAAGATATCTTCTTACACTAAATTTTTAAAAGAATCAAGTCAAGTCAACAATCATTTATTAAACACTTATGATGTGTCAGGCACAGTACTATGTGTTTGGAACATAAATACAAACAAAATTAAAAGAACAGTGTATGCTTTCAAAGAACTTACCTTCCCTATCAATAAACCTCGATGGCTCCCTATTACTCACTCCTCTAAATGTATCGCACAGTTCAGAGCCTACCTTCTTTAAGAAGTTGCTCCCAGTCCTCTACTCAACCCTATTTACTAAACAGACACACACACACACACACACACATTTGCTTGCATGTTGCCAACACATTAAAATGTGTATTCTTTGAGTGCATGGTCTGTATTTTTTTTTTTACCTTTCATTATATCCCTAATGTTTCACAGAGTGTCCAATGTGAAGTAGGTGCTTAATAAATGCTTATTGATTCACTTAGGCATCTAAAGTACATAGTTCCATGGTAGATGGTAAACTATATTTCATTGCAAGACTGATATTGGTTGACTCCTAGCTTAGCATTGATCTAATTTTGCCTACTCTGCATAAAGTCTGGACAGTGTAAGGGTCATTGAAGTGAGAGAATTTAATGAATCACAGCTTAACAGTTTCTTGTTGTTAGCAACCATGACACCAAGTAGAGTGGTGTTTCAGTGAACAGTGAAAATTTAGAAAGTAGTAAAATCATATAGAATTACTCAAGTCAGTAGATGGTTTTAAAAATAAATTAGATAATGCCACAAAATCATCAATACTTTTACATATGAGTAAGAATAATCAGAAAAAAATAATAAATAGCACTTTACTTATGACAGCACAAAAATAAACTTACAGAATAATTTAGAAAGACATGCATAATGTAGATAAATAAAATTTTTACATATATACATATATATTACCCTCCCTTATCCTCTCTTTCTATCCTATCCTCCTTCTTCCTTCTGAATTTAGATTTTCATGTCCTTCTTAATACATATGTTGTTTTCTCTTTATCCTATTCCCATTAATCTACAGACCCTTCTATACTATCCCTTACCTTATTCTCTGTCTCTCACTCATCCTCTACCCTCTTCCAATCTCCTTAACCTCTTCTTCCTTTCTAAATTTATAAAATATTTATATCTTTCCAGATAATACATGAACTGTTTCCACTTTAACAGATTCTTGATGAGAAGAGTTCCAGAACTACTTGTCTTCCTATCCTATCTAATTCTCTGTATCAGTACTTCTTCCCGTACCTCATTTGTGTGAGATAATTACTATTTTTAGCATTTTCTTGAATCATTTTTCTTTTTTAAAATCACATCATACTCAACTGTACAATTACTCATTCTCTTGAAATACTCAATTACTAATGACAGTTTTAGAGTTATGGTTTACATTTCCTCATATAAAATTTTAGCAAATTATCCTTATTGAGTCCCTTGAAATTAGTCTTTGATGTTTACCTGATATTGCTCTTGGATCCTATGTGTCAAGATTTCCATTTAGTTCTCATCTTTTTGCAATAAAATCCTAAAAGTCTGTCAATTCATTGAATATCCATTTTTTCCTTTCAAGATTATACTTAATTTTTCTGGGTATGTTATTTTCAGCCATAACACAATGTTTTGCTGTTCAATAAATAATGTTCTAAGACATGTGGTCTTTTAGTTTAGCTACTACTATGTCTTGTCTAATTCTTTGTGACTTTGCAATAGTTCAATTCCTTTTTTTTCTTGCTGCTTGTAAAAATTTATCCTTAACCTGGGAGCTCAGAATTGGGCTATGCTATTCTTTTAAGTTTTCCTCATAGGATCCCTTTCATATGATCACCAATTAACTTTTTTCTATATTTACTTTCCTCTCTTGTTCCAACATTTCAGGACAAATTTCATTAATTATGTCTTATGTTATTGGATCAAGTTTGTTTTATTGATCAAAGACTCCAGGTAGACTGATTACTCTTTTTTTTTCTTCTTGATCTGTTTTTCAAATCATTTTTTTCTTATAAGATGCTTACACATTCTCTTCTTTTTTAACTCTTTATATTTTTGTTTTCATTATTTCTTGGTGTCTTATAACTTTACTGGCTTCCTGTTGCTCAGTTCTATTTGTCAAGGATTTCTTTGCTTTTGTAAAATTTAAGATCTCTTATTCCACCTGGCTGACTTTCTTTTCATAATCTTTTTTGTTTGTTTTTCTTGGGTGATTCAGTTCTACATGTTTTTGAGTTTTAAATTGTCTCCTCCTTCCTGCCTTCCCCTCTCCCCAAGATGGCATGCAATATGACATAAGCTCTATGTATATGTTGCTATGAACCATATTTTCACATTAGTCATGTTATAAAGAAGAATTATAACCAGTGGGGGAAAAAAAGATGAGAAAAAAAAACAAAAAAAATGAGACAGAGAGACACAGAAAGAGAGAGAGAAAAGACAGTGACAGAAAGAGACAGAGAGAGAGCAAATAGTATGCTACAACAACCATTCAGACTCCATAATTCTTTCTCTGTCTATGGATAGCATTTTCCTCCATGAGGCTTTTGCAGTTGTCTTAGAACCTTGAGTTGGTAAGAAGAATCAAGTCAATGAAAGTTAGCCATTGTACAGTGTGGCTATAAAGACATTCAATATAGTCCTGGTTCTGCGCCCCTCATTCAGCATCAGTTCATATAATTCTTTCAAGATTTTTCTGAGGTCTGCCAGCTCATCATTTATAGCAAATAGTAT
This sequence comes from Potorous gilbertii, assembly GCA_028658325.1. NCBI lineage: Eukaryota > Metazoa > Chordata > Mammalia > Diprotodontia > Potoroidae > Potorous > Potorous gilbertii. The sequence continues at coordinate 70,324,248 of CM053773.1, forward strand.
TATGTTCATATACCAAATACCAAATCAAATACCAAAACTTGTTCAGTCACTTCCCATTTGATGATCCCTTAATTTACAATTCTTTCCACCAAAGAGTTGCCACAAACATTTTTGTACATGTGGGTCGTCCTTTTCCCATTTGTTTATTTCTTTGGGATACAGAAATAGAAGTCTTACTGCACAGAAGGGTATGAAGTTTTATAGAACTTTGATCTGTAATGGTAATAAATGGGGAGATCTTGCATATTCATTAACAGATCCATCTTCTCCAGCATTTGTAATTTTTCTGTTTTGTCATTTTAGCCCATCTGACAAGAGTTCCCACCACAGCCCCTAGAGCAGCCCGAATTCATTGTTGGATCGTAAAAACCCACAGGGGCACTGAGGAGCTAATTATTACCTCTGCCCTGTGTAGAGGCCCTGAGGGAGCTGATCCTTATCTTACACTGAATGGTGGCCCTGCCCCCACACCTTCACTGAATACCAGCCCCCCTGAGTGCTGGCTTGGCAGAACTGGAGGCCAAGTGGCTGTGGAGAGGATACTGCTAAGATTCTGGGCACAAAAACCACTTCCTCCTCCCAGACTAGTGTACAAGTTTGCCACCTTGGAGGAACTGAGATCTTACAGACCCCCAGAGTATACCCTACCCTTGACAAAGGACCCAAATCAAGTAACTGGTTGGGAAAATGCCCAAAAAGGGGAAAAAAAATAAGAGTACAAAAGATTACTTTCTTCGTGAACAGATATCTTCTCCCATCCTTTTGGATGAGGAAGAACAATGCTTACTATCAGGGAAAGACATAAAAGCCAAAACTTCTGTATTCCAAACATCCAAAATAAATATTCAATGGTCTCAGACCATGGAAGAGCTCAAAAAGGATTTTGAAAATCAAGAGAAGTGGAGGAAAAATTGGGAAGAGAAATGAGAGAGATAAAAGAAAAGCATGACAAGAGGGTCAACACCTTGCTAAAGGAGACTCAAAAAAATGCTGAAGAAAATAACACCTTTAAAAGTAGGCTACTTCAATTGACAAAAGAGGTCCAAAAAGTGAATGAGGAGAAGAATGCTTTAAAAAGCAGAATTAGCCAAATGGAAAAGGAGGTTCAAAAGCTCACTGAAGAAAATAGTTCTATCAAAATTAGAATGGAACAGATGGAGGCTAATGACTTTATGAGAAACCAAGGAATCACAAAACAAAACCGAAAGAGATTTACTAAATGTAAATTTTTAAAAAAAAAGTAAATGTGAAATATCAAGGGCTAAATATTGAAGCTGCTTGGACACTTAACCCAACATAACAGTCTCTAAGGCTCATAGTTTTGACTCACCATTTTAGTTTTAATGACATAATTTTATTTTTTGTTTTTGTATAGCTGAGTCTCCAATTAGACTATAGCTGCTTGAGGAAAAGAGGCATGACATCTTCAAAACATTCTCTTGTCCTCTTGGGAGAGACATACCAATCACAGGTAGTCAGTGGAGGGCCAGTAAGAGTCCCATGACTCTAAGTTAAGGAGATAGAGGCCAAATTGAAAGTAAGATTTTTTCATGTTAAGCAATCTGTTCTCTCCAGTAGCAAATTCAGATTATGAGAATTCTCCTTAAATTATTCATAGCTATACTTGAAGGAAACATAGATAACTTCAATAAATTTATCTTAGGCCATTGATGGCTAGAAGATAGGGATATTTTCTCTGTTGAAAACGTTACACGAGGAGGAGGAGCCAAGGTGGCGGAGTAGAAAGATTCACATATGCTAGCTCCAAACCCACAGCTCATGGACCGCCTTTAAAAAGAACTCCCAACAAATTCTGGAGAAGTGGCAGTCTCACAGAAACAGTGAAGGAGATTTCCGTTCCAGAGAGCCCTGAAAAACCGACAACAAAGGTCAGTCACATACCGGACAGGAGCAGAGCCTAGCTCTTCCCTGGTGGCTTGGCAAAGAACGGAACAGATCTGGGCAGGCTTCAGGGATGGAATATCCAGAGGACACGAAAGTCCCTCCACCCACAGATGCACAAGACAGTGAGAGAGACTTCTGGGCTGGCTGAGAGGGGAGCGGGATGTCTCCATAATTCAGGCCCCCTTGGGAGGCACCTGCAGAGGCAGTGGCAGCCATAGGCTCCCAGAGCAGGCAGGAGCTCTGCAGGAGCTCCATTATGGAAGGTATCTGCATAAACCCCCTGAGGGAACTGAGCCTGAGAGGAGGCCCTGCCCCCACCTGAGAATCTGATTTAATCTTACCCTGAATAACAGCCATGCCCCTATCACTGAAATCCCTGAGGCTGGGGAGCAGCATGTGAATCTCAGATCCCAAGCAATAGCTGGACAGATCTGGGTGGGACTGGAGAGGAATCTCAGAAGTCAAGTAACTGGCTGGGAAAATGCCCAGAAAAGGGAAAAAAATAAGACCATAGAGCGTTGCTATCTTGGGGAAGAGATGATTCCCGCTTCCTTCTGATGAAGAAGAGCAACGCTTACCATCAGGGAAAGACATAGGAGTCAAGGCCTCTGTATCCCAAACATCTGAAATAGATATCCAATGGTCTCAGGCCATGGAAGAGCTCAAAAAAGATTTTGAAAATCAAGTTAGACAGGTGGAGGAAAAACTGGGAAGAAAAATGAGAGAGACGCAAGAAAAGCATGAAAAACGGGTCAATACCTTGCAAAAGGAGACCTAAAAAATGCTGAAGAAAATAACACCTTGAAAAATAGGCTAACTCAATTGGCAAAAGAGGTTCAAAAAGCCAATGAGGAGAAGAATGCTTTCAAAAGCAGAATTAGTCAAGTGGAAAAAGACGTTCAAAAGCTCACTGAAGAAAATAGTTCT
>CM053773.1:70327579-70375782 GCA_028658325.1 Potorous gilbertii
GAAGAGAGGGTAGATTGGTGATATGGGTAATTAGAATGTTCAGTGTATTGGGGTGGGGGGAGGGGACAAATGGGGAGAAAATTTTGGAACCCAAAATCTTGTGAAAATGAATGTAAAAAGTTAAATAAATAAATTTGTATAAAGAAGAATTATTTAAAATAATAATTATAATTTACTTTGCAAAACTGTATGTCCATAAATTTGACCATCAAAATGAGATGCATGATTATTTTAAGAAATATAAATTGCCCATAGCAACAGATATAAGATGTTAGCAAAAAAGAATAATACATTATAATGAGGTTGAATTTATAGCAGGAATGCAGGACTGCTTCAATATTCGAAAAACTGTTAGCATTATTGATCCTATCAACAACAAGCTAACAGAAACCACAAGATTGTCTCAATAGATGTAGAAGAAGCTTTTGACAAAATAGAACACCCATTTCTATTGATAACCCTGTAGAGCATAGGAATCACTGAAACTTTCCATAAAATAATAAACAATATCTACCTAAAGCATTCAGTAAGCATTATATGCAATTTTGATAAGCTAGATGTATTTCCAATAAGATCAGGGGTGAAACAAGGATGTCCATTATCACCACTGTTATTCAATGTGGTGCTAGAAATGTTAATTGGAGCAATGAGAGAAGAAAAGGCCATGAAAGGAATTAGAATTGGCAAAGAAGAACCTAAGTTATCACTCTTTAAGTATGATGTGATGATATACTTAGAGAATCCCAGAGGATCAAGTAAGAAATTACTTGAAATAATAAATACCTTTGGCAAAGTTGTAGGTTGCAACATAAACCCACATATATCATTTGTATTTCTATATATTATCAACAACGCCAAGCAGCAAGAGATAGAAAGAGAAATCCCATTTAAAGTTACAAGAGACATTATAAAATATCTAGGACTCTACCTATAAATGATAATTTTACCTAAATTAATTTACTTATTCAGTGCCATCCTAATCAAACTGCCAGATATTTTTTTCTACAGGTAGAAGAAAATAACATGAAAATTCATCCAGAAGAACAAAAGGTCCAGAATTTCAAGGGAACTAATGAAAAGAAATGCTTGGGAAGGTGGCCTACCCCTAGTGGATCTCAAATTGTTTTATAACGCAGCAATTTTCAAAAGCACTTGATACTGGCTAAGAAGCATGGGGTAGACTGTTGGAATATGTTAGGTACTTAAGAGACAGTGATTAATGAATATAAATATCTAATATTTTTAAAAACCCAAGGACCCCAGCTTCTTGGATAAGAACTGTCTGTTTGAGGAAAAGTGCTGGGAAAATTGAATAACATAGACCAAGGTCTGATACTGTACACAACAATAAAGTTCAAATGGATACATGATCTAAGTATAAAGACTGATACTGTAAACAAATTAGTGGAGCAAGGAATAGTGTATTTGTCAGATTTGTGGAGAATGGAGAAATTTACAACCCCATAGGAGATAGAAAACATTATGAAGTGCAAAGTGGATAATTTTGATTGCATTACATTGAAAAGATTTTGCACAAACAAAGACATTGCAACCAAGATTAGGAAGAGAGGAGAAAATGGGGAAAGAATTTTTGCAACTAGTGTCTGTGATAAAGGCCTTATTTCTAATATATAAGAGAGATGAATCAAACATGCAAGAATACAAGTCATTCCCCAATTTATAAGTGATCAAAGGATATGAAGAGTTAGTTTTCAGAGAAAGAAATTAAAGCTATCTATAGTCATAGGAACATTTCAAGTATCGTCTACTTCAAAGTAAATAATTACAATAAGATATATGAAGTTTCATTTTTCACTAATAATTTCTCAGAGCAAAAATGCATGTTCTGGTGACCATCAGGTTTTAAAGGATTGTTCCCCTAGTTCTCCAGGCCAACAGCACATTTGTACTTTGGCAGCAAGAAAAAAAAATGCTTCCTTGAATCTCAATGAATATTCGACGGACATCTCAAAATCTACATGTACAAAACAAAACCTGATAAAATTTCCCTCAAATTCTATCCTCTTCAAAAATTGCCCATAACTCCATCATCTTTTTAATAATTCAAGTTTTTAATCTTGGTTTTATCTTTGACTCCTCTGACACCCTCAAACCACATATCCAATGTGTTCTTAGCTCATGTACTTTTGGAATATACTTTTTATATGTCCCCTTCTTTTCTATTTACATAATCAGAAACTATAGGCTAGGATATCACCTCTTACCAGTAGTTTGGTACTAACCTTTTAATTGCTTTTCATTCTTATCTCTCCCCATTTGAATCCATTCTTCATTCAGGTGACAAAGTTATTATTTTTGTGAAATTCAGATATGGGCATGTCATCCTTACTGCTCAATAAATTCCAGTGACTACCTATTACTCTGTGATAAAATACAAAATCATCTATTTGATATTGAAAATACTTTAAAATTTGGCCCCTTTTAACGATTCCAGTTTTATTTATTTATTTTATTTTAACAGCCTGTTGAAAATAAAATGAGTTCCTAATTCTGACAGATGTGAGGTGGTGCCTCAGACTTATTTTCCTTTATAATTCTCTAATCAGTAATGGTTTAGAAAATGTTTATATGATGATATGACTTTGATTTACTTCTCTGAAAACTACATGTTCATATATTTGGCCATGGGGGAATGATTCTTATTTTGTGCCAATTTGAATCAGTTCTCTACATAGATGAGAAATGCCTTTATCAAAGGAACTTACGTAAATTTTTTTGTGTTATTTCATTGTCTATGGTGCTATTTAGACAAAAGATGCAGTTTTCCTGATTATCTCTTTTAATTGGGTGTATTTCTGCTTTTTTATTTTTCTGATATATACTTTTAAAATTTTTATATTTTTCTGATAATATAATGGCAGTAACGATTGCCATTGTTATTGTTGTTGTTTAGTTGCTTTACTTGCTTCCAAACTGTCATAACCTCATTTCGGTTTTTGTTTGTTTGTTTGTTTTGATAAAGCTATTGGCGTGGCTCGCCATTTTCTTATCTAGCTCATCTTACACATGAAGAAACTATGACAAACAGGGAAAGTGACTTGCCCTGGGTTACACAGCAGATAAGCATTTGATACGGGATTTGAATACAGGTTTTCCTGACCCCAGGTTAGGTGCTCCATTCAGTGTAACACTTAGCTGCCCCAAAATGTTGATTTTCATTTAGCAAAACAGATCTAAGAAGCTGCATAGCAGGCCCTTCTGTGTATGCTGGGGTGCTTACTGCTACAAGGGGTTAGAAAATCGGCTCTTGTATGGTGAGAAAAGGGATAGATGAGATTTGAAAAAGAAGAGAACAATGCTATTTGGGAAATAAATGCATCTGTGGAGTGGATGAGAATGAAGAGTTGAGGATAACTAATGAATCTGAATGGTTATTTAAGCATATTGGATACCTGAGCATGCTTGTAGATAGCAGGTAAGGAATGAATAGTTAGGGAGTGATGGAAGATTAATAAAAAGGAAAATCAGTGAATATTCAAGCTGCTGAAAGAGATGGAGCATGAGATCATGGGCAGGAGGAATAAAGTAGATGGTTCTAACCAGAAGGGCAACCTCTTCTTCAAGAGCAAGAGGCCTGATTGGAGAATGAAGTCAGGAGTTCTTGAGTTACTGAATAGAAGAGAAGTAGGACTTAAAGATGAATGGCTTTTATTTTCTTAGTAATGTATGGAAAGATATCTTCATTTAATAAATTGAAGTGCAAATCATGTTACCATTTCTCTGATGGCATGGTCTTCTTTGGCAACAATGGATAAATATACGCATAACTGAAGTATAAGTCTGGATTTATTACCAAGTGCAACAACTTTTTAATAGGATTTTGCTCAACCATTTTTAAGGATTAAACTTTACTAAAATGCAAATTTTGGTAAGAGAGAGTTGTAATATTTAAATGGAGAGTTGTATGAGTGCACACACATCATCACATACACATATGTGTTATATGCTTTTCTCCAAGAAGCTATAGCATGTACAGTGGATATACCCTGGCAAAATTATCTTGGTGAATGAACAGACTGGAAAACTCAGGTTGAGGGTTACAGAGTTCTCAAACCCATCAGTAAGTTAAGGGAGTGTCTACCCCAGCATATGAAGAACTCAATTGGTGGAATGAGTAGATGAGAAAAATTTGTTTCAACAGGCACTATGGAACACTTGGAGCTTGGTCACACACTGAAAATACCAAGATCATATACTGTGTTCTGGGCCAGGCATCGTAATTCTTCTCTTACCACTAGACTTAAATGACTCTGGCAGGAAGTTATGATGATGACTTTGCACAATATTGCTTCACTTAAATATAATTTACATGCAGATCAAGACATTCTCCTAAGTTGTTGTTAGTCTTCTCTCAAAATGAAGAATGTACAATAACAAGATCCATATATAAAATTCTTTCTGCCTGTGCACACACACATATGTATACATACATAAACACACATATGCATGTGTGTATACACACACGTAACATACAAACATATACACATGCATGCACTTGTACACATATATGTGTATGTAAATACATACACATATATGTCGCAAAGCTAGGAGAGATAGCAAGGATGTTGGAAAAACTTAAGTTATATCTGCATAAGCTACAAAATTGGACTTTATTTTGATAAATTTTAAAAAATGCCTGAATTTTGTTTCTAAAAATTAAGTTTACAAATATAAAACTTAAGTGGAATGATTACACATAGGGTTCTATGATAAATAGTCAAGATTTTAGTTGGTTATAAGCTATAGTAAATGTGAGTTAATACTGTGACATACACAATTCCCTGTCTCATAATATATCAGGTACATGCATGTTGATTGACCGATGAATTGCTTGATTGACTTGACAATTTAAAAAGCTAATGTAATTTAAACCTGCATTTCAAGAAGGAGAATGCCTGTAATGGTTGTTCATCCCTGGTATGTTTGTCTTAGAGCTAACTTCACAGATTTGTTGCTGTTCAGTAGTTCAGTCATGTCAAACTCTCCATGATTCCATGGACCATGCCAATAGGGTTTTCTTGGAAAAGATACTAGAATGATTTGTAATTTCCTTCTCCAACTCATTTGACTTTTGCAGAACCACACAGCCAGTAAGTATTTGAGGCTGAATTTTGAACTCATGTCTTCCTGACTCCATGCTCAGGAATCTATACACTGATCCACCTCACTGCCTTGTTTCACAATTTGGAAAGAATTCTTTGCATGGAGAAAGAGAGGGAGAGGTAGAGGAGGAAGAAAAAGCAGAAGAAAAAGAAGAAGAGGAAGATAAGGAGGATAAGGAGGAAGAGGGAAAGGGAGAGAGATGTAAAAGGGAGAGGGATAAAGAGATGGGTTTTTTTTTTTTACTGGAAAGATACTAATGTTCTCAATAGAAAAGGACAAAGCTAAAATAACTTAGGTTTTGGTGGAAAAGATAATCAATTCCATTAAGGCATAAATGAGTTTCAGTTACAGATAGACCATGATGATCAAGACGGAAAGGGAAGCAAATTAACGTTTATAAAGCACCTACTACATACCACTCATTGTGTTGATTACTTTACATTTATATTATTTCGTATACTCATGAGATGGAGCTATTCATTAGAAAGCTGTCAGTCTGAAGCTAGTTCCACTGAAAAAAATAATTACTACATATAGGTTTTGGAGTTGGTGGCATGGAGAGTATGTGGACCCCAGGATCTGAAAATATCACAAAAGAAGAGAATATAAAGAGGAGTAAAGTGAGAGTGTAATAGGAAGTTCAAATAAAAGAGAATATTGTTAACAGAAGCAAAGGAGCAAAGAATATTGGAGTATAAGAAGGACTAGATCTTTTGATAAGCTGCAGAGAAGTCAAAGAAGATGTAGATAATCAAAGTCCTTTTGGATTTGAAGGTCAACACAGCACTGATGAACTTGGAGGAAGCAGTTATTTTTTTTTCCTTATCAGTAGGGTTAGATGACACATTTCAAGAGACAGAACAATAAAATGCAAGGAAATGAAGGTGGTGTTGGCAGATAATTTTTAAGGAGGGTTGATCAAGAAAAGAAGGATAGATATATTTTAGAGAAAGGTATAGCTTAAAGGGATGGGATTATCATTTGGAAAGCTTTCTTTTTTTTAATTATGGAAAGAGAAAGACCTGAATATGTTTATAACACATTTCCATTTTGTTCAGGACAGAATTTCCTAAGCAGTCTCTAGACCTTTCTCTTCTTTCAATGGTTTAGATTTTCATACTAATTATACCTGAAAGTGGGAGTTAGAAATAATGTAGGCTCATCCACTTACTTTAAAGAAGAGGAAATCAAGACCTTGAAAAAATAATTGACATGACTTTCTCTAGGTCTGGTAGGTTCAACCTAGATTTGGGTTCATCATACAACATTAGTGCATAAGGTTCACATCTGAAATTCCTGATCTGGAATATTTTCAAAAATAGTTTCCACTGTGTTGCACTGGGCCTCTATTTGTTTAAAAGTCATCCAATGTCAATTCCTTAGTTTCCAATATCTTGGCATGTAGTTAAAACTTTTCTTCCTTCTCCTAAAAATGTTGCTGACTAGGTTTCAATTACTGTCCCAGGAATATGTTTTACTTATGCTAATCTTGGTGGAAGATAAAGTGATCAATTGTTCTGTGAAATAGTCTTCCTAGTTCTTTTGGTTATGATTTGGCAGTCAATTCAATTTTCTTTTTTCTTTTTTTGAGTCTGCTATATGCATGAAACCATTATAAGCAATGAGTATGCAAGCAAAGCCAAACAGTGACAACAAAAATAGTTCCTTTTCTGAAGGTTCTTATAGTGTATTAGGAAAACAATAAGCAAACAATGTATAAATGAGATATATACAGGATAAGTAGTCTCTGAGAGAAAGTACTAAGATTAAGAACACCTGGAAGAGGTTTCTTGCCAAAGGTGATTCTTTTAGATGAGACTTGAGGGAAGTCAAGGAAACTCAGAATTGGATAGGAAGAGGGAAAGAATCACAGACAAGAGGGATAATCAGTGAAATTTTGAAGAGTTACTGGGTGGAGAGTCATACACAAACAATAGCAAAGAGGCCAGTTTTACTGGATTACAGAGTATGTGAAGTAAGGTAAGAAGACTGGAATGATGGGAAGGAGCTAGGCTATGAGGAGCTTTAAAAGTCAAGCTGAAACCATCTTGACCAATGTGACTCAATGTTGTCTCTGAGGAGAACTTGCATCTTGTCCTTCTTAATTAGTACTGCTCTACTTCAATTTCTTGCATAATAATGCAAAGAGGGATGTGATTCACTTTCTATTGCAATATTTCAATGTTAATAAATGGATAAAAAGCACATATGAAGATGACCAACAGTTATAATATTTTGGGGGGTGGTAATGAAATGACTTTGTGATTCTTAGCATTCTCTTTTTGCCTATTTTCTACCACTCTGTCACTCCCAGTGTGAAAAGAGAAGGTTCAGAACTGAAGGCTACTTTGACTCTTTATCAATTTCTTAGGTTGTCATTGGTTTAGCAGCCACCCATGTTCCCCAAATATCATCATTTCCTGGTCACTAGCATCTATATGAGCTTGTCTTTGACAAACCAAAACATAAATTGCTGCTGTGCTCTATGTGAAACTTTACAGGTTTGCTATCAATTATATGTGGTATCTTTTATAATCCAGGCATTGTTATGTGCTTTATTGTTATATTTTCTGAGAAAATATAACAGGTCAGTGTCCCATCATTATGAAGTGTCAAGACAGAGCTTGTATTATATTTTGGAGCCAAATTGTTTGAATTGATAATGTTAATTATAACTCATTTATAATAGTATAATAATCATTAATCACAAAGTGTCAATAAGATCTGATTTATAAAAACAAATGTATAATATGCATATACACATATATTTACATATATACACACATGTATACATTTTTATTACTGCATGTATTATGTAGTATGAGGTGCGTCTGTATCTAGGTACTTCTTAAGTCTATCCTTAAGATGGATAGACTTACCTGAAATTACATTTTCCAGATAGACAATTGAAATTTCCCATGTGGGTGATCTGATAAATGGTTACTGTGGTGATGAGCTCATGACATTCTAAAAAAATGAACTTAATATGATTGAGAGATGAATATTAAAGATGGAAACTATCACATTGACCTTTCACAAGAGAAAAAAATATTCTGCCATGCTGTCAAGCATGATTTTATATCCAACCATTGGATTATTTTGACTAAGATACACTGTGTCTTTACTTCCCTGCACTCTACCACTGCCATAAAACAAAAGATAATATATTCTGTCAATGGAGTGAAATAATGCTACTAGGTAATAGAGTCTGAAATGTTTACAAACCTATAACTGAAAACTGCACCATTAATATGAATGAATATAATCAAATGCCTTCATGATAATTGCTGCATGCATACTATAACACAATGTAGCTATTTTTAGTACATTATTCACAGGTTTTATAGTCATGACAAAGCAGTCACAGTTCATAAGTACTAATTTTCATGATGCAAAATATACTCTTAAAATTTTTTCATTGTCGGTTTAAGATCCTCCCATTGACAATTGTAATTGATTACCCTGCTTCCAAATAAATTATGTACTAGGGAAAAATGGAATTTGTTGCTGTTTAGACATAGATTCAGTTTGAAAATTTTGATAGAATAGACCACTGATGTCAATCAATTGATAATTTAGGGAATGATAGTTGCTTTAGCAAAACTATCCTTTATGGAACTGACTGGGTAATTATACAGAAAGGTCAAGATTTTTGGAGATAAAATCACTCTAACTCATTTCAAGGATTTATTTATTTATTTGTTTGTTTTCTTGTTTGTTTGTCCATTTATTTATTTATGTGTTCATTCATCCATCTGTCCATCCAGCCATCCATCTATCTATGTATCTTGTATGTATGTATGTATCTTTGAGGGAAGGATGCTTTATTTGCATGTTTCACTTTCATAGGGTTCACAGGAGATATAAGAACTGGTTCTGTGAAAGCAGCCCAAGGAAAGAAGGCAAGCTTCCATTTCCCTAGTGAAACTGCAGGGTGAGGCACAGTGTAGCATTATGTACTTTCAAACTGGCATTATGGGGACATCAAGGGACAGTTCAGGTTCTAGATGGGCAGCAGCAAATGTCCTGTAGGGCCATGTGCCAACCCGGTGCTTACAGTCAGCCATTCTGAAGACAGCAGGCATTGGTAAAGGGCTAACCAGGGAAGAAAGTCCTGGTCAAAGTCTGTTTAAGGTTATGTAGGACTGGCCCAAGAATGCCAGCCCAGACTGGAGCCAGGACTCCTGCCCTAGAATAAAAGAGTCACTTTAGGATCCTGATGTTAGTGGGGACTTGAAGAGGCCCAGGATTCTAATACTTTGACACTGCCATCATGGGGACTTCAGGGGATGGCTCAGGGCCTGGTTGGACAGAGGTCATTGTCCTGTGGGGCCCCATGCCATCCCCCATGCTTACAATCAGCAATCAGCCTTCCTGGATACAGCAGTCATCTAGAAAGGGTTAATCAGGGAAGAAGGCCTTGGTCAATGTCTCTAGTCTTAGGATTCCTTGAAGATCAACCAAGGAGGTCACTCCCCTAGATGTTTCCAGTTACTTCCATTTTCCCAGTGATGCTAGGGGATTAGGTATAGTACAGCATTATGTACTTTGAAGTTGCCATAATGGAGACATCAGGAGATAGTTCAGGTTCTAGCTGGTCAGCAGCCATTTTCCTGCAGAGCTTGGTGCAAATTCTGATCTCCAACTTGAGCTGATGGGGCCTGCCTCTGATCCAGTGCCTTTCATCTCCTCCACTGGCCCTTCTCTTGACAGATAATGGACCCATTCCAGAGATGACACACTCTATGTTGGGGTGCTGCTGCTGGTGGAGACCCGGCAGGGAGTCTGGAGGAGGGTGCTACAGGACCCTGGCTACTGTTGGGGGGTGGCTTTTCCCTCAGGGGATGCAGTTGCAACCTGGAGGAGAACATCCAGAGAAATGAGTCTGAGGCCCATATTAAGAATTTAAAGGGTTAAAGTTTGCAGCAGTTATTTAGTTACTGATTGAAAGTTTATGAAATAGTCATGTTGTAACATAAAAGAAGGATTTAGTTGCAAAATTATCAAATATAGAACCAGAAAGACACTGAGTTCTGGATTGAACCATGAAATATTTCTCTTTTCTTAGATTTGAAACAAATCCAATAAGCCGTGGTAATTATTGTTCTTTTAACGCCCTTATTAATATCTGAGAAAATCTGCTGCAAGTTTACTGGTCATTGAACTAATAATACATTGAAGGCATAAAACAAAAATATAGCCATTTTAATTCCTACCATTATATATTATTAAAAAGTATAAAACTTTATAACTACTGGATCTGTGATTTCATAATGGTAGATATTCTTTGTGTTCATACTAATTATGAAGTCGTAGTCAATAGCTTCATTTTTGGATGAAGTAAGAAATATTGATTTTCTTTGATCAATATTGGGAACAAATCTCTGAATTTAGCTAGAATGGTTCTCAGATGTTATGCACATACTGTTGCTGTCATCATTCCAGAAGATTTTCCATTTTGCTAGACCTTAGATTCCAATGTCAGAACCAAGTGAGCTAGGGCCACCTAGATGAAATTATGAAATATCCAACAAAGTCTTTCACGATTATATTATACTCCATTTAAAAAAAATGTGTGTTCATCCTTCCTTGCCAAAGAAGACCATGACATCAGAGAACTAATGACATGACTTGCACTTGACTTTGTTTTTGAGGGAGGGAGGTGTGTACAGGTCACCAATCTCACTTCTCCCCCAGAGGTATCTGAATCCAGTGAGCAAATATTCATCAAGATGACTGGAGATGACCCAGGCAATTGGGGTTAAGTGACTTGTCCAAGGTCTCACAGCTAGTAAATGTCAAGTATCTGAGGTTATATTTGAACTAAAGTCTTCTTGCCTCCTGCACTGGTGTTCTATCCACTGCACCACCAAATATGTGTGTGTGTGTGTGTGTGTGTGTGTGTGTGTGTGTGTGTGTGTGTGTGTGTCCCCTGTACCATATGAACTTATTTATAATGGTTTTTATTTCATTACAATTAAGTAACTCATGAAAGAAATGACTTAAGTATCATAGTGCACCTTCAATCAACTGTAATAGTAATTTAAAGGGAAAAATCTTTCCTATTGACCTACTTAAATCACATAGAAGCCTAAGTTACATGGGGTGGGAGAAACTTGGTGAATAGTTGGAACAAGAAGGTTGGAGCAGAACTGGGAGGAAGTGAGGGAGAGCAGTTAGGGAGGAGAGAGAGAGGACACAGATAAGCAGACAGCTAGGCTCATGAATGTTTGTTTGTGGGAAGACTTCAGAAGGCAGGGATTGGAGGGAGGCTTGGGAATGACTTTGTTCCCTGCAACGCTAATGTATATTGACTTCTTGCTTACTATGATGAATTTGGCTTTCTGGTTTGGGGATTTGACTTTCTGGTGTCTGAACAAATGTTTTTCCTCTGCCTTCTCTATGGAGAGTCTGTTAGTGTTACATGTTGTGATTGAGAACTATGTAGGCTTATTCATAGTCACCACCAATGTTCTGAATATTGCCTTAGTGAAACACCAACCATGAATAGTAAAATGAATTCAAGTTCATTCTTTCTTTGGGGTCTTTTGTCATGGACCTAGAAATGAGGAAATTCTTTTATGCAATTTTTTTCCTAGTCTCATTTTTCAAAAGTTCTGTTCTTTCAAAGTTTTATTGTTTTCCTTCTCCTGATGGTAATCAAAGTTCCAGTGAAAGTGAGATTGCAAATAAAATTTCGTAGAAGAAAATATAAAGCTAAAGTGGGAGAATGGAGGCATAATACTCTAATAATAATTGAATATTTGGTTGAAAGTCAAAGTACCTTAGTTCAAAATGTACCACTAGTGTTCTGATGACTTCTTCATTATTCCTTTTAATGGAAAGGGCAGACTTTTAAGGAAAAATGATCCTATATATGGCAAATGTAGCTAAATAAAATTTCAACCTTAAACTAAAATGTGTTATTTATTTGTTTAGTCTACAGGAAACAATTACATATGATATCATGTTGCTTCTACTTAGGTGACCTCTCTCTGCCTATTCCAAAATACAAAAAATATATATTACTATCCACAACAGTAACCTAGGAACTACATACACACAGGTATATAGATATATGTATATGCATATATATACACATATATAAGAATACATACATATTTACACGTACACTCTTGCATGTGTGTGTCTTCGTCCTTTGTTTCCGAGGAAGACCATGCCATCAGAGAAATAATAACATGACTTGCACTTGACTTTGATTTTGAGTGAGGGAGGGCTGTTCAGGTCATCAGCCTCACTTCTCCTCCAGAGCCATCTGAATCCAGTGACCAGATATTCATTAGGATGACTTGGAGATGACCCAGCATGAGGCAATTGGGGGTTAAGTGACTTGCCCAAGGTCACACAGCTAGTGAGGTGAGATTTGAACTCAGGACCTCCTGACTCCCGCACTGGTGCTTTATCTAGTGCATTGGTGCACCACCTAGCTGCCCCCCATGCATGTGTATGTGTATCCAGAAATACATATACAGTATGGATTCTTATAGATATGTGTGTGTAGTTTGTTTAAAATCAATGTTTATACATACACACAAAATATAAACAGTTATATGCATATGTGCTGGATACAGCTAGATGGCTCCATTGGTATAACACTGGGCCTGAATCTGGAAGACCTGAGTTCAAATCTAGCTTCAGACATTTATTGCTGTGTGATGTCATTTAAGCTCTGTCTGCTTTAATCAATTGGAGAAGTATATGACAAACCACTCTAGTATATTTGCCAAGGAAATCCTGTGGAGAGTATTGGTCTGTGGGGGACACAAAGAGTCAAACATGACTGAACAACAACAAATTCTTATTACAGTGTGAGTACATGATATAGGCACAGAGTTTCGAATATGTGTATCTATATGCATGCGTACAAACACATGCATTGTACCTACAAACCTGTGATTTTATCATAGTATATAATTCCTTTATTAAATTTATATTGTTGTCATTTACTCACCTAGAAGATTCACTTAGAAAACTGTTGTAATCCCCAAATTAGGACCCTATAATTAAACTAGTGATAGACCACTTTGTGAGCATAGTTAGTTTTGTGCTCAGACAGTATATGTGTTTTGCATCATTGAGCCCATATTTGAAACATTTCTAGCTTAATAGAAACCTCTAGCATTTCTAATCCTTGGACAGAGGTTTTGAAAACTCAGTGTTACTTCCTTATCCATGATGATAATGCAATAATGATGACACATTGGAGGAGAGTAGGGATGAGATAGATAGATGAGAGATAGATGAGAGAGAAGGGAGAGTGCTCGGGGCTATTCCCCCAGCCTTCGCCGGGACACTAGGCCAGGTGGTAGCTACACGGGGCTCCGACCCCTCGGGGCCCCAACCCCAGATACACGGGGCTCAATCCCTCGGGGCCCCATCACTTACCCTTTCCCGGGTCTTCGGATGTCTCAGACCCCTACCATGCTGCAGCACGTGATAGGGCTAGCCTTTCCTCCGCCGGAGATGGCCAGTGCACTTCACTTTATGAATGGCGTCTCTCTCTCCTGATCCCTCCCCAATAGCCCCTTATATCCCCAGACAGAGCCCCTCCCATGTTCCTCCCTGAGGGCAGAGCCAGCTCCCTGAGGGTGGAGCCAGCTTCCAGAGGGCGGTCCAGAGCTTGGCCCCTAACAGGAGAGAAAGAGAGAGAGAGAGAGAGAGAGAGTGAGAGAGAGAGAGAGAGAGAGGGAGAGAAGAATTTCTATCTTTCTGTTCATTTATCCATTTAGCCATGGTCTATCCTTTTGTTAAATACAAGTGGATCCATCTGTGATGTGGATATATTGGTATGAATGTAGTATATAATTACATAAATATGCATATAGATATGGAGAAAATATATAGATTTTAAGAGACAAAAACATTTATATACATAGACATTTATGCATACACATGTACATACATAGTGGAGAAGAAAACTATTTCTATCTTTATCCAAATGTATACATATAGATTATTATATAGATGGAGGATGGTGATGATTGATGGTGATGATCATAGATGAAAAATGTTGTAGAGAAGGCAGAGATGATAGATGTAGAGAGAGATATTAAACTAGAGGCAACGATATAGAGATACAATTATAGCTATAATCACAGCTACAGATATAGATATGATATATGAATGTTTTCTTAATTTTATTTTAAAAATTTCTCCTTTTTATTAATGACTATTTTGATGCCACCAAAACTGTCTTTCACTGAGGAAGAATAAATAAACAAAAAATGTTTTTATTTAGTTTCTTTAGTCATGTGACTCCAGAAAAAAAAATTTTACTTTGGGAATAAAAAAAAATACAATATTGAACTCATAAGTAATGACCGTTCCTCATTACCTTGTGCATTCTCATGGTATTGTCCTACTGTCCAAATGAAATTTGAAACTTTCTGCTGCCATTCCACATAAAACACTCTGTCACTGAGTAAATTAGTTTTTGAGACATTTTATTAGTAAAAAAGTTCCTTTGATACAGAAGGATAAATACAAAACTGTCTTCACTCAACATGCACATGTACCATGAGCTTTGTTAAATGAATAAATTTTGTGTCCTACTACATAAAGAAATTCAAATTAATGATTTTTTTCTGACCATTATGCATAGTATTATGACCATGTACCAGAAATATTGAGTGAGTATGGGATAGATTAGATTATCTAAGAGCTGTGATTAATTTACAATAAGGTGTTTTTCTTTTGAAGATAAATATGCTAGAATCTAACCATATATAAATATGCTTATATGCAAAAGTTCTCCTTAAATAAGCGCTAGGCATCAACTCCCTACACATAGCTGCACTCACTTTTCTTTCAACATGTTGTTTTCATTAGAACATGGTTTCAGCAAAGTACTAAATTGTAAACATTTATCATCTAAGCATTGCATTTATTGATTTTCTCATATACAGCACTTTGGGTACTTAGTGATGTATGTTGCTACCCATGAAAAACGAAAGGTTTTAACAGTTCACTGATTACAGATCATCCCCTGAGAGAACAGGAGAACTCAGTTACACAACATTTAAGAATCACCTTGCTCACTGAAAATGGATTCAAAGCATTCTCTAAATTTTAAAGTAACATGCAAAAATGTAAATGTACAGAAGGAGGTCAGACTGAGAATTTGTAAGGGTTTTCTTTTGTTTTTTTATAACAAGCATAATTTCTTATTTCCAAATAATAAATGAAGCAATAGGTTGAGCCCTGGAACACTAGAATGAGGCGTTCAGGAGAACTGCATTTTAGTTCTGAGTCTACCATTTACTTTTACTCCCTGGACCTTGGTTTCCTAATCAAAGGGACATGGTGGGTAGGCTTCATCATATCTAAGGTCCCTTCCAGGTCAGACATACAACAAATCTAAAATGGTTTCCTAATTTCTTGATATTTGAGGGCATAAATATATGAGGAGTGTCTGACATAAAATAATAGTGACAATCTTGTAAATAAGGGCTATAGCACTAAAGTCTGAAAATCATATGATTTGCTAAACACTGCCTGATCTATTGTTTCATCCTGACCAATAGGCATGGATTTGCAGTTAGATGTGAAACTCCAACTAATTTCTATACATACTAGGTGTTCATTTAAACTCTGCCTTAATCAACTGGAGAAGGAAATGACAAAACACTTCAGTAAATATGGTGAAAAGAAAAATATTGAACAGTGATGAATGAAATTCAGGGTTTTTTATAAGTATTTTCATCATATGTCTTATTGATAGTCCCTATGAAGAAATTGCTCACTAAACCTTATCAGATAAAATGTTTATATGAGAAGTAGGTAATGAATTATTATTCAAAGAGTACTAGCTTTTATCCATTCAGATCTCTCTTGACACCTACTACCTGTGTGATCTTGGACAAGTCACCAAACTTCCTGTATTGCCAATTTCCCTATTTTTAAATTGTGCAAATATTACAAATGTTCTCTTATGTGTCTTTCAGCTCTAGATCTATGATCCTGTAATAACCCTTGTTGGGAAGGGATGCATGAGAATTTGTTCATGTAGAGAAAAAGAGTACACATAGATTTATAGCTGGAGCAGATTGTAGAAGTCATTGAATCAAATACTTTTAGTCGTACAGATAGGGAAACTGAGACCAGGAGAAGTAAAGGATCATGGCCAAAGTGTCAGAGGCCCCACAGGAAAAAAAAAACACTTCTTAAAATTAGTTATCAGAAATTGTAATAAACCTCTTAGGGATAGGAGATTCTCTATCATTGAAAGTCTTCAACGATATACTGAATAACAAAAGTTGGGAATTTTTCAACGAGCTTTCTTTAGTTGATAAAATCATAGGATGAGATGGAAAGGACCTCAGAGGCCATCTAGTCAAAATTTTCATTTTACAGAGGAAAAAGCGAAAGCCCAGGTGGATGAATTATTTTACCCAAGGTTGAAAAAGTATTAGATAACAAAACCGAGGTTGAAACCTAGTTCTTTGGTTCTGTATTCACCTCACTTCCAACTGTATCATGGTGCCTCATGATGTGATGCACACCGAAAGGAACGTTCTCTTCCATTATTTTTACGGGATCCCAATAATCGTTATTCATTAAAGAGTCACATATCCAAGATTCTTAATGGGCATCGTAACAAGAAATTGAAATACTTGTATGATAGTTTTCCCTTTTAGGAGTTGGCAAAGTAAGAAACAGAAGAGGAAAAAAAATGCAGCATTTCAGGAGAAAGCCTAGAGAAGGAATCTAGAAAATCTGATTCTCCTCCTGGATCTTCTGGTTGCTGTGTGAACTTGAATAAACCATTCAACCTCACCTGGCCTCAATTTTTCCATCTCTAAAAGGGAAGTGTATTTCTCTACTTGCCAAGGTTATTTAGAGATTACAATAAATTACTGCACAATACAACACTTTGAAAAAAAGTGATGTTATATAGATGCAAGTTATATCATCATAAAAAATATAAAGCAGAAATAAATGATCATCACAATAGGATGATTAGGAATATAACAGTGAGTTTGGAACTTCTCAGTTCAAGTTATTTTTTTCTCCAAAAGAATGTCCTGTTGAAGCTACTGATTACAAAAGAGGTGTCAGAGTACTAAAGAGATTTGCTGATCACATAGTATTTAAATCTGAAAGTCTAGGAGATTCTAGGACTTGAGTGACCCTAATTACTGTCCTTTGCACCCACAGAGACAGTGGTAGCGTTATCAGTAGGACCAGAAATGAGGAAAACATAAATAGCAAAATAGTAATTGAGAAATAAACGATGACAATTTCAAGTAGACCAGGAAGCAGATTTATTCTCTGAAGTGATTTTTTTGTTTCTATTTCTACCATAATAAAGCAATATGTTGAATATGAACTATGAATAAAATAATCTCCCTGATCAAAGAGAATCTAAACAAATGAAATTAACTGAGGAAAATGAATAATGAGTCCCTGATTCAGATCACAAATTGACACAGAAGTCAGACAGAACAGTGATGGGATAGTTCACTTACCCAAACATTTGCTGCAGTTCTCTGATTAAAGTAACAAAAACAACAAAAACAATAGTGAATGAAGCCCGGGTTTGCTTGTCTAATAATTTCATTTTTAAGAAGACGTCAGAATTAAGGAAGACTGTTGCTATTCAAGACCAGATTATGGTAAACTGTAAAGAAGGGGCAGGTGAAATAGAAAGGACAGGATACTTGGGAGGTAGTGATGCTGAAAGCCATATTAGAAGTTAGGAGAGGTGAGGAGAAAATCAAAAACAGTCAATAATGTGCCCTAAATGTGGAGAGATGTAGTTTCAAATAATTCAGGAAAAAGTAGATTAGATTTCATTGACTAAGACCTTTAAAGGGAAGTTAGCCCAAGACATATGAGAGGCTCATAAAAATTACATTTTAGTGACATTGTCGCAATTGATCATGATTAAGAGAAGGATATGATTGCTGAATCGTTATCATTCAAACCTGAAAGATCATGAATAATTAAATGTTATTATAAGAGTGAATTAACTTCAATGTCCTCCAAATTAAAAAAATAAATAAATAATGGTAACCAAATTGAATCTCAAGCAATAGGTGTGTGAGCTTTACTTCAATTCATAGGATAAGATATAGTCAATAAATACACAAATACAAAAAAGGAAGTAGTATGCAAAAAGAATTTCGTGGTTTTATAAATCCCAAGTAATGTTAAAATGACTTCACTGTCTTTTACAATGAACGTTACTAGTCTGGTAGATAAGGCTAAAAATAGAGAAATAGTTTACCCAAACTTTAACAGTATATTGGACAGTTTCTCAGGAGAACTTTTGGACCAGTGGTGTGAAACTCAAATAGAAATGGGAGACACTAAAACCTACATAAAGATCCCTGTGCAGGGTATGCTGATTTAGTTTTAAAAGGTGTTATCTATGTTTTATTTATTTGGGTAAACAGTTCCCAATTATATCTTATTCAGATGTAGTAGTACTTGGATTTGTTGAAGGCTGCATAAGGCTTGTGGGCAATACGTCTGACACGATGGGGACATTATGGAGAAATTAAATTAAAATAAAAAAGAAGTTAAGTAGATACAAAGACTCAAATAGAAGCAATTAATGGTTTGATGACAGTTTAAAAGGAGGCCTCTAATGGAGTAGCACTGTGAACTTTGTGTAAGGCTATAATTGAAAAGTCTATTTTCAACTTTACTTATTGAAGAACAGTTGTTGCTGTTCAGTAATTTTTCTGGCATATCAAATTCTTCACCCATTTAATGTTTTCCTTGAAAAGATTCAAGAGTTGTTTGTCATTTCTTTCTGTAGCTCATTTTTACAAATGAGGAAACATAGGCAATTAGGGTTAAGTGACTTGGCCAGAATTATACATATTTGAACTCAGATTTGAATTCAAATACTCCTGACTCCAGGTCTGGTGCTTTATCCACTGCATCACCTAGCTTCCCTATAACGGCATACATAATATGATATCTGGGAAACTGGGAGTGGCCATTTATAGCTAGAAAAAAAGTTTAATAGTTTGTTGCTCTTTTAGTAGGCATGAAAAAAATATTCCTCCACCAATCCAATGTAAGAATAAAACAGCTAACCATTGGCTTTCTGAAAGATTAGGACCAGCCACCTCCTTCTAAACTGTGCTCCTACTTCCACTGACAGGAGCTCCATAACTCAAATCTGCCATAACTTCTTCCCTCAGGCTAGAGTAGCTTTCCTTTTTTTAAAAAAAAATTATTTTCAGTTTTCAACATTTACTTCCAGAAAATTTTGAATTTCAAATTTTCTCTCCATCTCCCCCCTCCCTGCAACCTAGACTAGCATATATTCTGATTACCCTTTCCTTTAATGAGCCCTTAGTTCTATAACCTCCTCTCTCTCTTATCCCATTTCCTTCTATTTTCCTGTAGGGTAAGATTTTTATGCCTATAATAGTCATTTAAAATGGAAAGATCTTTCTTATTAATTAATAGGCCCATGGGATCTGCTTAAATCACCAGGAATCCTGGGTCACATGTGGTGGGAGGAATCTGATGAAGAGGCAGAGCAGGAAGGGTGGAGCTGAACCAGGAGGAAGTGAGTGAGTGGAGTCTAGTCAGAGGAGAAAGAACACAGGCCAACCAACACAGGCCCAACTTACACATTGTGACAGTTGATGGTGAGAAGGCCATATCATAACTTCTTCCCTCAGGCTAGAGGGTCTTGCCCCTACTCTGACCATGTTTGTTAACTTCTTTGTCGCCAAGTTGGATTTGGCTTTCTTCTTCCTTCTATATGGAGAGTCTTTTATATTTTGCAATTGAGAACTGTGCTGGCATATTCATAGTCACCACCAGTGCTGTGAATACTGCCTTGGTGATACATTTGGCATCCTGAACAGGATTGCAAAGTAAAAAAAAAAATCTCTATTTGGAGGCAGACATGATTTAGAGGAAGACATTAATATCCCAGGATGAGAGAACTTACCATTTTCCAGTGGGTTGCACTGGACCCTGTGAAAACTGGGAAGAGAGATTACAGGAGGGGGAACCTGGAGATTTGCAAAGGTGTTTGCAAGGAATACCAAGAAGACCGGGAAAAGAGTTGGCAGGGGTAAGTATGAGAGGCTGGATTTTACTAACAGTTTACCATATTATGTGTAGAAACAGAGATGAGCTTCTTAAGGAAAAAAATTCAGATGGAAAAAGAGTACAAGAGCAGTCTGCGGGGGTCTCAAGTGGAAGGAAAGGCTATTTATTTAACTCAGAAGAAGCTGAAGGCTGACAAAAGAAATGCACATCTGACCTGTGTGCAGACCCAGCCTAGCTGCCACAGTGACAAAGGAAGTGAAATAATTTTAGAGGAAGAAGTTTTTCAGTCAGAAGCACGACCAATAGTGAGGCAGAAACAGGAGAAGCAAAGAGGTAACTGAGTGTTTAAGGAAATAATTGAGGATTTTCCTCAGCAAAGGGGTCACAGAAATTTTGAGTAAATTCACCCAAAGAAAGGGAGAATCATTAATGTCTTGGATGGTGAGAATCAGTGATGATGGAGCTGGAAGAATAGCCATAGATCCCATTGACTGTCTGAAATTTGTGGATATTAGAATCCTTTTGTACAGCAAACTTTTAGAGATTACAGTATGCAAGCAGATGGCAATACAACTGATCTGGGGGACAGCTAGGTTGTACAGTGGATAGAGCACTAGTCCAGGATTCAGGAGGACCTGAGTTCAAATCTCATCTCAGACACTTGACACTCACTAGTTGTGTGACCTTGGGCAAGTCACTTAACCCCAATTGCCTCATCCTGGGTCATCTTCAGTCCCTCTGATGCATATCTGGTCACTGGATTCAGATGGCTCTAGAGGAGAAGTGAGACTGGTGACCTGCACAACCTTCCCTCACTCAAAAACAAAGTCAAGTGCAAGTCATGTCATTATTTCTCTAATGGCATGGTCTTCTTAAGCAATGAAGGATGAACACACGTAGCTTTGGGTACAGAAGGCTGAAGTAGGTAATATTGTACTGACTGTATGTGGTCTAGCAGAGACAGACCCTGGTATTCACTTAGGAACTGTGTATGAAAGTTAAAGGAAGAGGTAATGAAGACTGCCATAGTGACCAGAAATGAAGATGCATACTATGATTCTCCCTTTGGAGTATATATTAGGAATATAATAGTGAAGATTACTCCTCCTATTTACAAGCACTTGATTTTGACTAGTAATTGGGGAAATAGGGTACCCTCTTTCAGATGTGCTGGACAAGATTTCACAGTTAGGTGACTTAGGAGAATGGGGAAAAGACAACATTGCTAGAGAGAGGAATAAATAGCCAGTAGATTCAAAATTAGAATAAATTGCCAAGGAAATAATTGTTCCCTGCTCTACTGAGATCAGGGGTGGATTTTAGAAGCAATGAACTATACAGAATGTACCAAGAAATGGGACTTGATACCAGACAAAATAGAGAAGTAAGAACTGCCCCTACAGATCCTGCTGAATCCTTGTATCCAAGTTTGTCGCACCTTCAGGGAGAATAGGAAGTTGGCCAAATCCCAGCTCAGATTAGGATTAGCAGCTGGAGGAATACATGTATTGACTGGAGTGAAAGCTACCAAGGAGAAATTATGGTAAAATTCCAAAATTTAAGTGATGGACCCATACAGTTTTGTAAAAATGATAGAATAGTTCAAGTGATTATTATTCCTTGTGAAACAAAACTGCTTGTGAAAACTTAACCTCCTTCTGAAGTAACTAAAAGAGGAACTGAAGGATTGGGTTCTACTGATAGAATAAAATCAGGAGCTAAAATATGGGTAAAACAGAAGCCAAACGACATTCTAAAGGCTATGGAAATTATAGAACATGGGAAAGATTATACTGTAACTCTATATTCAGGAGAGGATGATTACCAAATTGTACTTTTAACTCATATATTCTTCAATGAATGAGGCTGTGATAGTGGATTTATGGACTCCGGAACCAGAGCTGATCCTATATCTAACCTGCCTCTTGTGATTGTTTCCTTGTTTTGTTTGTTTGTTTGTTCGTTGTCTTTTCATCTGTTGAATGAGTTTGCTAGATTTGTTTCCTGTATGCTTAATACCTTCCACCTGCAGATATCATCCACGATGGTGATGTGTCATCTCTGGACCTGAAGTTGACAAAACTCCAGATGCCAGCTAAAGAACTGATCTTTCAAATGGGACCTCCTGGGGCAGGGACAGGTCTACATTTAATCTCAGCAGGAAGTATTTGTGGAAGAAGAGACCTCTGTCCTCTACCACAAGATTTTGGGCCCCATTGGTTGAGGGTAACTATGGGGTGTTTGTAGCACCAGATGTACCGCTGACCTATGTAGTGAATATGAAAGATCTTGGGGCCAAATGCAATAGTAATTTAAAATGTAAAGATCTTTCTTATCAATTAAAAGGTCTATATGGTCTGCTTACATCACCTAGAAGCCTGGATCACATGTGGTTGGAGGAGCTTTCTGATGAGGTAGAACAGGAATGGTGGAGCAAAACTCTGAGGAAATGAGTGAGTTGGGTCAGATCAGAGGGGAAAGAACACAGGCCAACTGACACAGGGCCAAGAGACACAGGTCCAACTGACACATTGGGACAGTTGTTAGTGACAAGGCCCTAGCTGAAGGAGAGGAGGTTTGAGACAGAAACATTGTGACATTTGACAGTTGAGAATGCCCTGACTGGAGAGGGGAGGTGTGAGAATGACTTTGCCCTCTGCTGTGATCATGTTTATTAACTTCTTTGTCACTGTGTTGGATTTGGTTTTCTGGTTCTGGGATTTAGCTTTCTTAAATAAATGTTTTTTTTTCTTCTGCCTCCTGTATGAAGAGTCTTTTATATTTTGTGATTGAGAAATACCTGGCATATTCATAGTCGCCACCAGTGCTGTGAATATTACCCAGGTGATACAATATCACATTTCCCATATGTCTTATTTCCTAGTTACATGTAGAAACAATTTTACCATTCTTTTCTAAAGTTTTGAGTACCACATTCTCTCTCCCCCTCCCTATCCACACTCAATGAGAAGGCAAGTAATTTGATATAGGTTTTATATGTATATATATATATATATATATACACGTATGTATGTATGTATGTGTGTGTGTGTAGTAATGTAAAACATTTCCGTAACAGTCATATTGTGAAATGCTAACTGCATTTCCCTCTGTCCTGTTCTGCGCTCCATTTGTTCTCCTGTGACCGGTGCCTCTACCAAAGTGTTTACTTCTGATTGCCCCTTCCTCCAATATTTTATAATGGAGGGGGGAAAGGTCAAGATGAGAGGGAATTTTATCCTCTAGTTTTAGAATAGCAGGGCAGCTTTCCTTGGTAATTTCTTGAAAGCTGACATGTAGGCTCTTTTACTGATCATGGCTTTCATGTAGTCCAATAATTTTTAAATTATCTCTCCAGATCCATTTTCCAGGTCAGTTGTTTTTCCAGTGAAATACTTCATATTCTCTTTTATTTTTTCATTCTTCTGGTTTTGTTTTATAATTTCTTGATTTCTCATAAAGTCTTAATCTTCAGTTTTCTCCATTCTAATTTTGAAGTAATTATTTCCTTCAATGAGCTTTTGGACCTCTTTTTCTATTTGGCCCATTCTGCTTTTTAAGCCATTCTTCTCATCATTGAGATTTTGGATCACTTTTGACATTTGGATTAGTCTAATTTTAAAGCTGTTATTATATTCAGCATTTTTAGGGTTTCCTTTAGCAAGCTATTGATTCATTTTTCATGATTTTTCTTGCATTATGCTCATTTCTCTTCCCATTTTTCTCTACTTCTCTTCCTTGATTTTCAAAATCCTTTTTGAGCTCTACCATGGCCTGAGACCAATTCACATTTTTTGGAAGCTTTGGATGCTAGAACTTTGGCTTTGTTATCTTCTTCTGCTTGTATGTTTTGATCTTCATCAGCAATTATTTAAGGAAATACCTCTTCCACAAGAAAGTAAGAATCTATAGTCTGTTTCCTTTTCCCCTGTTTGCTTATTTTTATGTATGCTTGACTTCTGAGCTCTTTCTTAAGGTTAAGGCTCCAGAAGCAGTGACTTCACCTTAACAGCAGTGGCTGCAGCACTGGGATTGGGGCTGGGTCAGGGTTGCACCATGGGTTTCTCTGTCAGGTGAGAGATCTTTCTCATTGACCTTTGAAGCTGCCTTTGGCATTTGCAGGTTGAGAATTCTGAAAAACAAAGCATCCACCAGCAATTCAGTCTCCTAAGGCCTGATTCAGCCGCATTCATGCCAGAACTGTGATCCACTCCCAGCTAGATGCAATAGACTCTTCCTGTAGATCTTTCAGATTGCCTTGGGCTGGAAATTTGCTCTATTCTATCATGTTGTGGCTTCTGCTAATCTAAAGTTTGTTTAGAGTCTTTTTACAGATTTTTAAAGGTTTCAGGTGGAGAGCTATAGCAGGTCCCTGCTTCTACTATGAAATCTTGGCTCTGGCCCCAATTTAAACTCATTATCTGATTTTTAGCTTTGAATCTCCACTTTTATCTGAATTTCTACTTGAACTGACATAAAGTAACCCTGTCAAGAGTGTTACTTCTTTTCCTATAAGTAGGAAAATAAAAATGCATGGGTGCTCCCAGCACCTTCTATGGTCCCCTAATTATCAAGGAGACATTATCCTGCTCCAAGTCATGTAGAAACTTACACTAGATTAATGGGGCCACATCCTGGACATCAGATATTCTGCACAGCTGCTGAAGAAAGATCTGAACTATATTTTACTGTAGCTACATGTCCTAGAATCCAGCCAAAGGCAACCATATGTCTTACACTTCCTGAGGAAGAGGCGAAACTGAGGAACACAACATATGTTTTCTCTATAATTATGAGTTGTTACTATTGTGAATTTGTCCATATTGTTTTCCCTAATGTTCCTGATTCCATTTTTCCCTTTCCAGACGTCCACTACCTTGCCAACAACCTTCTACTTCTAAATATGCCTCTTCTTTATGACCTTCTCTTCTGACTGGTGATTTCCAGACTAATACCCCAATTTCATGAATTGCCCAGGCATTCACATTTTATTTGCCCTCATGAATACTCTTCACTTGCTACTTTATGGGTCCTGTATATATGTTGTCTTCTTCCACTAATTTGAAAACTCACACTACTTAAAATTATGGATAGTCCTTGTTTATGTTTTTATTCTCCACGTTTGCCATAGTATCTGGCAGGAGTTATTATATTTAATAAATTAGCAGCTATCTTCAAGTTTGTGGTATTTAGGGGAGCACTCTAGGTTTATGAGGATTTTTTTTAAAAATATATTCTATTTATATTATAGCATGCCATTAGAGTAAGGAGGGGATTGATTGAATAAATCTATGAAGTCATCCTATCTCACCTAATGTAACAAAACTAAAGCACTGATATGGTAAATATTAGGTGAAATATAATTTAATATATATGGTGAAATAACGTGAATAATTTTAAGGTGAATATAAGGTGAGAATAATTTTCATTCAATGAATTCATCAATGACACACTTTAAATATATTAAATATAATTTGATAAATTGGAGCATTTTTGACTGAAAAAATGATTCATATTGTCTAAAGAAATTCAGTCATATGCTGTGTATCTTCTTTAAAATAAAATAAAAGTTCAAAACCCAAAATATTTGGGTACCTCATTTAGATTCCTGGAAGGAGTGAATGAGGTTGGATTATTCCAGTTATAACCACTGAGAAAGAGTTACATGAGAACAACCATTCAGCTTAAGCTTTGGTCTCCTCCTGTCCTTTGACTAGATTTGGATCATGTCAGCTTTGTAGATATTATATAAATTTGTATTTCCTCTCTTCCCATTGGTGTCCTTAAATTGTCTCAGAGAGTTGAAAGTAGTGCTTGAATTAGGTACAAGGGATATACTGAATATGTATTCAGGACTCCACAAGTATCCCAGTTAAGAGCAGGTACAATATACCTAAGGGATACTCCTTTAGCATTACTAGGAAAGGGAGAAAAGTTCTTCTTATAATTAATTACTGAGTTACCTCCTTTGTTATATATGGTCTTTTAGATCAATAACACTTCCTCCTAGACTCTGTACATACTTCTTGATATGTATATTACAGATATTTTGGAGATGATTTTTTACCAATTTATAACCCTAGGAAATACTTCTTTATAAATACCAAAAACTTGCTGACTAAATTAATTTTCAAGTGATTGTTCTGGAGTAATGCAGTAACGGGGGAAGGGTGTTTATGATTAATGACATCAGAAAAAATGCAAATTCCTCAAGGCTACTCCTACATCCCAGATAGAAATTGTAGGCAAGTTCTGAGGACCAGACTCATCAACAGGAGTGAGAGTTGAGATAAGCAACACTGTTATGGTTACATGTGTAAAAGTCTTTGCTTTGAAGCAATCATATCAAATACCAGACCACTAAATATAAATAGATCATTAAAGAGTTGTGAGTTCTAGTTTTAGGAAAGCAAATCCAAATTGTGAACACTAATTGGGAATAAGAGACTATGTTTGCTTAGCCCTGCACCATGTAACTCTTTTGTTTCTTTTTTAACAATCATTCTGATACAGGCAGACTACAGACTTATCAGATTTGAAGATGACACTAAGCTAGAAGGAGATTCTCATGTGTTGAATGACAGAGTCAGAATTAAGAAAAGAAAATCTCAACCAGCCTTCAATGCTGGCACTGTGCTTTAAAATAACTTCACGAATATTATCTCATTTGATCTTTCAACTCTGGAAAGTAGTACCGTTATTAATCTTATTTTATACGTGAGAAAACTAAGGCAAACAAAGGTAAAATGACTTTCTTAGGATCACAAAACACATGTGTATTTGAGGCTGCATTTAAACTCAGCTCTTTCTGACCCCAGACCAGCACTTATTGAACTGAACCCGCTAGTTCTTCAAATGATGACAAGTCTAGTTTCTATATTTGATTTTCCTTTACCTCATGAACATTTGCAATTCATATCTCGTGTGATCCCTATATCAAACCCATGTGGTCAGACATACAAAATAGAGAAAAGTACATTTTGTAAAAATATAGGCACAAGGCCTATACATATCATCTTGATCTGTCTCCCTTAGATGAAAAAAAAATAGAGATAGATTTAGTGAATTTTGCATGACTATGCCATATATATATTACACATATATCTGTGTAGTATATACTTATATGTGTATTTCCATTTTAAAAAAATCTACCACAGAGGAATAACTTTCAGATACATGGAAACTTCAATTATATATATATGTGTGTATATATATATATATATATATATATATATATATATACCATTCTGTCTTATGAAAAAAAGATCACACATTCAGAACACGATGGAACTCTTGAGATCATCGAATCTAATCAAATTTTGCTAATGAGAAAATAGAGGCCTAAATAAATGATGAGATTTGCCCAAGTTCACATAGCTAATAAATACCAATATGAAACTCAAAAACAGCTGCTTTGGGAATCCATTGTTCTTTTCTCTATTCATAAAATGATGAATTATTTTGCAAGTTTATTTTAAATGAAAGTCTTTCCAAATGTGTTTCAACCTATGTTTGAATGAAAAGATGAGTACTTTTGTATCCATTTAAGTATTATAGTTCTAATTGTGGAGAGGGCATTTAATTAGGTTCAGAGACCCTTCAGGATTTAACTGCAGAGTTTGGTTTATCAGTGGTTTCTCTATAGGGCCCTGGTAATTGGGTGAGGTGCACATACCAATTTCCCGTTATAGTCCTTTAGAGAAATCACTGATGCAGGCAATTCTGGGTGGTAAAATTCCAAGTCCCACTTGAAAATCAATGTGAGTTGAAAAACTTCATAATAATGACAGCCTTAGGGACTGGTTGTAAGAGAAGTTTGCTATGGATAATCAGTTGTTTCTTTTATTTTACTCCCCAACATGTATATTGTCAACGTCATTTTCGATGAAGTAGGTGTTTCTTTTTTTATCACTTTATTTTAGTTGTTCTGACCTTGCTGAGACAGCTCTGCTTATAAATGTCAAATGCTAGCAAAAGAGTGTCAACAGAATGATGAAGAGGCTCTGGATTTAATGGCATGTATCCTACTTTATTATATTGTAAGTAAAGCCCTAGACAACGTGACAGTGCACATAGAAAACGTTGATCACAATATTCAAGTATCACTAGACCCAGTCGTCTCTCTCTCAAGCAGACACCCTGTGCAAAGTCATGACTCTTTGTCTTCATAAACTATTTCCCTTCTTGAGCTTTCCCTGAACTAGAAGGGGAAGTATCTTGAGGTCAGAAATATATTTCAACTAGATTTATATATCATCAATTATTCAATCAACAAATATTTATTAAGTGTCTCATGTAGCAAATTATGTGCTGGATGCTGAGGATATAGAGACAAAACTGACACAGTCCCTGACCTCAGGGGACTTACATACACTAATACACTAAACTTCTACCATGGCAGAAATACATAGCAAAACAAGAACAAAGTGTATCAATACATTACTACCTCTCAGTATGTGCTGTTTAAGTGATGAAAGTTATTTTTTTTACATATCCCTTCAATTAGCCTTATACCACAATAGTTTTCCTAATTACATAAAAACTCAGCATTTCTACCTATGATTTTAGGATGAGACAAAGAGAAGGCTATCTGAGGTGCCAAGCAGGGTTATCCCAAGGTAAAATTTTGAAGTACATGAAATTGGTTTTAAGACTTTTCCACCTCCCATGTTTATACCTTGCTCTCTGATCTTGAGGTCATTTTCTCCACTCAAGTTAAGCATTAAATGACTTTGTATTACCCTGCGGAGGTAACTTGCTTCTCCCAGGTTTACATCCCAATTCAAGTTTTCCATCTTGCCCCATAAGAGCCTTGAGAAGTGCATTCATGATAATTATGAATGATTCCTATTTAATGAATGTATTCTATAATTCCTTCTGGAAAGATCTTCATATTTTAAAAGAGAATCACTGATGAACTAAACAAATGATTTTTATAATAATGGCTTTTCAGGTAGACAATGTGACTACTAGGTAGAAAATCTGAGACTATCGAATCCTTCCTGATGTCCTGAAGTTATAATATGAATGGATCCCAGAAATCCCAGTATCAAATAAGTCTAGACAAATGCTATAAATATCCCTATATTTTATGGCCAGAGTCCCTAAGTCAAAAGGATCTGTGTTGTGAAGTTATTTTACACTTGCTGGTGAATTCTATTCTATGTTTATATTGGAGGAAATAAAGATGAAATTCAATCCTATCCTTGTAATCAATCTAAACCAAAAATTTTGAATTTCTAAAAATGCAGTGAAACTGGAGTGTGCTTTTTCTTCACAATTTAATGGTAATGTGTGTTTGCTTTGGGAAAACTAGGTGGTGCAGTGGAGAAGGATGTCCTGATGTCAGGAAGATTAGAGTTCCTGATTTCAAATCTAACCTCACACTTACTATTTGTGTGACCCAAGATAAATTACTTAACTCTGTTTGCCCTAGTTTCCTCATCATGTAAAATCACCTGGATAAAGAAATGGCAAAGAACTTCAGCATCTCTGCCAAGAGAACCCCAAAAAAGATCACAAAGAATCAAATGTACTTGAGATAAATAACTCTAGGTTAATTTAGAAGTTTGATCTTGATTAAATAAAACTTAACTGTTTTTTTTCATGCTTTCTTTATTCTCTGTCCTTTGAGTGCCACATTTCATGTTGAACACGTTTCATTTCTCTCTTTACCATGTTTTTAATTCTTTTTGTTTTTTAAAATAAATATTGCTTCAAAAATACCCTAAATTCTTTGCTTTTAAAGAGAATGGTTCAATACCTCATAGAGATATTATCATTTTTTCATTTAGTTGAATCCAACTCTTCACAATCCCATGGAATATAGCATGCCAGGCCTTTTTATCCTCCACTATCTCTTGAAGAACGTCTGAATGTATGCTCATTGCCTCATCCTCTGCTATTCTCTTTTCCTTTTGACTTCAATATCTTGCAATTTCAGAGTATTTTCCAAAGAATCCCTCTAATGTGAATCAACACAGTACAACTGAGGGCTGCTGTTGTGAATTTTAAGGGGTTGACTCACAAGGTATAGTAATTCCTCTATTTAAGAGCAACCTAACAGTCACAATATAACATCAAAATCCGTAACATAACAACTCACTACTAGGATGGCCACATGACCCCAAACAGACACAAAACTAAACAATATAACATAGTATACTCCCCACCTTGTAGATGTTTATGCAATCAGGGACTTTTTCCAAATACTTGTTTATACAATCAGGGGATTCCAGGCTAAGGTCTTTCCTTATACAGCACATCCCCAGGGGTAGTAGAAATATAACACCCTCCAGCCTGAGGTCACAGTAAGTTATAATTCCCTCAATTCAAAACTAAGTGTCCAAGTGAAGTCCTCTTGAGTGTGTGTCCTTCTCTTCACATTGCTGTTGCAGGCTCTCACCCGGCACTCTCAAGTCCACACCTGCTCTAATGAGCCAAAGAGTCCAAGTCCAGTTCCCAACACTGGTACAGCCCCACTTCCAAATACTGAGGGCATCAGGATGATAAAGCCAAAAGGATGTGTTCCTGGGGTTTATGGCACTTCCCCCCTCCCACCATAGATAACTCCAGCTCCCTGGGTCCCAACTCATCCCAGGGGAACACAGCAGGAAAGCACAATCACTATTCCTTCCGTGCTACAAAGTCTCTATTTTGACTCCAGGCTGAATTCCAAGGTCCAGGTTCCTTTTCCTGCAGGTCCAGAGACTGATCTCTCCTGGTGCCTGCCTAGGCTCACACACAGGCAGATCTCTATTCCTGCTATATGTCCCACCTTACAAGGGAAGGAATTGCTCCATTCTAAGCTTTCCAGTCTGGGTTGTGTGCACAGAAAAAAAATGCAATAACAGAAAGATGAAAGGTAACTATCATAGTCTCACCAAATCACATACTCCCCTTAGGACTTTATTCCACTCCAGTGTTCCAGTGTTCCTGCAAGTGTTGGTATCTGAGGTCTCCTCTATCAAAGTTCTCCTCTCCAAGCCTTGATGAGTGATTCACATTCACAGCCAGAGTGGGGCCCTTAATGAGGGCTGAAAATTCTTTCATAAATGAGCTCCATGGCAATATCTCATCTCAGCCTATATATACTCTTTCAACTAATAGACTTAGAGCAAGAAGGTAAGAAAATGTATGTGACTCATCACAGCTATGAATTACCAAGGTTCAAAGGAGATTGATCCTTCAGATGCTTAACATTTAGTATGAGCCTGAGAAACTGAAATCCAGAAAACCACAACAATAACACAACAACAACAACAAAAAATGTCACCTTGCTTAAGCTTACAGTTTTTTATCTTCGCATTTTATGGCCAAAGTATTTAAGTTTCAGTTTCATTGTTTGCCTTTCAGTGAATATCCTGAATTAATTTCTTTAAGTATTGACAGATTTAATTTCTTACTGATCAAGGGCATCTCCCTAAAGTCTTCTCCAGCATCACAATACTTAGCTTTTCTTATAATCTTACAACCATACATTGCTGTAAAAAAAATAACAAAAACATAGTTTTGACTACATGGAACTTTATTGGCAAGGTAAGGTCTCTCTTTTTAGTATGCTGTCCAGATTTTCCATAGCTTTACTTCCAAGGAACAACCATCTTTTAATTTTATGGTTGCAGTTGCTGTCTGCAGTGATCTTTGAGCCCAAGTATATAAAATCTGAAAAAACTTCCATTTCTTCTCCCTCTATTTGCCAGGAAGTGATGGGACAATTTGCCAACTTTTATTTTCTGTTCTTTCACCTTCATCAAGTTGTTTCCTTATTCTTCTTAGCTTTCTGCCAACAGAGTGGTATTATGCATATATCCAAGATTGTTGATATATCTCCTGTCAGCCTTAATACCAGATTTTTATTAATCTGGAATGGTATTACAAATGAGGTACTCTGCATACAAGTTAAATAAATAAGGTAACATATTATAGTCTTGTCATACTTATTTCCCCATCTTAAACCAAATCAGTTTTTCCATAATTAGTTCTAATTTTTGCATCTTGGCTTGCATATACAATTCTCAGGAAACAGATAGGATGATTGATACTCCCATCTCTTTGAGCAATTACCACATTTTGTTTTAATCCACACAAAGGATTCAGTGAAGTCAATGAAGTAGAAGTAGTTCTTTATTTTTTTTCCTGGAAGTCCCTTGCTTTCTCCATAATCCAGCAGTGCTGTCAATTTGTTTTCAATTCCTTCTGACTCTTTGAAAATCAGCCTGAACTTCTAATAATTGTGGGTTCACACATTCCTAAAACCCAGTTTAACCCTGGGAATGTATGAAATCAGCACCATTGATGAGTAATTTTAATATTCCTTGACATTTCCCTTCTTTGGGACTGGGAGATAAACTAATCTTTTTCCAAGCGATAGCCACTGTTTTGTTTTCCATATTGGCTGGCACATTGATTGGAATACCTTAACAGCATCTTCTTTTAGGATTTTAAATAGCTCAACTGGAATTCTATCACCTCCGCTAGCCTTATGGTTAGCAAGGTATCTTAAGGCTCACTTGTCTTAATTTCCCAGGATATCTGGCTCTAGATCCTTAACCCCACCATGATGGTTATCAGTGATGTTAAAATCTTTCTTGTGTAGTTCTTTTATATACTCTTAATCTTTTCTGCTTCTTTTAAATCCTTATAATTTTTGTCTTTTATCATGCCCCTTTTTGTATAGAACTTTTTCTTGGTATCTCTAATTTTCTAGAAGAGAAATCTTACTTTTTCCATTCCATTGTTTTCTTTTATTTACCCGCATTACTCATTTAAGAAAACTTTATCTCTTCTTGCTATTCTCTGGAATTTTGCATTCAGTTGGGTATATTTTTCTTTCTTCTTTCCCCTTCCTTTTCTTTCTTTTCATAACCATGTGAAGCCCCATCAGACAGTCATTTTGATTTCTTGCTTTTCTTTTTCTTTGGAATGTTTTGTTTTCATTGTTGTCGTGACTGTTATTGTTATTTCCTATTCAATACTGCAAACCTTGTCCAGTAGTTCCTTAGGCATTCTATCTGCTAGATCTGATTCCTTAAATCTCCTCTTTACTCCCACTTCATATTCATAAAGAATGTTATTTAGGTCATACCTATATGATTTGATGGCCTTCCCAACCTTCTTTAATTTAATGCTCAATTTTTAAATAAGAAATTGGTTTGTGACCTGAGCCCCTGTCAGCTCAAAAATCTTGTTTTAATTGACTGTAACAATGTAGAGAAGTCAAGATTCCCGAAGGTCATTCAAGTCCATGATAAAACAGGATAAGTTACAGCAAAGCATAAAGGAAAGTAGCAACAATGTCAAGGATTTATAAACAATTTCTATCAAGTATCTTAATTAAGGCTTCATAAAAGCAAACACTTTCAGAAGGATCTGAAAGTTCAAGGGGTTGTTATTTCTTCCTCTTCATTGTTCTGTCAATTTCTTTAACTTTGGATTATGAATACAGATACTTCTCTTTGGTCAAGACAAATCAGAAATAGGACACTGAGATATACAGAAAAATCACTTGGTAATTTGAAGCATCTAGTCATCTTGGGCTTTGCATGGCATCCACCAACATATAGTGTCATGTGTAATCTGCCTCAAATCTCAGATAACTGTCAAGTTATACTCAGATATACTACCATGGAGGGGAGAGGTAGAGCATCACATGTGACTCTCATTTATTTGCCTTCAGGTCAGTGTAAAGAATACACTGTTGTCATGGTGAATGCTCTTACATAAATGGTATACATACCTAGCAGAGGATGCTATCATCTTATTCCTGAGAAAATGAATCCTTTCATTATCTACCTAAGGATATCATCTACATTTATGGGCCCAAGTTTGTTCCTCTCTTTTCGGGTTGTCCTTTGTAATACCTTAAATAGCAATATTCTCATCTCCAAAACTTATCACTCCTAATTTAACAGATAGCCAGACCATTCACATGTTGGGTCGATACTTATTTTTTTACATCCCTTATCAGCAAAGTAACTAATTATCCCTAATTCCCTGTATGGAGTATTACTCAAACAGTAGTACAAAGGAATCACTGTAAAACACTTATTTCTTTTACAGTTATGAATCCCATTCTTTCACGTCTATAGATCATCATTCTATGGATTGTTTACTTTTACAGAAGTTGGAAACAGTTTAACATAAATATGACATAGTCAACATGAACTATGGTTTATGTCCCTCCCAAGATGATAGGATAGGATCCCAAGGACAGAACTATTTAGTTTTTTTCCAGTTACTTAAAATATCAGTTTAATGTCCTTTTCATTAAATCTCCTGAGATCAATGAACTTTCATCTGGTTTCCTACCAAACATTACTCTGCTTGCCTCGTAAAATTCCAGTGCTCGACTGTTAGACTCTTGGATAAATTCAATGCTAGTAGGTGGTTAAGGGCAGTTTGCAGTTAAAGTGATTTTTGTCTCTTTTTGTGTCCATTAATTTTTATTTCCACAATAAGTAGAAGGCTTGATGGTTGGATGACCAGGTTATGGACCAAAACATTAAAAATGAGAACCTACCAGGAAGCTCCCTGACTTACCTGGAAACTCAAATACCTGACCTCCCTCAAGACTATTACAGTGTCCCTAGAACACACCACATTTCCATTCTAAGTAAGTCTTTGAATTATGAAATTGTATAACCTCAGGTTCCTGCTTACAACAGATGTAAAAAAATGCTGAGAAAGTCTACACTTTTCTAGAAACCACTGAGTAAACAAAAATTGTCAAAATCATAATGTGAGTTCAATGTATCACATCTTGAATTTTTTTCTTTTGGGGATCCTTCTGTCCATCAGATTGGACTCTTGTACTTTGCACTTTCAAATTACTTTTATTATGGAGCTTACCTTCCCCTTCCTTCTACTCTCCAAAGGAAGGTAAATTTGGATGACCAGAAGATGCCCAGTGAATTTGGGTTTTACTGGCCAGATTCGTTCCCTTCCCTTCCCTTCCCTTCCCTTCCTTCCCTTCCCTTCCTTTTTCTTGCTAAAATCTTAAACCCATTGCACTCTGAAGATCATACATTGGACAACACTAGGCCCCTGTCTAAGGACTCTCTTCTGGACCCTCCTGGCTTAAGAGCAATTATCATCAGTAAATGTTGTAATTAGAAGTAATCACTTTTGGAGAGAGAATAGAATAAATGGGGACCAGGATAGGATGGAGGGAAATATATTTTGTCTGTCACAACATGACTATTATGGAGGTCTTTGCATAATTACAGATGTATAGCCTATATTGAATTACTGGCCTTCTCAGGGGAATGAGTGGGGAGGAAAGAAGGGAGAGAAGTTGGAACTCAAAGTTTTAGGAGCAAATGTTGAGACTTGTTCTTGCATGCAACAGGGAAATAAGAAATATAGGTAAAGGGGTACAGAAATCTATCTTGCCCAAAAGAAAAGAGAGAAAATGGGGATAAAGGAATGGAGGATTGTGATAGGAGGGAGGGCAGATTGGGGAAAGGGGTAATCAGAATGCATGATGTCTTGGAGTGAGGGGAGGGAAGAGATGGGGAGAAAATTTGGAACTCAAAATCTGTGGAAATGAATGCTGAAAACTAAGATTAAGTAAACAAATTAAAAAAAATAGTAATTTACTGTTTCCCTCCCAGTCTGATATGTTTCTTTTTCTATATCTCATTAAACAGGCCATGTCCTGGCTACTTCTTAAACAGGTCAGTTCAATGAATGGGCATTACCTCACCCTGAATGAGTACCTGAAAAGACCTTGGCCTAAAGGGGCCAAGGTCTCCCAGTGTATCCTAGGTCATCTCAGTCATCCTGATGAATATCTGGTCACTGAATTCAGATGACTCCGAAGGACAAGTGAGGCTGGTGACATTGCACAGCCCTCCTTCCCTCAAAACAAAGTGAAATGCAAGTCATGTCATCATTTCTCTGATGACATGATGTTCTTTGGTAATGACGGCAACGGGAAAAATAAAACTCAGTTCCTAAAACACAATGAGGATCAGATATAGGAATGAAAGCCTTTAGAAACTCAAGTCTTCTGAGAAAGATGCAATGCAAATACACACATATTTGTGGGTATGTGCATGTGTGTGTGTGTGTGTGTGTGTGTGTGTGTGTGTGTGTGTGTGTGTGTGTGTGTTCTCCAACTGTTAGGAAATGGCCCAAATTGAGTGTCTTAAAAGTTTAAGAAATGCCCCCTTATACCTGAATGAACAGAACTTTACCACAAAAATATCTTACTTTGTCTTTCTGATATTTAAATTACTAGGCTATTTACAAGCGAACTCTAGACAGCAGTAAAATCCTCAAAAAAAGTAGCAAGTAGGAAATACCATTTGTAACATAACGTTACTTCTCGATATTGTGATTTTCATATCTGAAGGTCAACACCTTGAATTTTAAAGTGCATAAAAGGAAAGCACCAGTGCAGGCATATACTATTCCATTTATCAGTAATGCTTAAATGAATTCAGTCTCTTCCTTCTATGGTAACTGGAACAACTTAGTGTGCCAGCCTACAAAGAAGACACAGAACAAAGGGCATTCACCATTTCAGCAGTCCTGAACCCTGACTAAAGGATCTGGAAATTCAAAGAAATTTAGTTTGAGCCCAAGCTACTTCTTGATAACCTTTAGTGGGGAGAAAAGAAAACGGAGAGGAAAAAAGGACACAAAGCCAGAGCAGTAGTTTAGCAGGTACAGAAGTGTCAGAGGATAGCATCCTGAGAGTAATTTCATCCCTGCTTGCTTAAGGGGAGAGGTGTCAAGAGGGACTATTACCTTAGACTCCTAAAGAGAGATCAAAATAGAGACCACTTTTTTTATTTTTTATTTTTTTTCCTAACCAATTAAGTGCATGTCACTCTTCAGGATAAAACATATATTTCAGTTAGAGTAGAAAAGGATTTTCTTTTATGAAAAATTAATTGGATTATTTATAATCTCAGTTTTAAGTAAATATGTGTCCCATTATCCTGAATAGTGCTAGCATGTCTAGAAAATACATAGACTGAAATAGAAAATAAAGGAGGCTTGGAATTGAAGAAAATTCTACAGATCCAAAGCAATCACCTTGGAGTATCATTTCAAAAATAGTTTCCTAGGGTCATGGAAGCAAATGCTTGAATTTAAACACTAAATGTACAATTCTTGCAAAATTTTTGGCCAAGGATTCAAGGTCATGAGCCCACAATTACTCTTTTCCTTGTTTTTACACTAACCCATTTTAGAATTAAAATAAGACCCTCCCTGCATTTCATTGTTAGAGCAAACCTGGCTTTGTTTCCTTTTGTCCCCATTCAACCTAGTCTATACCAGAAGTAAAGCAAGAGGGAATTGTTCTTGGACAGCCTACTTTCTATTTGTGTCAGCCAGGTAGCTCTTCACAATCTCTTAGTAGACCTATTGACAAGAAAACGCCCCTGCTCTCTGGTAAGGATCAAAATGGGAAAGGAGGAAACACAGAGTGCCTAAGGTCCTCTGCTCTGAGTGAAACTCAGGAAACTTTCAGCCTGGAGAATCTTTGAGGGAAAAAGAAATCTTCAAAATTGTCTCATCTAAATGCTTCATTTTACAGATGAGAACATGAGGACTAGAAAGTTAAAAGTGACTAATTTGGAGTTACACAATTAGTTACAGAGTCTGAAGTAATAAACCCATATCTATATGGTATGTCAGGGTTTCTAAATCATTCCTCACACCAACTCTGTAACATCAGAAGTGCACAATTTATTATCTCCATTTCAGAGATGAGGAAATCGAGATTCAGAATAGAGAAATGACTTGGAAGTCAGACAGCAAATATGAGGTAAAAATCTGAATTAAATGTCAAGTTTCCTGAATCCAAATGCAGTGCTTATAAAAGAATATCTGACTGCTATACTGTTTTCATATTCACTTTAATATTTTCAAAGAGTTTTAATTATATTTTATTTTTTGGCACATCAGAATCAGTTATCCTTTTTCTTCAGACAAGGAAACTGAGGTTCACCAAGACTATATATATCACTTGCCTATGGTCATAGAATTAATAAATGTCTGAGTCAGTATTTCAACCCTGAGCTCTCCTTTCTCCAACTGCACCAATTTTTCCACTTTATCACACTCATGGCCTCTCATAATTCTGTGTGAAACAATAAGTAGCCTAAACGCTAAGTATATGTTTAGCTAAAAGTAGTTTGCAGAGAAATCCCACAAGGTAAGTGCTTCCATGGAGGTCAGAAGAAGTAGTACAAGGACACTCCCAAGGTATCTCTGAAAAACTTTAGTATTGTTTGTAAGACATGGATGATACTAGAACAGGACCACCTAGCATGAGGTGCCCAAATCAAAGAAGATACTATGCTCTGTGATCAAAGAAGAATTTGCAGTAGCATGAATGAAACATGAAATACACACATCTATAGACATTTCTATCTCAAACATCCAAACAGGTTATTTGTGCCCAAACTGTAGCAGAACATTCCAAGCTTGTATTGGGCTGATAAGGCACAGTTGAACCTCCCTTTATCATGACCCCAAAATTGTGAAGCCATTGGTTCTCTTCAAATACAAAGGATGAATGAAAACAAAATTAAGGATAGTATAACTAGACTACAGGATTTAGAAACATGAAGGCTTACGTAGAAATCCTATCCATGACATTATTTTCCAGCCTTCAGACTTTTCTATACCTCCCTTTCCTTATCTGTAAATTGAGGGTAATAAAGTTTCTAATTCATAACTAACATGGTTATAACATGGATTGAAGATTGTTCATAAAATGTTTGACAAAATGTAAAGGATTGTATGAATTCCAGTTACTATCATATGAAATAGAAAAATGGCCCAATTTGTCCTAGACTTTTAGCTACTGTAGCCTTACTTCAAATACTTTCATACTTGTATTTCCAAATGAAAGACTGTTTTAAAAAAAAACATGCTATGTTCTCTATGTTGTTAGACTATGACTCCTTTAATCGAACATTTAGACATAATGTTAGCTGGGTGAGTGCTGAATAGATAAATTGTTCCCCTACCTAGACTATATCTTTCTCACAACTTTTACCACCCCTAGTTTCCTTCAACACTCAGCTCAACATCTATTTCCCAAAGTGAGGCTATTTTTAATTTAACTAGCAGCTAGTACCTCATCCCTCTGCAAAATTACTTTGTATTACTAGATATATACTGAATATTTACTTATAAGAGAAACTGTCTCCATGCCCCCATGTATGTTACTGAAGAACATGGATACTTTGTTTTTGTCTTAATGTTCCATGTTAAACACAGTCCCTGTCATGTATTAGGCTCCTAATAAGTCATTGGGCATTTAGGTGGTATAGTGGATATAACATCAGGTTTGCACTCAGGAAGATTTGAGTTCAATTCCAGCCTCAGGCACTAGCTGTATAACCAGGGAAAATCATTTAACCCTGTTTTCTTTTATTTCCTCATTTTTACAATAATCTGGAGAAAGGAATAGCAAACCACCACAGTATCTTTGCCCAGAATATCCCAAATAGGGTCATGAACAATTAAACATGACTCAACAACAACAAAAATCTTTGTTAATTTATTTATTGTTTAAATTGAAACATAAATTGGAAGGCATCACAATCAACATACTTAGCTTTATTTAAATTAGATTAAAAATTTTAACTGATGACAATAAATATTTGTGTTAATAACAAGTAAACAGCAATAATAAACATTAGAATAGCACTTCAAGGTTTTCAAAGAGCTTCACCTTCATTACTTCAATTGACAGTCAGAACAGGGTCACATGTTAGTGTCTTAGGTAGGTTTTGAATCAAACTCTTCTTGTCACAAAGATGAGGGAAGGGTTGGGGGATAAAATGAGAAGTACTTAACATTTAGTTGAGTTGGACAATGATTTAAGACAGACTGCAGATAAAAGGGATCATAAAATTTGCTTTATCCTATTTCTTGATTTAACAGAAAAGGAATCTGAAGGCCAGTGAAAGTATGATATGTACAATGTCACAAAGTAGAAAGTAGTAAAACCAGAGTATCAATGCAGAGGTTTTGACTCCAAATTCAATATTCTTTCTGCTAGGTCATGCTTTCTTAACAAAAACATAATATACACATATGTATATGCACCCATGTATGTGAATGTGCACATATATGTATGTAAATATATGCATATGTGTATGCAAATATACACATATTTGTATTTACACAAATATATATGCATATGCATGCTGTGTATCAAAATCTATTTAAGAGTATGCTTGATTGGGCACTGTTTCATGGGCTACTAACCCATAGGCTAGTAATTATAGGTCACTAGGCTTAATAAAATGGAAGAAATATATCTGTGCAATGACAAGCGTCTAAGTTCTTGTGGCCTTTGACAATAGTCCTAAATTAAATGCAAAGTTATCCAGTGGCCAAATCTCAGCCTATTCTTTTAATTCTTGTAAAAAAAGGTACACTAAAATGTCCCAAGAACTTAGAGAGCAAAATATTATTTTACTAAGCAAAGTGTTCATCAGAGACAAAAATGTAGTTAAGAAGTAGAGCTAACGTAGAATATATGTATAGTTATTTTTTAAAACATTTATTAGACAATATGGAGCTATAGTTTCCTTATATATAAATCACAAAATTTAGAATTGCAAAGACTTAATAGATCATCAAATCTATGTCCTTGGGAGTTCTGGCAAAACTGGTTTTCTAAATATGTTGGTGAATGTTTTGGACAAGCTAGCTTCAGATAGCAATAGCAATTAGATGAATGATCACCCTTAATTTCCATTCCCTATCTTGTCAGAACTTATTCCCCTCATTTAGTAGCCTTCACTACCAACTCATTTTTTTCCTGATATTCTCCTTATATATTCCTTCCATTGTGAGTATACTTCAACACTCACTTGGATTTAGACTATTATTTAAAGCA
Source organism: Potorous gilbertii (assembly GCA_028658325.1). Classification (NCBI taxonomy): domain Eukaryota; kingdom Metazoa; phylum Chordata; class Mammalia; order Diprotodontia; family Potoroidae; genus Potorous; species Potorous gilbertii. The sequence continues at coordinate 70,368,627 of CM053773.1, forward strand.
ACATACTTAACTTTACTCTTGGGACATTGTGATTGATATTAATATAGTGATCTAACAATGATTTCTTCAAGAAAATCTAACTATGAAATATCTTATCAAGTATAAAAGAGATATAATGAAAAGAAACTGGATAGAATATTGTCTCCATGCTCAGAGGAAACAAAATCTCATTGTATTAACTTATCAGTAACGAAATTGATCAAACACTAGTTTACTGAAGTCATTTACTTCTTTCTATATGTTGTGTGCTTAATATATTCCAATAGTCAGCCAATCTATTTCTTTTCCATGACTAGATTGCTTTGATGATTGCCACTTTATTATATAGTTTGATATCTGGTAACTGCTAGTCTGTCTTCCTTCATTATTTTTTTTTAATTCTCTTGACATTCCTAAAATTCTTCTTACAGATGAAAATTATTATTTTTTTTCTAGCTTTATAAAATAATTCTTAGGAAGTCTAGTTAGTAAGGCATTGAAAAAAGTAAATAAATTTAAGGAAAATTTTCATTTTACTATTATTGACTCAATCTTCCCATGAGTAATTAATATTTTTCCAATTCCTTAAATCTGTATTGATATGATACATGATTTACAATTGTAATCATAGATATTTTATGTGTGTCATGGCCACTTAATTTATCTTTCTTTTCCTCCTGAGTTTTGTTAGTAAATACAGAAATGTTGATGATTTTTGTGAATTTACTTTATATCTTACAACTTTGCTAAAGTTTTTAATTTTTGGGTGTTTTTAGGTGACTCTAGGGTTCTCCAAGTATAATATCACATCATCTACGAAAACTGTTTCTTTACTATTTTCTGCTTCCTCCTTTTCACACCTCCTGCTACAATCTCTTCACATGCTTAAATCATATTTGTATTGTTACATCATTTACTCTATGTATATCCCTTTTCTGCTTCATAATAGATGTACAATCTCAAGATTAACAGGTATCATTTTCCTTTATAGGGAGGTAAACAATTCGCTCAAATTGAGTAACAAGTTGTTTTTCCCCCCTTTTTACCTTTTTATGCCACTCTTGAGACCTGCATTTGAAGATCGAATTTTCTGAGAGTCCTCTCCACCCTCTGGCCTAGATCCGCCCGCTAGTGCTTGGGGTCTGAGATTCAAATGCTGCTCCCCAGCCTCAGGGCTTGTGTTGGCAGGCCTGACTGCTCTTCAATGGGGGCTTATCTGCTGGTTCTCAGGTGGGGGCAGGGCCGCCTCTCAGGCTCAGTTCCCTCAGGGGGTTTATACAGAGATCCTTTGTAGTGGAGCTGGAGTGGAGCTCCTGCCCTCTCTGGGAGTCTCTGGCTGAGCTGCCTTTGCCTCTGGCCAAGCTGCCTCAGCCTCTGCCGCAGGGGCCGCTTCCCAGGGGGTCCGAGTCCCGGAGATCCGCCACTCCTCTCTCAGCCCGTCTCTCTCGCTGACCTGTGTGTCTGTGGGTGGAGGGACCTTTGCGACTGCCCGGAGATTCAGGTCCCTGATGCCTGCTGGGCTCTGCTTGCTCCTCTCAGTGCGGTGCGGCCGGGGCGGGGCAGGGGAGGACTCTGCAGGACAGGACTCTGCTCCTGTCCGGGGTACATTTGCAGTCGGTTTTTCAGGGCTCTCTACAGTGGAAATCTCCTTCACTGTGTTGCTGCGCGGCTTCCACTGTTCCAGAATTTGTCAGGAGTTCTTTTTACAGGAAATCTATGGACTGTGGATTCGGAGCTAGCAAATATGAGTCTTTCTACTCCACCATCTTGTCTCTGCATGAAGATTGAATTTTCTATTAGGTTCTGGCGTTTTTGTCAGGAATGCCTTACTTTGTTGAATGACCATCTCCTTGCCTTAAATGTTGTGCTGAACTTTGCTGGATAGTTGATCATTGGTTGTAGTCCCAGCTCCTTTGCCTTATGGAATATCAAATTCCAATTCCTTCAATCATTTAACGTAGAGGCTGCAAGGTCCTGTGTGATCCTGATTGTAGTTCCTTGATATCTGAATGGTTTCATTCTGGCTGCCAGGAGTATTTTCTCTTTCAATTGATAGTTCAGGAATTTGACAATGGTATTTCTTGGTGTTTGGGATCCCTTTCAAGGGATGAACAATGGATTCTTTTGATGACTGTTTTGCCTTCTGGATCTTGCAATTCTTGATGATTTCCTGGAAGATATTGTCCAGACTCTTTTTCTCATTGTGACTTTCTGAAAGGCCAATAATTCTTAAATTTTCTCTCCTGAATGTATTTTCCAGGTCAGTTGTTTTTCCAATTAGATATTTCACATTTTCTTCTATCTTTTAATTTTTTTAGATTCTGTTTGAGTCATTCTTTCTGTCTCATAGTCATTAGTTTCTACTTGCCCAATTCTAATTTTTATCAAATTGTTTTCTTCACTTCACATTTGCATCTCCTTTTCCATCTCTCCAATTGTTCCATTTAAGGAGTTATTTTCTCTAGTTAATTTTTGTACTTGCTTTTCCATTTGTCCAATTTTCCCAGTTAGGTTTTGTGCTTCCTTTTCCATTTGCTTAATTTTCCTTTTTAAAGAGGTGTTCTCATCAGTGAATTATTTTTTCATACTTTGAAAGTCATTGGCCAGTTTTTCTTCTATTTCCTTCTTTAGCTGTTCCAGGAGAGCTGTTTGTGCATGTGAGCAGTTCATAGTCCCTTCTGAAGTTTCAGATGGAAGTACAGTCTCAGTACTGACCTCTTTGGTATTTATGTTTTGAACCTTATCCCCATTGAAAGATTCTATGTTTTTTTTTGCCCTTCTTTTGCTTTTTCCTATTCATGATGTTGATTGTGTGTTGCGCCTTCTAGTTGTTTCAGTTAGAAGCTACAGAACTTGGTGTTCAGCCAACTTGTGTGATAAAGCTAAGAGCAGGTTTTTGTTTTGTGTTTCCCTGATCAGCCCTGGGGTTAACTTGTTAAGTGTGGGCAGGGGTGGTCTGGTCATGGGAGATTTCATCAGCTGAGTTCAGCCAAAGGCAAGCTCAGGGGCTGGTGATTCCAGCTTCTTTATTGTCTTCCCATTTCCCCTGGAGTGCTGAGGCACTCCTAGATCCTAGTGCGAGTTTCCACCCCTCCTGGGGCTCCTCTCCTAGCACTGAGGCTTGCCTGGGTCCTAGTGAGAGTTTCCACTGCCATGGGTTCCCTCTCCTTCCTGTTCACCTCGGCCATAGTAGGAAGAAGACCTCAGCTATTTTCCTAGCCTTAGCTGTTATGAGACTATTTTCCCCTTCTGCAGTTTCCACTGATCCAAGATTTTTCTATGAAAATATTTTATGTTTCTTTCAAGGTCATCAAGGGGGGAGGGAGAGCATTTACTGTTCACTCCACCATCCTGGCTCCCAAAAGTTCAAGTAGGTAACTTACAGACATTTAATCTGCGGGCTGAAAGTCTCAGGAGCTGCTGTGGCTGATATCTGGTGCTCAGATACTGTCACTCACTCCGCTCCACTGGTATCTCAGCCGGGGCTGCTGCTCCACCTTTATGCCTGCTACTGCCTCAGGTCTCCCTAAGGCCTTCCCTCTCCACTGTGCTGGATGCACTGAACTGTGCTGTGTGCTATGGGCTCAACCTGTGGAACACATCCCTCCCATCAACGTTCCAGTCTGTCCTGGGATGTAAATCTGCCACATTCTGTCTCCTAATGGATTCTACACCTCCAAAATTTGGTCAGATTCTCTTTTTAGAGGTATCTGAAAGAGTTTGTCTAAGAGCTTAGGTAAGGCATTGCTCTCATTCCACCATCTTGTTTCTGCCCCTCAAAAAGTGTTTCTTAATTGCCTATGCTTACTTTTTCAAAGTATTTTTCTTCTCTTATTGGTGCAGAAAATATTTCTATACTATTAAATAATACTGGTGTTAATGGAAATATTTGCTTCAACCCTGATCATTCTGAAAAGACTGTTAGTTTATTCACATTAAAGGTAATGCTTGATCATGATTTTAGATAAGTAGCACTTATCATTTTTAAAATCCATTTACTCCTATGCTTCCCAGGTTCCTCTTTTTATAACTAGAAATGGGTGTGGAATTTGCGAAGTGCTTATTCTGCATCTACTGGTACAAACATTATTTTTTTCATTTTACTTTTTATTTGTATAGTTATATTTACACTTTTCTTAATATTGAACCAAATCTATTTTCCTGGTAGAAACCCCACCTAGTTAGAATGTATGATATTTGTGATATATTACTGTAATGTCCTTGCTTGTCTTACTTAAAAACTTTGTTTCAGGGAAATTGGTATATAATTTTGTTTTTCTAGTTTTGCATTGCTGAGAAGAGCTAAGTCTATCAAATTGGTCATCACACTTTGTTGCTGTTAATGTGTACCATGATCTGGTCCTGCTCACTTCACTCAGCATCAATTCATGTAAGTCTTTCCAGGTTTTTCTGAAATCCATCTGCTTATCATTTCTTATGGAAAAATAGTATTCCATTACATTCACATATGACAACTTGTTCAGGTGTTCACCAAATGATGACCATCCCCTCAATTTCCAATTCTTTTCCATCACTAAAAGAGTTGCTATAAATAGTTTTGTACATGTAGGTCTTTTTCCAATTTTTATCATCTCCTTGAGAGACAAATCCAGTAGCGGTATTGCTAGATCAAAGACTATGCACAGTTTTTATAGCCACTTTGTGCATAGTTCCAAACTTTTCTCCAGAATGTTTAGATTAGTTCACAACTTCACCAGGAAAGCATTAGCATTCCAGTTTTCCCACATACTCAATCTCCCAAATAATAGGTTCATACCCATGACTTCTATGCAGACTTTTTCTAACTGCTCTAATGATAATTTCTTAGGACTTCTATGTATCATCTTCCCCTATATGATTGTAAATAGCTTCATCTTATGGAGGTTGTTTCTCCTTCATCTACTTTACAGGTGAGGTTTTTTCAAATGAGATATTATACATCTTATTTTATTTTCATTTTTTGAGTTCATTTTATTGGTATGGGTTGTCTCATCAAGTTAACTTCAACTTTACAAATTCTAATTTTAAATAAGTTGTTTTCTGCAGTGATATTTTGTACCTCTTTTACTAAGCTGCTAATTCTCTTTTCATAATTTTCTTCCCTCATTCTCATATCTGTTCTCAGTTTTCCTCTACTTTTCTTATTTGATTTTTTTCCTTTTAAAAATATCTCTCTTTAGCTCTTTTAAGAATTGTGTTTGTCTTTTGTCTAGGCTCTGGTTTTCTTTGAAACTTTGCTTATAAATATTTTCAAACTGTTATCTTTTTAGTTTGTTTTCTGAGTTTCCCTTTCTCCTCAAAAATTTTTTATAATTAGATTTTTGTTGGTGTTTGTGCATTTTTATAGCTTTTCTCTTGACTTTCAACTCTGCATTAGACTTGGACTCTCCTCACCCTTGGGGAGTTGGGTGGAAGTGATGGCAATCATGAGATTTTAGGTCTAGATTTGAGACTGTGTACATTTTGGTACTTCCAAAGTGCTGTGTTCTTGAACATCTTCTGATTCCTATATTCCTAGTCTGAGCTCTGGTTCTTATCTAAGTAGAGAATTCTGCTGTCTTACAATGGCAGGTTATAACTGTTCTTCTTTGTCCTACAACTGCTACCCAGAACTGGGTAATAGTGGAAGAAACTATTAAATGGTGTTTAATTCTCAGTACAACATTAGCAAAGGGTATTCCATAATATCTCATTCACTGAGTATTTAGACCTGATGCTACAGTTGGAATTACTGCAGTATTGTAACAGTAAGCACCCCAACATACACAGGGAAGCCTGCTAACACAGATTCTTTGATCTGCTTTTCTAAAAGGAGAGATAACTTTTGAAGGAGTAAAAATCATTTTAATCAAGCACATCTATCATTCAGCTAGTTCAGGGGAAACCACCAACATCCCGAACTTCAGAGAAAATAAATAGAAATCAAAGATCAACAGATATGACTTTCTCTATTTGACCATAATCAATATATACATCACAATTCGACAGACAGGTCCAAATATCCGACCATAGTTACTAGAGAGGGAAGCACCAATATCAAGGTTTTCAAATTCAAGGGCTCCTTAGCTGCTTCCCAGAGTCTTTGACTGGCCAAACAAACACTTCCAGTCAGTAAGCCTCAAAGTAAAACTTCACCCTCAGAGTATTTATACACTTTTCAGAGACAGAAGACATATGACACAATGCCTCAATAGAAAAAGCAAAAGGTACTTGGGACCCTGCTGAAAAACAACTCCCCTAATCAAACTTCCTTCACGGGGCAGGTCTACCAATGGGTGGAAAAGATCTTCCTTAATCACAATAATCACAGAAGCATTATACTTGTTGGTATAAACAAAAACAGCAAAAACATTCTACTTTGCTTGCTCTCACAAGCTGCCAGTTGCCAAAAGAGGTCCTTCTTCTTCCAACTGAACTTCAAGGAAACCTCCAACCCAGTGTCAATAAACAGATCTCTTTTTGTCTTCTTAGCTGTTTTGGGCTGGAAGAAATGAGACACTGTGACCTTCCTTGTTTGTTTGTTTTTTAATTTTGTTATGAATTTAAACAATTTATTTGAGGCATTTGAACTGAAAAAAAAAAGCTTTTTAGATGATTGGATTGGGAGAGCTCAGTAGGAATGCTCGATTTCCTTGTCATCTGTGCTTTTGCCTGCAGGACAGGAATTAATAAACAGGGATAAGATGTGTTATTTTGGCATTTGAAAAGAAAGTGCCGGCTACCAAAAGATAAGGTTGTGATTCTGATTTTAATAGCTATGAAATATCGTATTCTTATTCAAAGTAAATTTAGTGAATTATTGATATCAAGATGCAGGTGGAACTGAGGTTAAAAATAGTCACTAAACATCATATTATCTCCATTCAGGAAAATGAAAGAACACATCACAGTTATAAGACCTTGCTAGTTCTACACAAACTAAAGCATATCTATAAAAGTCCTCTGACCAAAGAGACGTACCTTCTTTTACATTAGGGAGCACAAAAGAAGCCATCATCCTTTACAAAAATAACACTCTGGGCGTGCCTACAAATAATGCAATCAATAGTCAGCTAAATAAGTATTTTCCTAATGTTTGATACAATTCTTTGGGTGCTTTTTTAATATAAATTTATTTATTTAACTTTTTACATTCATTTTCACAAAATTTTGATTTCCAACATTTTCTCCCCATTTG
>CM053773.1:70376282-70388554 GCA_028658325.1 Potorous gilbertii
GTTTCTCAGAAAGTCATTGGCCTCTATCTTTTCCATTCTAATTTTGAGAGAACTGTTTTCTTCAGTGAGCTTTTGCACCTCTTTTTCCACTTAGCTAATTCTGCTTTTGAGAGCATTCTTCTCCTCATTGGCTTTTTGAACCTCTTTTGCCAATTGAGTTAGCCTATTTTTCAAGGTGTTATTTTCTTCAGCATTTTTTGGGTTTCCTTTATCAAGGTATTGACCCGTTTTTCATGCTTTTCTTGCATCTCTCTCATTTCTCTTCCCAGTTTTTGCTCCACCTGTCTAACTTGATTTTCAATATCCTTTTTGAGATCTTCCATGGCCTGAGCCCATTGGATATCTATTTCAGATATTTGGGATACTGAGGCCTTGACCCTTATGTCTTTATTTGATGGTAGGCAGTTTTCTTTCTCGTCAGAGAAGAATGGCAGAATCATCTGCTCACCCAGAAAATAACCTATGGTCTTATTTATTTTCCCTTTTCTGGGCATTTTCCCAGCCAGTTACTTGACTTCTGAGAGTCCTCTCCGTCCTGGCCTAGATCTGCCCAGCTAGTGCTTGGGGTCTGAGATTCAAATGCTGCTCCCCAGCCTCAGGGCTTTCTGCAGCAGGCCTGGCTGCTATTCAATGGAAGCTTAATTTCTGGGGCTAAGGTGGGGGCAGGGCCACCTCCCAGGCTCAGTTTCCTCAAGGGGTGTATGCAGAGACCTTTTGTAATGGAGCTCCTGTAGAGCTCCTGCCTGCTCTGGGAGCCTGTGGCCACCTGCTGCCTCTGCAATTGCCACTGCTGCTGCCTTCTGAGGGGACCTGAATCCCGGAGACGCCCTGCTTTCCTCTCTGCTTGTCCAGACATCTCTTTCACTGACCTGTGTATCTGTGGGTGGAGGGACCTTCACGGCTGCTGGAGATTCCGTCCCTGAAGCCTGCTTGGATCTGCTCGCTCCTCTCTGTGCCACGTGACTGGGGCATGCTAGGGCAGGGCTGGGCTCTGCTCCTGTTCAGTGCACCATGGACCTTTGGGATTGGTTTTTCAGGGCTCTTTGGAACAGAAATCTCCTTCACCCCGTTGCTGCATGGCTCCACTGTTCCAGAATTTGTTGGGAGTTCTTTTTATAGATAATTATGGGCTGTGGGTTCGGAGCTAGCATATATGAGTCTTTCTACTCTGCCATCTTGGCTCCGCCCCTCTTCTCTTTTGATTCTTAATAACAATGTCAGTGGGCTTCAATTTTTTCCTCTTTTCAGTGTGTCTGCGTTTCATTCCTGTAAATTGGTCAACAATAATTTATTAATCACTTATAATGTTGTAGGTGGTGTACTAAATGCTGTGCTAAATACATATGGAAATTTGACCAAATTATCTTAATTCAAACTTCAAACAAAGGTTTATTGTAGGAGAATCTTAATGAAATTCTAGTTCTTTGAGGGAGATCCCTGAACTATATTCCCCAGAGACTTCAGCCAATGTTTCAGAGTACAGAGATATTACTCAGACTTTAGGTGATCCTTTCCTGCTTGACACAAGAAGCTTAAAAATGACTGGAGGTCTTAAGGGATCAAAAGAGGTGTGAATAATGACGTGGATGTGACAAGAAACCAGGGATATTTTAAGATTTACAAAGCACTTATCCTATAACACATAAGTGAGTTTGGAAGAAGTGCAGATATGGTTGTATTGTTACCAACATTTTACAAAAAGGGACATGAGTTCATAGAGATTAACTGATATATCACTGGCTGCAGAGTTAGTATCACTTGCCTTATAAAATTACCTTTCTTAAACCTTAATCCTTCTGTAAAATATTTTCCCATAATTGTCTGCTGTCTTAGTTACCATATTCTTAACTAATAAAAGGTATATAAAGCTTTTCTTTAACTTCTCTAACAATTACTAGTTCAGCAGATGCTACTGTTACTTTTGCATCTTTTATTTGAGAGAAAGAAACCCATGAAAACGATTAAAGAATCTGTCAAACCTGATTTGCACAATTGAACCTTTATCCTATTCAAGTTTCAGCTGATCTCGCAGATTGATGAGAATAGTGATATTAGTGGAAACAACAACCTTCTATGTACCTATAAGAATCTTTAGCAAAACTATCTAAAGCAAGTAATTTATTTCTATGATTTACAAGGATGTCTCTTACAACTATACAAAATAAAATCTAAAACAGGAGCTAGCAGCCATGAAATAAATTAATTTTATTGAGGAGAAATACTCCAAATATGAAAGGTTGATCAGAAAGAATAGAAAACAGTGAAGATCTGCTGGGGTCCGTAATTGAATGAAATACTTAAGACTGTGTCCCAGAGTGAGTTTTTATAGGGTTGTCATCAGGATCATATAGAAATAGATAAGGGGAAAATAAAAGAGGAATAAGGAATATGGACTTTGGCAATAGGTCAATTTTCTAGGTTGGTGCTGATTCAGGTAGGCTGTATACATACAAGCAATTGGGTGAATCAGAAGATTCCAAGCCTATTCTTTTAGCAGAGTGGAGAGCTACTGGCACTCTTATTCATTTAGAACAAAATAGGATACTGAATTTAATAATCCAGAATTAATCTGGCACCAACTTTCTTAATGCATCCTAATCAATAAATCAAACCTGTACAGAGCAACTACTCTGTGCCAGACTCTAAGAATATGAAGAAAAAGGTGAGAACAGTTGTTGCCCTTAAGAAACCATATCACATTGTTTGAATCATAAGTAGGGTAGGGCAGTGGGTGATTTTTCCATGCCACTGAAATTTAGAAAGTGATGACAATATTTGTAGTCCTTCAACTAGGTAATTTCTCTCATCACATATCCACTTATCAATTAGTTATGAAATCTTATCATTTTTACTTCCATAACTCACATCTTTTCTTTCCCCCCATCCACACAGCCATCACTCTACTTTAAGTTCAAACCAGCTATTTGACTATTTTAATAGCTTCCTAATTGTCCTTCCTTCATCAAACCTCCTCTCACTCTATAGCACCCTCCACTAGTTGTCAAAATGATTTTCCTAAAGACTAATCATGTTATTACCCCACTAAATAAATATCAGTGACTTCTTGTTGATTCAAGAAGCAAATATTATTTCACCTTTAGGAAACTGTTTTCATTTAAGATTTTACATAAGATTTGTAATGTATAAAAATATTAATAAAATGGCATGAACGTGATTGTAAATAAACAATTAAAATACATGTATAGGGCAGCTCTGATTTATTTCTTTGTTATTTAGTCTTTTATTTCTGCATTTATTTATCTATTTTCATTACTGAAGTGAATGATCAAGAAAATTTGGAGTTTGTAGTAAAGAGTATGGATTAGGCACTGGTCTCCTTATATTACTATTCCCCATTTAAAAAATGAAAAAAAACCAAACAAAAATACTCCCACTCCTTTGATTTCTTCTCTTCCTGCTTCTCCTCCTTGTCTTTTTCCTCCTCTTTTCTCTCTTCCTACTTCTATAGAATTCTAGAAAAGTAAACTTTTACTCAGGGATTATCAAACTACAACATTTAGGCTCAAAGATATTTGGTATAGTTCAAAGTAAATTTAGAGATAGTTTAAACCTAAGCTCTACAAATACTTGTATGACCTTGGTCAAGTCATATACCACATTATAGAATTAGATTCCTCACCTGGAAAAGGAAAGTATTGAACTAGATGATCTTGAATGCCTCTTACAATTCTCAATCCTATACTTCCAACAAATCAAGTATTAACATAAATGATTTATGGCCTGAGAGTGCTTGAAGATTTGATATAGCAGTTATTTGATGTTATGGAGATTATAATTATTCATGAAATGTAATTTTCCAAACGATAAACTTTTAATTTCAGGAATGTTAGTTGAAAGACCCCGGGAAGATTGCCCCTTCAAGTTTCTTTTCCTTCAGTCTCATGACTCCAAGTTAAAAGTTTTCATATTTTGTGCCAGTGACTAAAGGACAGAAGAGAAGGAGAAAAATCTCATTGTCAGACATCAGAATGGAAGGTCCAACTGCAATCCAGCCTTTTTCAAACTTTATGTCAAATAATTGAAATCTTCTAACTCTCTAAATTTTCTGCATCTAGGTTAGCATGGCTGTATTAGGCACAGGGAAGGAGATAGGAAGTCAGTCCTCAATCTTTTTACCTTTTTTCGATTCTTGCATAAATTGGATTTAAGTAAGGCAGAGGTGCTTTAAGTCATCAACCTTACTCTCTCTTCCAGAGTCATTGGAGCCCCCTGGCAAGATAACTGGTGATTTTCTAGATACAATGAATTACCTCAGTCATCTTTGTATCAGAAATACCAATGTAATGGAATTCTATGACATCATCATGGCTTTTGGTCAATTAAATAGAAAGAATCCAACCAAAATATCCAAGAGGAAAGAGAAAAGCCTTTCCATTAAGCAAGGCACCAATAAAATTATAAAGTAGCTGATAGATGGGAAGCCAAAAGCCCTCTTGCATTATATCATGTATCTTTTGTCAAATCATATCTAGCATGTTATAATCAATATATTTGCTTGGTCAAGAAATGTTTTGACAGGAATTATAATTTTCTAAAATTTGAGACAGAAGAGTCTCAATGTTCAAAGTTACTGAAACTCATATCCCTCCAATTTGCTTGAATTTCCTCCCCCCTCAACTTTGCTTTAGAACATTAGATTATTTTAATGGAGTCAGGTGAGTGAATTTTCCCAAAGTCTTTTGATTGTCTTTTTAGAGTATCAGGTTTTAATAGTAGAGCTTGTGTTATAGTATAAATGGCACTGTTCCTAGAGTGCCTATATATTGGCCTCTTTCTGACTCTCATGCAGCCAGTCTTATTGATCATGTGTAAGTGACTTAAAATTTCTAGGCTTCAGTTTTCATATTCAAAAAAAAGAAAAATCATCTATCTAATCCACACTACAAGTATGTTATGAATGAAATCTTTGTAAAGTACAAAAGACTATAAAACATGATATCTTGTGATCTTTACATTCTCTACCCCTGTGTTAACAATTTAATAATGTGAATTGCATGTGGGCTTATGCTTATGATATACTTGCTTTTTTCCTCTTTAAAGTACTGCAGGATTCAGATGACAAAACAACCGACTATTTTTAATAATGGAGTAAGTTATGTGTGTTTGTCAGTAAAAAGTGATAGGAAGAAAGAACATAAGTTAAAATGATAGGTCCTTAATGATAGTAGCTGCAATTTTGGATATATCCCAATAACTACAGTATACAACATGGTGCTAAGGACACACAGTTTTGGTAATTATGTGTATATTGTTCCATGGTCTAATTAAGAAATGTAAAATCCAGTTCCTGAAATAGCTTTCAATTAACACTTATTATGTGCCATGGTGTATCCAGTTTCTTAAAGGGTCATTAATTGTTAATATACTGCAATTAGTTCTTAAGCATGTGATTAATATTCTACTAAATGCTTAATTTTATTTGGCATCCATTACCAATGAGGAGATATTTAATTAATGCCAGTTTCTCCCATGGCAACAAACTAGCTGAAACTTACTTGATTCTCAAGGCTCACAATCTGTGGCACATTTTTTATGTCCTCCTACTTTGAAATAAGTGGGTCAACCTGCAGTTTGTTACTCAAAAAACAGTCACCGACAGATTTTTAGAATGAATAGCACCTTTGAGGAGCATCATAAATATGTAACAAGCAATTCAGTCAACAAAATACTTCTTTAGTCTTACTATGTGAGAACTCAGAAAACCTATATTTAGTTGTTAACACTCTTTTGTTTCAGTACATAGAAATATAAAGTATAAAGAGAAACAAACTAACAAATGAATAATAGATATCAAAAATGAGACATAACCTAATATAGAGGAAATTTCATTGAACCTTGAGTCTGGAACAAGAAATCAATTTTCGTCCTAGCTCTGCTACTAAAACTCTTGTTGACCTTGAAGAAGTCCAACAATCTGTTCAGTGTTCAATTTACTCATATATAAAAGGAGGTGGTCAATCTAAATTTTATCTAAGATTTCTTGTTGCTCCAAAAGTCTATGTTCTGCATTCATGAAGGAAAAAATTTCATTAAATCATCAAACATTTATTAAACACTTATTCAGTGTTAGTCGTTGTGTGAGGCACTGCAGGATATAAAGACACAAGTGAAATATACTACAACATTTAGAAATCTGAAATCCATAGGATAGAAAGAATGTATATATAGAATTAGTGTATATGAAATGCATCTATGCAAAATAAATACAAGATACTATAATATTTTGTTTCCATTGTGGGTTGAATTTTATATATAGAATGTTGAAAAGGTTTTAATGTAGCTGTAAACATTGATAACTTAATTTGGAGGGGACAAGGGTTTCATATCAACTTCAATTCTTTAAAAGATGATGGAAACATACTTTAAAGGTCATCTAGTCACATCCTGTGAATAGTTGTGTTTTTGCTATTTAATTTTGTTTGCTTTGTTAACTATTTTTATTTTATTTAGGAGGGATGATTTCTCAAGAAAGAACTGAGTAAATGGACTGATTTGTTTACTGAGTGAAGATTGAAGGACATCCTTCATGTGTCCTTCAAATTGACAAGAAACAATACTCTCCATCCAATCTATGAAAGAAATTTCTCAGAGGAGTGGCCAATAAATCCATATATGTTTCAGGTACCAAAAGAAACTAATACTTAGAATAAGATAGGTGAAAAATACTACCTCTGTAGTTTGTTATGATGATACAATGTGATGTTTTTAGTACTCAATCTATTATTGCAATAGTTTAGGCAGAGCTTCTTAAACTGTGAATCATGACCCATTTAGGGTCATGAACAATTTGGCAACAGTAAAAGTTTTCTGAAAACATAATGAGCAATAAATTAATTAAAAATCAAAAGCATAATTAATCTGAGGTGTTTTTGGCAGCACTTGCCTATGTTTCATCATATGAATTGTTTCTGAACACACAGCACACACACTTTGTCCTGCTCATGCTGTCACATCAGGCAATGCCAAAGAATGCTGAGAAAACATGAAAAGGGGTGACAAGTGGAAAAATTTTAAGGAGCCCTGATCTAGAAGAAATGTGATGTGGGCCTTTCCTGGAGTGGTGTCCTGAACTTTAAGTTTGTCAGGACTTCTTAGATTTTGTGCTCTTTGGTCATGGCCTCTGAAAATCCACTTAGTATGATGCCATAATGAAGCACAGGGACAGGGATTTAGTGAGTATTGTCAGCATGAATTTTTTAATTAAACCATATTTAGTAGAACCATGATTCTACTTACATGAGGAACTCATTGATAATGAAATTTTCAACACCAATTCTGGTCAGCAGCATCAATTCTCATAGACCATCCACTCAAGAATAGAAATATATTAAACTGAATTAGGGGAGTCAAGTGTTCACACTAATGAAATCCTAGATACAGAAGTATTTATATACTATGTTTTTATTTTTTTCCAAATGCACAATAAGCTCCTGGTTGTTCAATAAGTTCCCAGTTAGGACCAATACATTGTGCTCTTCTTATTTTCTAATGTTGGTTGAGGAAGCAATAAGAACTCAATAAATTTGAGTAATGGCTTTCTAACTTCACTTAGGAGCAAGTGTGTCTTGGAGCCAACTCTAACTATGCCAGAATAGATTGAATATTAAATTTTCAATGTGAACGTTTACACCTCAGAAATTGGACTACAAATCCAGGACTTAATTTATTATTTGATTGATTGGCTGAAGGAAGTGTTAAAAATTTAGAACAAATTTAAAAGTCTAAGTGCATTCTTTTTTCCAGGAGTGCCCAATTGTTAAACATTTACCAGTCCATCCCTAGTTCCTGGCTCAGAAAAAGAAAACTCAGGGAATGATGTCATCATCAGATTGGAGGTTTGATAACTGTAGTAACAATAACTACAGAAAGAATAACAACATTTACATTTAGGTAGCACTTTAAGCTTTAACAAATGCTTTATATTTATTATGTCATTTGAGCCTCACAAACCTTCCTCTTAGGAGGCATAATATTCTATTATCCTGTGCTGATACTCTACAGTTTCCCATCTCTTAACCAAAAGTTTTAAAATGTTCCAACAGGGTAAAAACTTGAAGAATGATAGGCATAAAACAAAATGCTTCTGTGGCATAACAGGGAAAAGAGAAATTCCCTAAATGCAAAACAAACTATTCACACTATCAACACTCCAATTATTGTATTAATGTGGCAATTTTGCTATTTTTCTGCCCCTTATAAAGTTGCCTGGAGTGCTGAGTGAATATGAGATTTACACAGGGGCACACAGTCAAATGTGTCAAAAAGCAGGATTGTAAACTCAGATCTCCCTGATTCAAAAAGTAATTGTATGCACTAAAATGCCTCTTGGGATAAGATATATTTACACACTTTCACATAATTTCTTTAGAATTTTTAAGTATTTGCAATAATGCATGTAATATTAAAAAAAGTTATCTCCAGGACATGTGGTGACTTGATATTTTTCTTATCGTATAGAGACCAGAGTGATGTCATAGAAATACCACACAATACCAGGGTTCTATTTTATACTAACCTTTATTATCTGTAGTTAACTTTGGCCCATATGAAGCCCTGACAACATTTTTGCAAAATGAGGATATTGAAAATTATACTATTCACCTGACAGGATTTTTGTGAGGTACGACCTTTGGAAACTTTAAATCATTTTATAAACATGAGCTCTCATTATTAATAGTAAAATGAAAAAAAAATAAAGAAAACCCTCTAGTGGAGTTAAAAATAGCAGTACTTTTTCCTTCAGAAAAGGATTATAAATCTAGAACTGGAAGTTATCTCAATGCTATGAAAGACAATTTGCTAACTTTCTAGATGAGGAGATTGAAGCCCAGGGAAATAATATAATTTGCCCAATCTCATACAGCTAAGAAAACATCACTGGTGGATGTGAAGCCAGGTCCTCTGATTCAAGTACTCCTTCCAGTATACTATGAGTCACAACTGATTGCTGCCCCCATCTTCCCCACCCACCCCCATGATTGCCACAGTAATTCTTTGGAAGAAAGTAACTAATACACTATTTCTTTTGCATCAGTTATTTCATATATAGGGAAAGCAGAAAGTTGAGACAATTATCTGGAAGATTAATGAATAATTTCTTAGAGCATTAGTTAATTTAGACAAGTTCAGGCTTTTGCCCTATGTCATCTTGACTCTGCTGTCCCAATAATGGTCTTTCATTTGCAAATGGGGGACAAACCAGTTCAAAACCTAGTTAAAGAGCTTCTTTGGGGGCTATAAAAAGTTAACAATATATAGTTGTGAGTTTCATGTGTTCTTTGATCATGATAACACAGCTAAGGACAGGAAGTAGGTTTAGGGAATAGATGAAGAACTCCCTAGTTCCAGATGGATAAAAATATCTGAAGCATCTATCCATGTTCAGTAGTAGATTTCCAAAGCTCCCAGCGCTCCCGGTGGAACATAATCAAAACAGTGATGGTAAGTAACTGAGGAAGGAATACTGTAATTCTCTGCAAAATAGTCATCTGGCAAAGACAAAGAAGATCTTGAAATTAATGGAGTTTTAAAAGGATAATTCTGTGAATTTCTTAAACACAGAATACCATAGTTTGAACAACTTCTTGCTACAGTTTCTCTTCCCAAAAAGCTGAAGTTCTGTTAAAGTAGGACAATAATCACTAGGGCTTTGGGAGGGGGTTGCGGTATTGTTCTTGGAAATTACTGTTCCAGAGTTAACAATTCCAATTAATAAGCAGTTATTAAGCACTCATTGTATACTCAATGTATACAAAGATAAAATACATTAGTTCCTATCCTCAAGACGATTATATATGGTGCCTCAGAGACATTTCTGCGATTTATTGTGACAAAAATACTCCATGTCGTCACTTGTATTTTGCATTCATCTATGTTTTGTACAGGAAGAAAAAAGTTGATCTCTGTCTTGCACGTAAGAATGTGAAAGTCTAAGATTATTGCCCCAAGAAGAAAGAAAATATCTTAGCTTAGATTTTCATTGTTTTTTATTTTTTGAGAATGATATACAAGTCTTTTATAATCATTGCTTTAAACATCAGATTTTTTGTTTGCTTTTGTTTTGTTTATTTCATACCTACTAGGAAATGTCTAATTATTTGGTTGATAACCAGGAAAAATAATTTGTGTTCACGTTATAGAGCATTTATCTGATAATTTGAGAAGATGATTTAGAGACAGGCTAAAATAACAAAAAATAAGAGAAAAAAGAAAAGAATAATTCACGTTCTCTGGAGCTCTATATTCTGGGAATAAATTTTTTGCATTTGTTTTTAGTCACACACAATGATTTGTGGAAAATAGCCTGTCTTGAAGTAAAATGCTTATCCAGAAAGCACAAAAGATAACCATTTGTATGACTGCACCTCTTGTACTTTAAAAATTAATACCTATTGTCATCTGTCGTATTTATTCATGTCGAATTTTCTTAGGTTGAAATTTAGGAGACCAGAATACCTACACAAGTGAAGAACTCACTCTGCTTTCCTCTCAAATCCAGAAATTAAAGTATTCATTTATTTTAGAAATGCCAGGGAAAGACCACAAAATACTATTTAAAAATCAGCAGTTAATAAGCTCAGCTGACTAAAGCACAGTCAGCATGGTATGCTTTATAGCTAAGGTCAGTTCTGAAAGGCTAAGTAGCCCAACTCAAAGATATACTTCATCAGTTATGAGAGCTTGACTGAGAACGTAGATAGACCAGTGGGAATTCATTACCATGACCTACCTATAGCACAATTACTATTGAGAATAGACTATTTGTTTCTTCTTCATCTGTGAAATACATCACGTTTACATTATATACAATCTGTCTTCTCCCTCCTCTAGGTCAAAAAAATCAAGTTGACAGATTCTTATTTTATACAGGGGTTTTAAGTATTGTGTATACTTCATCTGACCCCAAGGATATGTTTATTCTTTGAGTTTTATTCTAACTATACTTTGGTATAGACAAACTAGTATACTTGAATAACTTGAATACTTGAATACTTGAATAACTATCTACCTGATAGGGGACTGGTATGATATTTGACTTGTACAATTTTTAAATGATTTATGTCACACTATTGAAATTTTCTTTTGGTCTCCATATTAAAGATGATTTTTTTTTTTAGAAATGACTACTTTCTATTTTTTTTTTACCACAGTAATTAATATCATATAGTTAACAGTCTATTCAATTTGACTATGCTACCAAAAGAATTGGTAAAATCCAGTCTAATCCTTTATTCTGCATACGTGTATCAATCCTTTTGCCATAGATTAAAGAGCATGATTGAGGCACATTTCACAGTGAGTTTACAGCACAAAAGAAGTCATACAACTGGTCTTTATCTTGGGTTAAGTATTCACTCATTTCTAATTATTTATACAGGAAGTTATATATATATATATATGTATATACATATGTATATATACATATATATATATATATATATAAGCATGCAAAATAACAATCACTAATCAATTACCATTTTGCAGGAAAAAAAAATATATGTTTTCTGGTTATTTATGTGTCAAGATTTTTTAAGAAAAAATCCTTCTGGATAATAACTGCTTTTTCTTCAAAACTTCTATAATAAATACAGGCCAAAACATTTGACTGAGGTAATTCTAGGGATAGGTGTTGATGATTCACAGTTTCCTAATTTTCAAATGCCCCCGAACAATTGTTTACAAATCTGTTTCATTTTTCTCATTTTCCACTCCCACAACAAATTTATACTGTTATTGTCACTGTCCACTGACTTAATCTCCTTAAAGTACTTATTAAAATGCTTTTCCTGGGAGGTGGGTTTGGTGGGAAAATAACATTATTCAAAAAACGAGAAGAAGACAATGCAATCTGGATTTTTGAATGAAAAAGTCCTACAATTTCTGAAACTAATTCCTGCATGTAAATTCCTCTCCAAGCCCTCAAAATGTTAGAGTTCATGTAGTATTTGGAATTTGTGATTTGGAACCAAAAGACCTATGTTCAAAACTCACATTCTTTTTGGCTCTGTGCAAATCAATTCACCAAACTAGACCTCAATTCTCTCTTAATATAAAATAAGAAAGGGTATCAGACAGAATTATTTCAAACTTTCTTCTAGTTTTATGTTTAAAAGAATGTATATGTGTGAATTTACTTTCAATATCCTTAGCTCGACAAGTAAAACATTTATTGGATGTGCATATATATAGACATATATAATACTTCAATATATAAATTCTATAATCATATATATATATAAAACTTTAATATC
>CM053773.1:70398451-70415874 GCA_028658325.1 Potorous gilbertii
TAAGTATTCAAGGAATCCACTGATCACCGCCTGAAAGAGATCCAAAAAGAGAAACTCCTAGGAACATTGTGGACAAATTCCAGAATTCCAAGGTCAAGGAGAAAATATTGCAAGCAGCTAGAAAGACACCATTCCAGCATTGTGGAAATGCAATCAGGATAACACAAGATCTAGCAGCTTCAACATTAAGGGATTGAAGGGCGGAATAGGATATTCCAGAAGTCAAAGGAACTAGGTCTAAAACCAAGAATCACCTACCCAGCAAAACTGAGTATAATACTTCAGGGGAAAATATGGTCTTTCAATGACATTGAGGACTTTCAAGCATTCTTGATGAAAAGACCAGAGCTGAAAAGAAAATTTGACTTTCAAACACAAGAATGAGAAGCATGATAAAATAAACAGCAAAGAGAAGTCATAAAGGACTTACCAAAGTTGAACTGTTTGCATCCCTATATGGAAAGACAATATGTGTAACTTCTAAAACTTTTCAGTATCTGGGTAGTTGATGGTATTACACACACACACATACACACATACATGCACACACAAACATGTACATGTGTGCATGCACACACACACATATGCACATGCATGCACACACAGAGACAGAGCACAGAGTGAATTGAATAGGATCATATCTTAAAAGAAATCAAGCTAAATGGTGAGAGAGAAATGTAATGGGAGGAGAGAGGGTGAAATGGAATGGGGTAAATTATCTCTCATAGAAGAGACAAGCATAAGACTTCTTTGTGGAGGGAAATAGAGGAGAGCTGAGAAAAAAAAACATGAAGCTTACTCTCATCACATTGGACTCAAGGAAGGAATAAAATGCACACTCATTTTGGTATGAAAACCTGTCTTACAGTACAGAAAAGTGGGGGAGAAGGAGATAAGCAGGTTGGGGGGGATGATGGAAGGAAGGGCAATGGAAGCAGTGAGCAATTTGAAGTCAGCACTCTTGGGGAGGAACAGGATCAAAAGAGAGAATAGCAATAATGGGGGGCAGGATAGGATGGAGGGAAATATAGTTAGTCTTACACAACACGACTATTATCAAAGTCACTTGCAAAACTACACAGATATGGCCTATATTGAATTGCCTGCCTTCCCAAAGGGAATGGGTGGGGAGGGAGGGATAGGAAGAAGTTGGAACTCAAAGTTTTAGGAACAACTGTTGAGTATTGTTCTTGCTACTAGGAAATAAGAAATACAGGTAATGGGGAAAAGAAAGCTATCTGGCCCTACAGGACAAAAGAAAAGATGGGGTAAGGGCAGGGAGGGATGAAGGAAGAGTGGGCAGATTGGTGATACGGATAATTAGAAAGCTCAGTGTATTGGGGAGGGGGGAGGAGACAAATGGGGAGAAAATTTTGGAACCCAAAATCTTGTAAAAATGAATTAAAAAGTTAAATAAATTTATTTAAAAAAAAAGAACACTACGGAAGTGTTCAGCCCACCTCTCTAGGATCATTTCTTTATCAACGTGGATCCATAAAGCCTTGACAGCTGAGATACAACATAGGTCTTTGGCCCATAAATAGCCTCTGGGCATCATAAAAGCACTTTAATTGATACTCTCAGTGTAAAACTGAATTTCATCTGCCTTACTGAGCCAGGAATCCTGCTTCTTACTAAGCTTTGTTTATACTTTGCTTTTGATGGAATTAAATGCTGCCTCCTTAGAGATGGATGAACTATCTTGCTGGTAAAAAAAAAAAGTTCCTATTATGTGCTACATCATTTTGCAAAACATTGAGGGTACAAGTACAAGTTAAAAAAAAAGACAGTCCCTGTTCTCAAGGAACTTGAAATCTAATGAGGGAAGAAAACTTGCAGAAGGTAACTGAAAAGTCGGGCTGAGAGCTAGAAAGAAATCATAGGAAGACAGTGTGAGATCCCTTTCTTTTTTCCCACAAATTTATTGGTTTTCAGTTTTCAAAAATCAATTCCATAAGTTCAAAAATTTTTCCCCTCAGTCCCCAAGACAACAGGAAATGTGCAAAATTCTGCACATATATTCATATTAAAACATTTTCACATTAGTCATGTTACACATAAGAATTAGAATGAATGGGAGAAACCAGGAGAAAAACAAAGAAACAAACAAAAAAACCTAACAAAGGAGAAAACAGAATGCTTTATTCTGTAGTCTGACTCTCCGGTTCTTTCTCTGGGTATGGTTGGCATTTTGCATCCATTATTGACACCTGTGCACTGCACCATGAGTCATTTGGGAAGATTTTTGGTCCTTACATTGCTGTAAAGAACTAAGACTATCAAAAACAGATATCACATACTGTCACTGTTACAGTGCATAATGTTCTCCTGCCTCTACTCACTTCACTCAGCATCAGTTCATATTAGACTTTCCAGATATTTCTGAAGTGCTCCTGTTCATCTTTTCTTATGGCACAATAGTATTCCATTACATTCAATTGCCACAACTTTTATCCATTCCCCAAATAATGGGCATCCCATTGATTTCCAGTTCTTGGCCATCACAAAAAGAACTGCTACAAATATTTTTGTACATGACGATCCTTTCCTATTTTTATGATCACTTTGGGATACAATCCTAGAAGCAATATTGCTGGGTCAAAGTGTATGAATGTTTTTATTGTCCTTTGGTCATAGTTCCAAATTGTGTTCCAGAATGGTTGTATCAACTCACAGCTCCACCAACAATGAATTAGTGTTCTGACTCTGCCACATCTTCTCCAACATTTATCATTTTCCTGTTTTGTCAGGTTAGCCAATCTGATAGCTCTGATGTAGTACCTCAGAGATACTTGGATTTTCATTTTTCTAATTAAAAGTGATTGACAGTATTTTTTCATATGACAATAGGTAGCTTTAATTTCTTCCTCTGAAAATTGCCTGTTCATATCCTTTGACCATTTATCAGTTGTGAAATGGCTTGCGTGTTTGTAAATTTGATTCACTTGTCTATATATTGTAGACATGAGGCCTTTATGAAAAATACTTCTTTCCCAGTTTTCTGCTTCCTTCCTAATCTTGGTTGCATTGGCTGTGTCTGTGCCAAAACTTTTCGATTTAGTATAATCACAGTTATCTGTTTCCCATTTCATAATGCTCTCTATCTCATTTGTTCATAAATTTCCCCATTCTCCTTAAATCTGACAAATAAACTGTTCCTTTCTACCCTACTTTGTTTATAGTATCAACTTTTATACCTTGATCATGTACCCATATGGACTTGATTATGCTATACAGAACCAGGGATTGGTCTATGCCCTGTTCCTGACTCATTATTTTCCAGTTTTCCCAGCAGATTTTGTCAAGCAGTGAATTCTTATCCCAGAACCTGGGGTCCTTGGGTTTATCAAGCAGAAACACGGTTTTAGTCATCAACTACTGGGTCTTGTGTACCTAACCTATTCCAGTAATCTACCCCTCTATTTCTTAGCCAGTAGCAGGTGATGTTGATGATTGCTGCTTTATAATAAAATTTAAGATACGATATGTCTAGGCCACTTTCCATAGCATTTCTTTTCATTAATTCTGTGGATATTCTGGATCTTTTGTTCTTCCAGATGAATTTTGATATTATTTTTCTAGCCCTACAAAATAATTTTTGATAGTTTGATTCATATGGCATTGAATAAGTAAATTAACTTAGGTAGAATTGCCATTTTATCATAGGTAGTTCATCCTACCCATGAGCAAATGAAATTTTTCCAACTATTTGGATCTGATCATTTGCGCAAAAAGTGTTATCCAATTATGTTTATTAGAGTCCCTCCGTTTGTTTTGGCAGGTAGACTAACAAATATATCAGAGTCACCACAGTAGCTTTAAATCTTTCCATCTCTTACTGTTGGTCTTTGTTAGTAATATGTAGAAATGAAAATGATTTATGTGGTTTTATTTTGAATCCTGCCACTTTGCTTAAGTTGTTTATTATTTCAAGTACTTTTTTTAACTTGATTCTCTAAGACTCTCTAACTGTATCATCATTTCCTCTACAAAGAGTGATAACTCAGTGTCTTCTTTGCCTATTCTAATTCCTTCTATTTCTTTTTCTCTTATTGGTAAAGCTAGCATTTCTAGTACCATATTAAATAACAGTGGTGATAATGGATATCCTTGTTTCACCCTCGACCTTATTTGAAATACATCTAGGGCATTCTCATTACATATAACATTTGCTGATTGTTTTACTTAGATATTAATTATTATTTTAATGAAGGCTGCACTTATTACTGTCTTCTCCAGTGTTTTCAATAAGAATGGGGATTGTATTTTGTTAAAAGCTTTTCCTGTATCTACTGAGATACTCACATGCGAGAAGGAGTCAAGATGGCAGAGTAGAATGATACACATATGCTAGCTCCTAACCCACAGCTCACAAAATACCTGTAAAGAAGAACTCCCAACAAATTTTGGAGCAGCAGAAGCCACAAAACAACAGAGTGGAGGAGATATCTGTTTCAGAGAGACCTGAAAAACGGACGAACGTGGAGCAGAGCCCAGCCCTTCCTTGGACACGAGGCACCAAGGGTACCAGATCCAAGCAGGCTTCAGGGACAGAATCTTCAGGGACAGTGCAGTTCCCTCCACCCACAGGTGCCAAAGGTCAGTGAGAGGGTCTTTTCTGCTTGCTGAGAGGGGAGCAGGGTGTCTCCATAACTCAGGCCCCTTCGGGAGGCAGCAACAGACAGGGGCTCCCAAATCAGACAGGAGCTCGGATCTATTGTTAAAGGTCTCCACATAACCCCCTTGAGGGAACTGAGCCCTGTGTGGTGGCCCTGCCCCTACCTGAGCACCTGAATTTAATCTCACACTGAATAGTGGCCTCAGCCCGCTGAGAGCCCTGAGGGTGGAAAGCAGCATTTGAATCTCAGCCCTCAAGCACTAGCTAGATGAAGCTGGAGGCAAGATGGCTGGGAAAATGCCCAGAAAAGGGAAAAAAAAACAAGACCATAGAAGATTATTTTCTTAGTGAAAGATATTTCCTCCTTTCCTTTCAGATGAGGAACATACTTACCATCAGGGAAAGACATAGAAGTCAAGGCTTCTATATCCCAAACATCCAAAATAAATATTCAATGGGCTCAGACCATGGAAGAGCTCAAAAAGGATTTTGAAAATCAAGTTAGATAGGTGGAGAAAATCTGGGAAGAGAAATGAGAAAGATGCAAGAAAAGCATGAAAAGCAGGTCAACACCTTGCTAAAGGAGACCCCCCCCACCGCCAAAATGCTGAAGAAAATAACACCTTGAAAAATAGGCTAACTCAATTGGAAAAAGAGGTTCAAAAGCCAATGAGGAGAAGAATGCTTTCAAAAGCAGACTTAGCCAAATGGAAAAGGAGGTTCAAAAGCTCACTGAAAAAAATAGTTCTTTACAAATTAGAATGAAACAGATGGAAGCTAAT
The DNA here is from genome assembly GCA_028658325.1 of Potorous gilbertii. NCBI lineage: Eukaryota > Metazoa > Chordata > Mammalia > Diprotodontia > Potoroidae > Potorous > Potorous gilbertii. The sequence continues at coordinate 70,403,852 of CM053773.1, forward strand.
GACTTTCTGAGAAACCAAGAAATCACAAAACAAAACCAAAAGAATGAAAAAATGGAAGATAATATGAAATATCTCATTGGAGATAATCACATGCTTTCTTTAACTTTGTTGCTGATATTATCAATTATGCTGATACTTTTCCTAATATTGAACCATCCCTGATTTCCTGGTATAAATCCTACCAGATCAAAATATTTGTTACCATGATAAGTTGCTCTAATCTTTTTGTTAATATCTGTATTCATATGGGAAATTGGTCTATAATATTCTTTCTCTGTTTTGGCTCTTCCTGGTTTAGGTATTAGTACCAAATTTGCATCATAAAAGGAATTTGGTAAGACTTCTTCTTCGAGTCATCTTGGCTACTGGAATTCAAGTAGGGGACTTTCAAACATTCAGTCTGTGGGCTGATAACTGCAGGAACAGCTATTGCTGCAGGCCCCAGGAATCTCTCTCACCCAACTTAGTCTGACACCATTCTAGTGCTGAGAGGTTTGAAAATCTGCACTGCTGCTGGTGACTCAGACCTACCAGGGCCCTTCTTGATCCACCGTGGGCTGTGCTGGTGCAGCCTGAACACACTTTGCTCCCCAAGCCTGGTGCAACAGAATTTTCCCATTGACCTTTCCAGCTGTCCTGTGCTGGAAATCTGCCACACTCTGTCTCCTAGTGGATTCTTCTACTCTCAAATTTGTTTAGATTATCTTTTTAGAGGTATCTGAAGGAATTTCGTGAAGATCTCAGGTGATTCCCTGCTTTCATTCTGGCACCATGCCTCTGCCTCCATCCCCATTCCCTTCTTAAGTAAGACTCTAGAGTCTGTGGTCTTGTCCTCCAGAGAGAAGGTTCAATGACAGGGGCAGAACATACTGTTGAGATATGAGTTCCAGGAAGATTCAATCTCTCAGGAAAATTTATATTTACCAAAGGCAAATTTTTATGACAAAAAAAAGGCATGATGAAGAAATCCAGAAATGTACAAAATCATTGTAGCCGATGACAACTGGGATATAGTATATATGCTTTCCCATATTTTTTAGGAGGTCTTTCTGACCACATACATTATTGTAAAGGTATTTATTACATACAATTGAGAAATATTTAAGGCAAGAAATCACCAGGCATCTATCATATATATATATCTTTTTCCTTATACTATTCATATCCTCATATTTTTTCTTGTTTGCATGCTTATTTCAGGTCTCTACCTGTGAAAGTAAAGTTTCATGTCCACCATGATTGTGGTTTTGCTCAGAACCTCTCCATCTAAGGCATTTCTTTATGTTTTCCTTTATGTATTGTGGTGCTAAGCCTTTTTGGTGTAGATATGAGTTTTGATACAGATTCACTTTCAGGGCTATCTTTTAGCATAATGTAGTTTTCCTGTTTGCCTATTTTAATCAAGTCTCTTTTTCATCATTGCTTTATGTGTATTATTGATATTCTCTCATTTTCTATGTGAGCTGGCACATAATAAATTTTGCTCCAGTCTTTAGTTTAACATTATGGATTGTGTAAATCCTTAGATTTCAAGTTTATAATATATTATAGTGTTCTGCTTTATATTTGGTTCTTTTTTCCTGTATTGTATGATTTCTTTCATAACATTTATCTTCACAGTTACTATCATTAATTGTATACTTTCATCTTATTTTCTTATATTCCCCCCACAATTTGTTCCCCTCTTTATAAAGAAATGAGACAATTATTAGAAAGAAAAAGTACTACCAATGCTGGGTATAATTTGCTTATATGACTCCACCTCTCTTTTTTTTTCCCTAGATACAGCAGAATTTTTTTATCTTTTTGAACTTCCCATCATTAACCATCCTCCAAGGTTAGGATTAATTTATCTTATAATGAATATCATACCTTTAGTTTCCATTTTCCCCTAATTCCCATTTCCTTGATTCCCCGTTGAGTTCAGTGCATTTCTAAAACCTAAATATGTGTAGGGGAATATATATATATATATATATATATATATATATATAGAGAGAGAGAGAGAGAGAGAGAGAGAGAGAGAGAGACAGAGACAGAGACAAAGAGATAGAGACAGAGACTGAGAGAGACAGGGAGAGACAGAGAGAGAGAGAGACAAACATTTTCAGCAAAGTTTAAAGTGTAGCTTATTTTTCTCCCTCCATTTCTTCTTGTTTGTAAAGTTTGATATCTGGTAAATCAAAATATGTGAGAAATATTGGCTATCTACACCTTCCCTTTTGAATGTGTTCATTTCTCCATTCCTTTTAATAAAAACATAAAACCACTTCTTAGATTGTATATTATTTAACTTCTACCACCCTTGAAGATTTTTGGTTTCTGAGGGAAGAATTGTCTCAACTCCCCCATTAAAATTTAAATATTTCGACCTCACATAGCCTTTGCAAACTTATCACATGTATTTTTCTATGTTTCTATTGAATTTTGTGCTTTTCATTTTTGGTATGACTTTTCATCAATGATGCTCAGAAATCCTCTATTTGAATAAAGGTGTATTTTTCCAATGTAGGAGTATAGACAATTGTCCTGGCCTAGTCAGTGACAGATGTAACCCTTCATCTATTTTGTCTCTTGAAATATAATTTTCCAATCTTTCTTTTAAATTGGCAGCTGACAATTATTGTACAATCTCTACCCCTTAAAACCAGAACTATTTCTTTTGAATTATATTAAATATTTTGTTTTCTTTAATTGGAAAGCTCTGAATTTTAGATATAATATTCCTGACAGTTTTCATTTGTGTTTCTTTCAGGAATTAATTTCTGGAAATTTTTCTTAATTTACTTTTTTTGATATGAGAGCTGTGCGGTTGGAGTCAATAAGAAATAAATTCAAATGTTTCATCACGTAGGTATTACATGTGTAGCCCTGGGACAGTTGCTTAGTTCACTCTTAGTCTCAGTTCCCTCATCTGTACAATTAAGATAATAATAGGACTTACCACACAGAATATGAGGACCAATCTATCAGTAAGCATTCATTAAGCATTGACTATTTGCCAGGGACTATATTAAACACTATTAATATCGAAAGGGGAAGGAGAAAGTCCCCTCAGGGAGTGTGCAGTCTATTGGGGAAGACAATATGGAATCAAAATACATGAATAATATCTATATCTATATGTATGTATATATATATTATATATATATATATACATATATATGTAGTGAGAGTGAGAAAAAGAGAGACAGAGATAGATAGACAGAGAGAGAGAGAGAGAGAGAGAGAGAGGGAGGGAGGGAGGGAAGGAGGGAGGAGGGAGAGGGAGATCAAGCTATATACATGAAAAATAAGAAATATTTAAAGCCTTCTGGAGAAGATGGTAATGCATATGAAGATTTGAAAACAGTAGGAGGGGCTATGTTATAAATGGATTCAAAGGAATGACAAACAGAGCATTTCATAATTGCTTCTGGAGGTAATTGGAAGCCACCGGTTTCTATTGAGCAGGAGGGGAATGATATAATCTGACCTGCATTTTTAGAAACCTATTTTAAGAAACTCGTTAAAGAATGAATCTAAGAGGAGAGAATATTAAAGCAGCTAAGAAAACCAACAGGCTATGAGAGTAATGAGAGTAACGAGGTGATGACCAAATAAAATAAAATGTGTATAGTCTTTTGCAAGCTTTAAACACTAGGGAAATGCTGCGTTATTATTAGTAGTAGTAGTAGTAGTGGTAGTAGTAGTAGTAGTAGTAGTAGTAGTAGTAGTAGTAGTAGTAGTAGTAGTAGTAGTAATTTCTTGAAATACTACACCCAACCTTGTTTATATCAATTGTTTTTGTCATGAATTGTTTAAGATGGTCTGATAATTCTTAGATCATCTTACTTTTCCTTGTTTACCTAATCAGTTGTTTTCAAAATTATATTCCTTAAATTTTAATTATTTTTCTGGATCATTTGATTTTCTTCAATCGGGTCTTACTGTTCCATTAAGTCATTATTTCCTCTGTGGACCATTCCTGTTTTCAGGCTGTTCAATTTTCAGATAAAATTTGCCACCAACTGTTGTTTGATATTAAATTTCTGTGTTATTTTTTCTATCCTTGGTATTTTATTTTGTATCACTAATTTCATTTCTTCCAGGTACTACTACAGGACAATTTTTTCCCTGATGTTTTACTAAGTATTATTACTTTTTACTTAAAGTTATTGTGGAATCAATTTCTTCTTCTGAGTTTAACTCTACTTCAGTCCAAGGTATTAATGCATTGGGTTTTTGTTTGTTTGTTTGTTTTGTTTTCCCTTCTATTTACTTACATATGTTGTCTTAATTTCTTAGCAGAGGATTTTTGCTTTAGATGAATTCTGATCTTATAGTTATACATAATGTTGACTAGACATTTTTGTTTCGGAGGGATGGCCCTAAGACTAGTACTCACCTAGTACTCACCTGAAAGAATTCTTTATCTTGGAGAAAGAACCAAATGATAGAGCAGAAGGGCGCACTTCTAGAAGCTGTCCTCCAACAACCCATAAAATAACTGTAAAAAATGACTTTAAACGAATTCTAGAGCAGCAGAAGTCACAAAATGACAGAGTGCTTCTAGCCCAAGGCAGACTGGAAGACTGATGGGAAATGTCTGTTGCACTGCTTGCAGAGCAGGACACAACCCAGCCTTGGCCATGCTGTGGCAATGACAAGACTGCCACAACGCCCCACTAACAGCGCCTGCTGGTCCCAGATTCCTCAATTCACAAACACCAAAGACAACTTCAAAGGTCAGTGAGAAAACTTTATCACTTGGGTGAGAAGGAAACACAATGGTCTAGTACCGGTCCAAGGTGGTGGCAACTTCCTTTCTTGGAGCCCTGTCTTAAAGACCCTGGGGGAATTCAGCCACTGACCTGGATCTCAGCACTGAGTGGTGGCCCTGGAGTGAGGAGGAGTGATGGATGGTGGAGTTGACTGCGGGTTGAGAGAGGGAACACTACTCACAGAAAAAAGTACTTGTAGTTGCTCCCAGATCAGAGTGCAGGTCAGGACAGGAGTAAATTCCACTCCCTTGATTGTGCCACCTTGGAGGAACTGAGAACTTAAAAGTCCCAAGAATATACCCTGCTCTTGACAAAGAACTTAAGTCAAGCAACTGGCTGGGGAAATGCCCAAATAAAGGACAAAAAATGATACGATAGAAGTTTCATTGCTTGGTGAGCAGGTATTTTCTTCCATCCTTTGGATGAGAAAGAACAATACATACTATCAAAGGAAGACCAAAAAGTCAAGGCTTCCACATCCAAAACCTCTAAAATAAATATACAATGGCCTCAGTTCATGGAAAAGCACAAAAAGAATTTTGAAATCAAGTAAGAGAGGTGGAGGAAAAATTGGGAAGAGAAATGAGAGCAATGCAAGAAAATCACTAAAAGCAAGTCAACAGCTTGCTAAAGGAGACCCCAAAAAAATGCTGAAGAAAATAGCACCTTTAAAATAAACTAACTCAAATTGCAAAAGAAGACCAAAAAGTCAATGGGGAGAAGAATGATTTAAAAAGCAGAATTAATCAAACAGAAAAGGAGGTTCAAAAGCTCACTGAATAAAATAATTCTTTAAAATTAGAAAGGTACAGATGGAAGCTAATGACATTATGAGAAACCAAGAAATTATAACACAGAACCAAAAAATGATGAAGTGGTAGACAATATGAAATATGTCATTGGAAAAACAACTGACCTGGAAAAAAGATCCGACAGAAACAATTTAAAAATTATGGGCCTACCTGAAAGACATGAACAGAAAAGAGCCTAGACATCTTTCATGAAATTATCAAGGAAAACTGTCCCGATATTCTGGAATCAGAAGGTGAAATAAATATTAAAATAATTCAGCAATCACTTCACGAGAGGGATCTGGAAAGAAAAACTCCTAGGAACATTGTAGACAAATTCCAGAGTTCCCAGGTCAAAGAGAAAATATTACAAACAGATAGAAAGAAACAATTAGAGTATTGTGGAAATACAAACATTATAACACAGGACCTGACAGTTTCTACATTATGGGATCAAAGGTCTTGGAATACGATATTCCAGAAGTCAAAGGAGCTAGAGTTAAAACCAAGAATTACCTACCCAGCAAAACTGAATATAATACTTCAACAGAAAAAAAAGGTCGTTCCTTGAAATAGAGGACTTTCAAGCATTCTTGATGAAAAGACAAGAGTTGAATAGAAAATTTGACTTTCAAACACCAGAATGCAGAGAGGCATGAAATGCTTAACAGAAAAGAGAAATCATAAGGGACTTATGAAAGTTGAATTGTTTACATTCCTACATGGAAAGATAATGTTTGTAACTCTTGAAACTTTTCTCAACATTTGGGTAGTTGGAGGGAATACACACAGATGTATATATACACATACACATATATATGTATACATATGTATTTTGTACATACAGACAGAGGGCACAGAGTGAGTTAAATAGGAAAGGATGATATCTAAAAATAAAATTAAAGGGTGAGAGAGGAATATATTTGGAGGAGAAAGGTTGAAATGGAATGGGGCAATTTATCTCTCATAAAAGAGACAAGAAAAAGTTTTTTCAGTGGAGGGGAAAAGGGGAAAGTGAGAGGGAAAAAGCGAAGGTTACTCCCATCACTTTTGGCTTAAGGAGGGAGTAACATGCGTACTTAATTTGGTATCAAATTCTGTTTTACACTACAGGAAGGTAGGGGAGAAGGGGACCAGTGTTGTTCTGGGGAGATGATTGAAGGGAGGGTAAATGAAAGAAAAGGAGTAATTAGAAGTAAACATTTTTGGTTAAGGATATGTCCAAAAGAGACAATAGAATAAATGGGAAGGCGGATAGAATGAAAGAAAATATAGTTTGTCTTTCACAACATGACTATTATGAAAGTCTTTAGCAACACTACACATATATATCCTATATTGAATTGCTTGCCTTCTCAGAAGAGATGTGTGGAAAGGGAGGAAGGGAGAAAAGTTGGAACTGAAAGTTGCAGGAACTAATGTCGAGAATTGGTTTTGCATGTAACTGGGAAATAAGAAATACAGGTAATGGGTATAGAAATCTGTTTTGTCCTACAAGAAAAGTGAGAAGATTGAGAGTAAGGGAAAGGAGGGGCTTGGTAGAAGGGAGGGTAGATTGGAGGAAGGGATAATCAGAATGCATGGTGTTTTGGGTGGGGGAGGGGAGAGATAAGGAGAAAATTTAAAACTCAAAATCTTGTGAAAATGAATGTTGAAAACTACAAATAAATTAATTTAAGCAAAGAATTTTTATCTTCAGCTATGCTTCTGGACATATGTGCTTGTGTGTAGCACCTGGCATAGGCTTCTTGGATGCTCCTCTGAGTACATCCTAAGTTAAGGGCTAAGTGAGGCTTTTGTTTGTTTGGAGCTATGAAGAGCCCTCTGTCCCTCCTATTTCAAGTCTTTGGGGCAATTGGCCAAACTGTGTTAGATGCTGCTTAGAGTATTTTTCCTCTTAGGGGTGCTATGCACGGGAACACACATGAAAACTGGCCTACCTGCTACTTTTCAAATTCAACATTTCTTTCTTTAAAATATAAGTATTCAATGTTTATTTTGAGTTACAAATTTTCTTGCTCTCTCTAGTCCCTCTTCCATACACTGAAAAAGCAAGTGAAATGATCCTCATAATATACATGAGATCATAGAAAATATTTCCATATTATCCTTGTTATAGAAAAATAAAGTGAAAAAGACATTATGTAATCTGCACTCATTGTTCATCAGTTTTCTCTTTGTAGGTCTATAGCACTTTTAACATGAGGTCTTTGGAATTTTTGTGGTTTGTTGTATTCATTGTTGTAGCTTGATATTTCATAGATGATCACTTTTATACTATTGGTATTATTCTGTACAGTATTTCCCTATTCTGTTCATTCAATTTTGCATCAGATATGTATTCCCAGGTTTTTATTTTTTTAAATATCCCCTTTGCAGCATAGTATTAGTCCATCATAATTATATATCACAGATCCATCTCTTTATTTCATGTCCTTGAAATGGATGCTGTTCTACCCCCCCATTCCAGGAATGCTCTTCCACTTTTCTTCCAAATCTTATACTCCCTAGCTTCCTGATGCTTTGAGAAATAGGTCATTTGGCTCAATTTTATAAGTATATTCAATGACTGTAAAACAATTCCCCAATTGAAAGAGGCAGAGGAAGGGTTTGTTTCTAAAAGTATTGTAATGATACATAATTAAAGTACCTTGAATAAACTTTGGAGAATGTATTGACATATTATCACTTCTTCTAATCTACCTACCATGTGGTAAATAGGGAATGTTTTATTATGTCTGAGTAGTTGGAGCAGAGAAGTATATTCACATGTTATTAGTTGACTTCCCCCTCTTCTCTTGGATTAATTAGTTCTCTTTGTGTAACTGGTTGCTGACAGATGGTGTTGGAAGACAGTGCTACAAATTGAATGGTTTTGGATTCTCTAGCTCTGAGGCAGATAGGTTCTTTGGTCTAGTGTTTCCTCTTTTATTTTAGGTAGCTATTATAATCTACCATCTTTGTGATCTTTGAATTTTCGGGAGACTGAGCAGCACAAAATCTAGAAATTTAGTACATTCCACATTTGCAGCCATCCTTGAATCTACACTTAAAGCAAGAAAATACTTTCAGGACCAAAATAGGAGCAAATCAGTAGCTGACACTAACATTCATCTGGAAATAATGCCATATTTTCATTGGTGGGACCCATGGCTAGTAGAAAGTAAGTGAAGTAAAAAAGAAACAAACACTTAGATGTGTTTTGAGACAATGACTCGTCCAAATTTAATCTAAATATCTGCTCTTGAGAGAAGGCCCAAGACCTTTTCGTTTACAGCATTATCTCTCATTAGATTGTGATTTGTCCTTCATTCAAGGTCATGGCATCAGGAAGATGATACCATGACTATCAAGCGACTTTGATTTGAGAGAGGGAGGGCTGTGCAAATTCAGCAGCCTCACTTTCTCCTCTTGAGTCATCTGGGTTCAGTGGTCAGGTATCAATCAGGATGAATGGAGATGGCCCAGGATGCAGTGGGAGTTCTTCATTCTTCTATTGAAAGACCATATTTTCCCCTGAAGTATTATACTCAGTTTTGCTGGGTAGGTGATTCTTGGTTTTAGACCTAGTTCCTTTGACTTCTGGAACATCTTGTTCCACGCCCTTCGATCCCTTAATGTAGAAGCTGCTAGATCTTGTGTTATCCTGATTGTATTTCCACAGTACTGGAATTTTTTCTTTCTAGCTGCTTGCAATATTTTTTCCTTGACCTGGGAACTCTGCAATTTGGCCACAATGTTCCTAGGAGTTTCTCTTTTTGGATCTCTTTCAGGTGGTGATCGATAGACTCCTTGAATACTTATTTTGCCATTCTTCTAAACTAACGTCTTTTCCTGGTCTCACTTTGAGTGAGGCAGAGCACATTCAGTGAATGGGCCTCTTTAAGAAGTGAGTCAAGGAATGACCCCTTTAATAAAAAACAATCAAACTGGGAAGACTCTCATGGTTGCTGGCCAAAAGAAAGAAATTTAGGGGAAGAGGTTGAATGATGCCCTTTAAATGCATGTCCCCTTCCCCTTCCAGCTGCCAATTATTAAACAAATGCATTCCTATTTACCACAGGTGCTGCAGACAAGAGTCGATTATAAAGTGTAAGTGTTCTAATGTCTCTGAAAGGCAAATTCATTGTACTTCATCAAATTTCTTCCAGAAGCAGGGTGCCTAGGCTCCTTGATGTAGATAACTTCAGGAGCATAATTCTACGCAAGAATTTAATGTACAGTGACCACTTCCTGTTATACTTCAATCAAAATCCAGCCTAAATCTCATATTTTTCATGACAATCTTTATGAGCTCTGACATCCATTGATTCCTACGTGAGATCAATTTCCATTTGCACTATATATATTGAATATACATAATCTTCTGCACATTCTTTCCCATATTAAAACATGTTTCTTAAAAAATAAGGCCATGTTTTCACCTTTCTTTGGTTTTTGCTTTACTTTTCTTTCCTGCTATTATATTTTTAAATTAATTAATTAACTTATATTTTTAAATGTTCTACAATTACTCCCTTAAAATTAAGATTTTATCCCCCCCACACCTTCCCCCTGCAGCCCCCCTCACTCCCCATGACAGCATACAATTCTGCATAGGTTCTACATATACTTTCCTATTGAGCACATTTTCACTATAGTCATGCTACAAAGTCACAATAAAGTAAATGTAAGAAATCATATAACAAATCAAAACATAATACACTAAACCCCCTTCCCCCAACATGATCTGCTACATTCTGCGAATGACCTCCATATTTCTTTGTCTGAGTGTAGAAGGCATTTTGCCTTAGAAAATCGTCATTGGGATTTTTTTTTTCAGTAACTTCTTGTGTTATTACAGAGTTCCAAGTCTACCAGAAAAAACTCTCACACATTGTGGTCATTGTTGTGCACAAAGTTCTCCTGGTTCTGCTCCTTTCATTCAGCATCGGATCATATAAGTCCTGGCCTTCCTGAAGTCTTCTTGTTCGTCATTTCTTATGCCACAATAGTACTCCATTAAATTCATATATCATAATTTATTCAGCCATTCCCCAATTGATGGCCATCTCCTTGATTTCCAGTTCTTGGCTACCACAAAGAATGCTGCTATAAATATTTTTGTACATGTGGGTCCCTTTCCCATTTTTATAATCTCTTGAGGATACAGTCCTAGTAGTGATATTGCTGGGTCAAAGGGTATGCACATTTTTGTAGCCCTTTGGGCATAGTTCCAAACCGTTCTCCAGAATGGTTGGAGCATCTCACAGCTCCACCATAATGAATTAGTGTTCCAACTCTCTCACATCCTCTCCAGCATTTATCATTTTCTTATTCTGACATGTTTGCCAATCTTATAGGAGTGATGTGGCACCTCAGAGTTGTTTTGATTTGTATATCTCTAATCAGTAGTGATTTAGAGCACCTTTTCATATGATTATAGATATCTTTAATTTCTTCCCCTGAAAATTGCCTGTTCATATCCTTTGACCATTTATCAGTTTGGGAATGACTTGTATGGTATACATTTGAGTCAGTTCTCTACATATTCTAGAAATGAGGCCTTTATCCCCAAGCTTAGCCATAAATTTTTTTTTCCCAATTTACTACAACCCACCGAATTTTGGATGCATTGAGTCTGGTTGTTCAAAAACTTTTCAGTTTAAACTAATCAAAATTATCCACCCTGCATTTCATAATGCTTTCTATCGTTTCTTTAGAAAAAAATTCGAGGTAAGGAGCCAAGAGGGCAGAGTAGAAAGACCCACATATGTTAGCTCTGAACCCACAGCCCATAATTACCTGTAAAAAGAACTCCCAACAGGATCTGGAACACTGGAAGCCACACAGCAACGGAATTAAGGAGATTTCCATTCCAGACAGCCCTGAAAAACCTATCCCAAAGGTCTCTCACGCACCAGATGGGAGCGGAGGACAGCCCTTCTCTGGCAGCACAGCACTGAGAGGAGCAGTTCCAGCAGATCTGAGCAGGCTTCAAGGATGGAAACTCTGGCAACCAAAAACGTCCCTCCACCCACAGGTACTACAGGTCAGTGACAGACACTTCAGGGCTGGCTGAAAGGGTAGTGGGGTGTATCCATAACCCAGGCTCCCTTGGGAGGCAGCAGCAGCAGAGGCAGCAGGAGGCAGAGGCTTCCGGAACAGGCAGGAGCTTGGCAGGGGCTCCATTAGGGAAGGTATCTGCATAAACCCCATAAGGGAACTGAGCCTGGCAGGCGACCCTGCCCCCACCTGAGAACCTGATTTAATCTTACCCTGAATAGCAGCCAGGCCTGTCCGCCAAAAGCCCTGAGTCTGGGGAGCAGCATTTGAATCTGAGACCTGAAGCACTAGCTGGGCAGATCTAGGCATGAGGTGGAGAGGAATCTCAGAAGTCAAGTAATTGGCTGGGAAAATGCCCAGAAAAGGGAATAAAAATAAGGCCATAGAAGGTTACTTTGTTGGTGAGCAGATGTTACCTACCTAC
>CM053773.1:70416374-70427811 GCA_028658325.1 Potorous gilbertii
GAAATAAGAAATACAGGTAATGGGGAATAGAAAGCTATCTGGCCCTACAGGACAAAAGAGAAGATGGGGTAAGGGAAGGGAGAGATGAAAGAAGAGAGGGCAGATGGGTGATAGGGGAAATTAGAATACTGGGTGTATTGGGGTGGGGGGAGGGGACAAATGGGGTGAAAATTTTGGAACCCCAAATCTTGTGAAAATGAATGTAAAAAGTTAAATAAATAAATTTATTAAAGAAAAAAAGGAGAAAAATAAAAAAATAAAAATAAAAAATTTTTTTTCAGTCCTTAAAAAAAAAACGTAAGTGATGTGATGTTAAAAATGTGATTAAAGCATGCATAGAGATCATATCAGGAGATGTGAAAAGAAAGAAGCTGAATATGGTAAATTACATCACAGGAAGAATTACAAAAACAAATTACAATACATGGAAAGAGGAGAGGGAGATTAGGATTGTTTGAGAGGTACTCTCATCTGGTTTGGTTTAAGGAGGGAACAACAAATTTAATTAAGTATATAAATCTAACTTGCTGTATAGGCAGTAAAAGGAGAAGGAGAAAGAAAGGGGAGGGGAGGCTAAAGGGGAGGGAAGAATTAGTGAAGGTAAAGAGTTTAATGTTCCGGCCTTGCTACGTTAAGTCTCCCCTTGGAACCTTATCTGAAGATCTGAACCTGGATCTCTGTCGGCCTTCGGACGTCTCCGGCCCCTCCGGTGCGGGGGGAGGTGGGCTATAACTAGACAGAACACCCGAGTTCGCAGCTGCACACACTTCTTGGTTACATCACTCTGGTTGCGAGTTCCCCCAGACCCTCGCTTATATACCTGCCTCAGCTCCTCCCGTGTTCCTCCCCGTGGGTGGAGCCAGCTCTGTTAAGAGGCGTTCCCAGTACCCCTCAGGGCCAGATTAGCACCTCCAGGCGTCTCACTACCCTCACAGGAGGCCACGGTCCAGAGCTGGGCCTTAACAAAGGAGGAGTAAAAGGGAGGACAGCTGAAAGAAGGAAGGGAAGATTTTGGGAAATGGTGGCCAATAATTAAAACTCTGTTGTCAAGGGGAAGGGAGAAGGGAGAACTAAAAGCAGAAACAGTGGGAAAAAAGGATGGAGGGAAAGACACAGATAGTAATCATAACTGTGAATGTAAATGAGATGAAATCTCCCATAAAACAGAGATGGATAGCAGAATGGATTAAAAGCTACAATCTAACAATATGTTGTTTACAAGAAGCGCATTTGAAAACAGGGCGATACACATAGGGTAAAGGTAAAAAGTTGGAGCAGAATATATTGTTCTTCAACTGATGTAAGAAAAGTTGGGGTAGCAATCCTAATCTCAGGCAAAACAAAACAGAAATAGAACAAATAAAAAGAGATAAGGAAGGAAACTAAATCTTGCTAAAAGGCACCATAGAAAACAAAGCAATATCGTTTCTAAACACATATGGTTCAAGTGGTATAGCATCCAAATTCTTAGAGGAGAAGTTAAAGGAGTTACAGGAAGAAATAGACACCAAATTATGCTACCAGAGGACCTCAACCTCCCGCTCTCTGAACTTAATAAATCTAACCTCAAAATAAACAAGAAAGAGGTTAAGGAGGTAAATAAAACTCTGGATAAGATAGATATGCTAGCTGTCTGGAGAAAATTGAATGGTGATAGAAAGGAATATACATTTTCAAAAACATACCATGTTCTAGAGCATAAAAACCTCACAATCTAGTGAAGGCATAGATAGTCAGTGCATTCTTCTCAGATTAAAATGCAATAAAAACTATGTAATGAAAAGCCAAACATAGATAAACAAAAAATTAATTGTAAACTAAATAATCTGATCCTAAAGTGTGAGTGGGTTAAGCAACAAATCAACGAACCAATCAACAACTTCATTCTAGAGAATGACAATAATGAGACAACCAACTAAATTTTATGGGATACTGCAAAAGCAGTTCTTACGGGAAGCTTTAGATCTTTGAATGGCTATATGAATAAAATACAGAAAGAGAGAGAGAGCAATAAATTGGCCTCGCAGCTGAAAGAACTCGAAAAAAAAATTGAAAATCTTCAAGGATATACCAAATTTGAAATAATGAAAACCAAAGGAGAGATTAATAAAATTAAAATTAAGAAAATCATTGAACTGATAAATAAAATTAAAAAAAATTTGATAAACATTTGGACAATTTGATTTAAAAAAAGAAGAAAACCAAATTGCCAATATCAAAAATGAAAGAGGTAAACAAAACTCCAATTAAGATTACATAAAAGAATAATTATAAATTACTTTGCCCAACTTTTAGCCCATAAATTCAACAATATAAATGAGATAAATGATTATTTTATTTTCTATTTTATTTTTTTTCTTTATTTTTTTAAATAAATTTATTTAACTTTTTACATTCATTTTCACAAGATTTTGGGTTCGATAAATGATTATTTTAAAAAATATAAATTGCCCAGATGAGCAGACCAGAAATCTGAATACTTAAACAACCCCATCTCAGAGAAAGAAATTGAATAACCCATCAATGAACTCCCTAGTAAAAAAATCCCTGGGGCCAGATGGATTCATAAGTGAATTCTATCAAACATTTAAAGAATAGTTCTTTCCAATACTCTATAGACTATTTGGGAAAATTGGGGAAGAAGGAGTCCTTCCATATTCTTTTTTATGATATTCTTTTTTGCATCTTTTTATACTGCAAATATGGTTTCAATACCTCAAGTAGGAATAGCCAAAACAGAGAGAAAATGATAGACTAATTTATCTAATGAATATAGATATAAAATTTTATTTTTCTTTTTCTTATACTTAATTTATTTTTATTTTTTGGTGTTCTACAATCACATCCTTAAAATTAAAGTTTTATCCCCCCCTGTACCCTTCCACCTTTCCCCTGGGAGCATTTGAATCTCAGACCCCAAGCACTAGCTGGGCGGATCTAGGCCAGGGGGTGGAGAGGTCTCTCAGAAGTCAAGTAACTGGCTGGGAAAATGCCCAGAAAGGGGAAAAAAACCTAAGACCATAGATGGTTATTTTCTTGAGAAGATGATTCCTCCATTCCTCTCTGACGATGACGAAGAGATATGCTTACTATCAGGTAAAGACATAGGAGTCAGATCATATAAGTCCTTCCAGGCCTCCCTGAAGTCTTCTTGTTCATCATTTCTTATGGCGCAATAGTACTCCATTACATTCATATACCATAATTTATTCAGCCATTCCCCAATTGATGGGCATCCCCTTGATTTCCAGTTTTTGGCAACCACAAAGAGTGCTGCTATAAATATTTTTGTACATGTGGGACCCTTTCCCATTTTTATGATTTCTTGGGGATACAGTCCTAGTAGTGATATTACTGGGTCAAAGGGTATGCACATTTTTTGTAGCCCTTCGGGCATAGTTCCAAACCGTTCTCCAGAATGGTTGGATGAGCTCACAGCTCCACCAATAATGAATTAGACATAAAATTTTAAATAAGATTTTAGCAAAATGAATATAGCAACTTATCATGATTATAATATATTTTGATCAGGTAGGATTTATACCAGGAAAGTAGGGCTGGTTCAATATTAGGAAAATTGTTAGCCTTAGTGGTCATATCAACAACAAACCTAACAGGTTTTGCATGATTATCTCAATAGATGCAGAAAAAGCTTTTGACAAAATAAAATACACATTCCTATTTAAAAACCTTAAAAAGCATAGGAATAAAAAGAACATTCCATAAAATAATAGGTAGTATCTACTTAAAACCTTCAGCAAGCATTATATGCAATGGAGATAAGCTACATGCATTTCCAATAAGATCAGGACTGAAACAAGGATTTCCATTATCACCACTGTTATTCAATACGATACTAGAAATGTTTGATGTAGCAATATGAAAAGAAATTGAAAGAATTAGAATAGGCAAAGAAGAAACTAAGTTATCACTCTTTGCAGGTTTTATGATGATATACTTAGAGAATCCCAGAGATTCAAATAATAAAAAAAAACTACTTGAAATAATAAACAACTTTGACAAGACTGCAGGTTACAAAATTAACCCACACAAATCTTCTGCATTTCTATATAGTAGTAACAAAGCCCAACAGTAAGAGAGAGAAAGAGGAATCTGATTTAAAGCTGGCAGAGACATTATAAAGTATTTATTAGTCTACCTGTGAAAACAAATTCGGGGACTATATGAACACAATTACAAGATACTTTTCACACACATTTAGTCAGATCTAAGTAAGTTAAAAACATTGGTTGTTCATGGTTAGGTCAAGCCAAGATAACAAAAATAACAATTCTACTTAAATTAATTTGCTTATTTAGTGCTATACCAATCAAATTGTCAAATTATTATTTTACAGAGCTGGAAAAAATAATATCAAAATTCATCTGTGAAATCAAAAGGTCCAGAATATCAATGGAACTAATGAAAAGAAATGCTAGGGAAGGGGACCTAGCTCTACTAGATCTCTAATTGTATCATAAAGCAGAAATTATCAAAACTACCTGGTACTGGCTAAGAAACAGAAAGGTAGACCAATGGAATAGGCTAGGTACTCAAGACACATTAGTCAGTGAATATAGCAATCTACTGTTAGATAAATACAAGGACCCCAGTTTCTGGGATAAGAACTCATTGTTCCACAGAAGTTATTGGGAAAACTGGATAACAGTGTGGCAGAATCTAGGCATAGACCGATGCCTGACACCTATACAAGAATAAATTCCAAATGGGTACATGATCTAGGTATAAAGATTGAAACTCTAAACAAATTAGTGGAGCATGTAATAGTGTATTTTTCAGATTTATGGAAAAAGGAAGAGTTTTTGATTAAAAAACGATTGAAAGCATTATGAAGTGCAAAATGGATAATTTTGATTACATTAAACTGAACAGTTTTTGTACAACCAAACACAGTGCAACCAAGATTAGGATGGAAAACTTTCCCAGAAAACTGGGAAAGAATTTTTTCAACTAGCGTGTATGATAGAGAACTGAGTCAAATGTACAAGAATAAAAATCATTCCCCAATTGATAAATGGTCAAAAAATATGAACAGGCACTTTTTAAAGGAAGAAATTAAGATATCTATGGTCATATGAAAAAATGCTCTAAATTTCTGTTGATTAGAGAGATGCAAGATGCAAGATGCAAGATGCAAGATGCAACTCTGAGATATCATATCACATCTATCAAACTGGGTAACATGACACAACAGGAAAACGATAAATAGGGGAGAAGATGTGGGAGAGTTGGAACACTAATTCATTGCTGCTGGAGCTGTGAGCTGAACCAACCATTCTAGAGATCAGTTTGGACCTATGTCCAAAGGGCTACAAAAATGTACGTTCCCTTTGACCCAATAATATCACTTCTAGGATTGTATCCCCAAGAGATCATAAAAATGGGAAAGGGTCCCATATGTACAAAAATATTTATAGTGGCACTCTTTGTGGTGGCCAAAAATTGGAAATCAAGGTGATACCCATCAATTGGGAAATGGCTGAATGTATTATGGTATATGAATGTAATGGAATACTATTGTGTTATTTGAAATGATGAACAGGAAGACTTCGGACAGACCTAAAAAAGTCTTATATGATCTGATGCTGAGCAAACGGAGAAAAATCATATGAACATTGTACACAGTAACAACCACAGTGTGTGAGGATTTTTTTTTGGTAGACTTAGAACTTCATTGCAATGCAAGGACTTAAATAATTGCCAGTGATCTTTCAAGGCAAAATGCCTTCCACATCCAGAGAAAGAACTATGGAATTAAATTGGAGAATGTAGCAGAACTTTTTCTTTTGCATTATGTTTTGGTTTGTTATATGATTTGTCCCATTTATTTTAATTCTTCTATGCATTGTGACCATGGTGAAAATGTATTTAATAGAAATGTATGTATAGAACCTATATAAAATTGTATGCTATCTCGGGTAGGGAGGGGAGAAATAGGGCAGAAGTAGAGAGGGGGAGGGAAAAATATATTATATGGTAGTGATTGTAGAACACTAAATATAAAAAGAAGAAATAATTAAACAAATAAAGAAATAGGAGTAAAACCTCCCCTGACAACTCTTTATTTCCCACCAAATTGCACACATTTTAGACTTCTTTGATTTATCTATTATCCCATCTCACTGAACACCATTCCTCTCTCTGCTCAGCTTTTTAGCATTCTTTTGTGTGTTATCTTCCCTAAGTAGATTAGAAATTCCTTCAGATGAGGGATTGTCTTTCTTTTTTTGTATTTGTTTCCCTAATACTTACCACAGTGATTGACACATAGACACTTAACAAATGTTTAGCGACTGATTGATTAAGCCATTCACTTTCAGAAAAGTAGCTACTCTGTGTTGTTCAAGGGGGTTTCCTCATTAAGGGGTACACTACACCAGTGAAAAAAACAACTAGATTTATATTGTAATGCTTAGAACATACCCTAGACATTTCAGGCCTTCCTTAAAGAAATTTGTAATTACACAAAGGAGTCCATTGGTGTAGTTGACATTCTATATCTTCACTCCTGATCCTTCTTCTGAATTGCAGACATATCTTCAACTATCTATGAGACATTCTCCTGGACAGTGAGTTATTTTCCTTTGAATTACTCCAAGATTTTGAACACATATATACATGCTAAGCATAGCTATGCATCTTTGTATATTGTAACCATGCATATATACATGTATGCGTATGTATGCATGCATGTATATGTATTTCTAATACCAGTTTGCCTGATAAAATCATAGAAATATCTCATCTCGTGTGAATACAAGGGGCATGAACAAAATGCATTGATACATCACTTAGCATAGAATATTTTTTTCTTTTGCAGTAAGAGATCTAACGATACAAAGTAAATCAGTAGACAAAAGGCCACAGAATTTGTTAAATGTAATCAAATGCTACTTATATCCATACTCAGTCAATGAAACAGCAAAGAACTAAGAACAAGATCAAATGGTGCTTCCCAGGACCAAAATCAATAATGTATTGAAAGAGAAGAATCAAAAAAATGTTTTGTCATGCAAATTTATTTTTAGAAAAGGAGGTGATTATGACAGCAATTCAGGATCAAGGTATTACCACCCACAATTTGCAGAAAGATAAAGAACCTTACGGTGCCTGTATTTATTAATCAATAAAGATTATACAATGGTGCTGGAGAAATACATTTGCAAAAATGTGGTGTTACCAAACACTTTGAAATAATCAGTTGCTTAGAATTATAGATCAGAAATCCTCTATCCTAAAATAAAAGTCATTACATAACCATTTCTAAAATTATACTTGAGAATTCAACAAAGATATTATGAGTATCACTGAACACAGAACCATTGTTCACAAATGTCCAGAAATATCAGGGATGTATAAAATTTTATGTTTAGTAGATCTCACTGTATTGTGAACTTATAATCTTCAAACAAAATATAATGTTAAAAAATCAAAATATAGAGAACTAGGAAAGCAAATTTACCTATGTAAGGCAGATTAAGATCAGGTATATATCATGTCTGCTATCCTCTCTGTTGCTAGAGTTATCTTGAAGATATTTTGAGCTAGTCTACTGATGAACTAACATCCAAACATCCAATACTCCTATCTATTATAAAAAAAGTCTTTGTTTTCCACTTGAACATGATGCCAGAATGACAGCATGTCTTTGATACATATCTATCAGAGCCCCTCAAAAATGTTATTTTTTATCCTACCCACTTGTCACAGCTGCCTAGCTTAAAGTACTTTGCAAACCTTACAGTCATCTATGATTGATAATGTAGGCCTGACTTTGTTTACATTTTTAAACTACCGTATAAATTGCACAGGAATAAGACTTTTTTTCACTTTTTAAATAACTTAATAAAATGAGCAAAACATCCAAACTTTCTCCTTGCAAGACTATAAATAATATTCCAAAAGCCAATGTGAAAATGTTGCCAACAAAACACACTCATGTATGCTGAAAAATGTAAGAATATTTGTCAGATCAATTTCTGTATATATATATTTTTTGATAAAAAATGGGGAGATGGATTGAGAGCCAGGTTCTGACTTGGATGATCTAGAGTCAAGTTCAACTTCTGATAGCACAGTATGTGGTACATAATTGTGATAGAGAGGGTGTTCTTGCCAGAGTAGTCTATATTAATGAAATCACAGGACTACAGAAGAGAAAAAGGAAAACTCAATTTACTATACAAATTTTGGAAGATTTTCTCATCAAAAATGCATCTGGGCTTAAATAAATCATAGTACTAGATTTGGATCAAGAATCCCAGGCCCCAATGTAATTTCCATTCAAATGTTTCTTTTATTCAATCTATACATGACATTTACTTGTAACATAGACCATTGCTTCTATGTTCATGACAATAGTGACTCAATGTTGCGTATTTTTATTTCCTTAGTGATAATGATTTTATCCTCTCCCACAACTGAGCACCGTCCTTAAAATCCTGGCAATAATGATGGTGCCCATTAGCTCAGAGTTGATTGTATCGAAAATATCACAGAAAATGTCATTTCCGTTCATGACTATGTCTCAGTCAGTGAAATATATATCAGCTGTAGATTAATGCAGACAAAGATTAGAGAAATTGAATTTGTGGTAATCGTATAATTACCAAATCTATAAGTTAGTTGTTCTTATGTATACAAGGATATGTTTAAAGTGAACGAAAACATCGTGTTTGATTTGGGTACAATTTGTCTACTTATTGTATATTAAGAGATTTATATATTAATTATATATAATGAACTCTATTGAGTCATTTCAATTACATCTTACTCTCTCCTACCCTATTTGGGGTTTTCCAAAAATATTGAGAGGCTTACCATTTCCATTTCTGCCTCATTTTATAGATGAAGAAGTAAGACAAACAAGGTTAAATAATTTACCTAGGGTTATAGAGCCAGTAAATGCCCGAGACTGAGCTTGAACTCAGTATATTTTGACACTAGGGTCAATATCCTTTCCACTGTTCTATCAAGCTGCTTCATGGTACATTTCATAAAACAGAACCACACACCTGTTACTGGTGGTCCTTGATGTAAAAAATAATATAAAATTAAATATGAACAGGGAGTATTAGAATGCATTGCCTTTGCAAATACTCTAAACCACATGTGCATATCCTTTGTTTCCCCAATTCAGAACACCTGGTACTTGATTATTCCATAGAACTAATTGATAATTTTATTTGTTTTCACTTGAACAAATTGAATAACTTTAAAGCTTCCAGGGCAATGAGGAAACAAAACTATCACCCTTTGCATATGCCATGATGGTATACTTAAAAATCCTAGAGAACCAACTTAAAACTCCTTGAAACAATGAACAACTTTAGCAAAGTTGCATGACATAAAATAAATCCACATCAATCATCACTTTTTCTATATATTACCAACAAAGCCCTATCTCACAACAGTGAGAGATAGAAAGATACATTCAATCTAAAACAACTTTAGACAATATAAAATATTTGGTACTCTCCCTGCCAAGACAAACTCAGGAACTATATGAATACAGTTAAAAAACACTTTAAAAAAAAATAAAGTCCAGTCTACACAGTTGGAAAAATATCAATTGCTCATGAGTAGACCAATCTAATATAATAAACATGACAATCCCACCTAAGTTAATTCTCTTATTCAGTTCAATACCAACAAAACTATGAAAACATTATTTTCTAGAGCTATAAAATAAAAACAAATTCAACTGGAAAAAGAAAAGGTCAAGAGTATCAAGGGAATTAACAAAAAATGCAAAAGAAGATAGCTTATCATTACCAGATCTAAAACTATATTATAAAGCAGCAGTCATCAAAACTATTTGATACTGAATATGAAATCCAGTAGTGGACAAGGGAGAATAGTGTGTTACCCAGGACAAAGCAGTCAATGCCTATGGTAATCTATTGTTTGATAAACCCAAAGACTCCAGTTTCTGGAATAAGAATTAACTACTTGACAAAAATTACTGGGAAAACTGGAAAATAGCATGGCAGACATTAAGCATAGATTGACATTTCATACTCTATACCAAGATAAGTTTGAAAAGGATATGTGATTTAGATATAGGGAATGGTACCATAAGCAAATTAGGAACACAAGGAATAGTTTACTTGTCACATACACAGAGAAGGGAAGAATTTATGATTAATCAAATGATAGAGAACAATATGAAATGCAAAATGGATAGTTTTGATTATATTAAATTAAAAAGTTTCTGCGCAAAGTAAATACAACCAATCTTAGAAGGAAAGCAGAATGCTGGAAGACAATTTTTACAGCCAGTGTTTCTGATAAAGCCTTCATTTCCCCATCACATAGAGAGAACTGAGTCAAATTTATAAGAATACAAGTCATTCCCAATTGATAAATGGTCAAATGATATGAACAGGCATTTCTCAGAGGAAGAAATTAAAGCTATCTATGGTCAAATTAAAAAATGCTCTAAATCAATATTTATTAGAAAACTGCAAATTAAAACAATTTTCAATACCATATAACCTATCAGATTAGCTAAACAGGAAAATTATAAATGCTGGAGAAGATGTGGGAAAATTAGAACACTAATGCTTTGTTGATGGAGTTGTTAAATGATCCATACATTCTGTAGAGCAATTCTGAACTATGCTCAAAGGGCTATAAAACAGTTCATACCATTTCACCCAATAATACAACTACTAGGACTGTATCCCAAAGAGATCACAAGAAAGGGAACAAGGTCCACATGTCCAACAATATTTATGGCAGCACTTTTTTGTCATGGCAAAGACTTGAAAATTGAGGGGATATCCATCAACTGAGGAATTGCTGAACAAATTGTGACATACGAATGTAAAAGAATACTATTTTCTATTAGAAAAAATGAGCAGACAGATTTCAGAAAAATATAGAAAAATATAAACTGAGTGAAGTGAGCTGAACCAGGAAAACATTGTACAAAGTAACAGTAGCATTCTACAAAGATGAACTTTTATAAACTTAGCTCTCTCAGCCATAAAATGAAACAAGACAATTCCAAAAGGCTTTTGATGGAAAATTCTATCCATATCCAGAGAAATAACTATTGTGTGGATACAGAATCTAAGCATTTTATTTTCTCTCTTTTTGTTTTTTATTTCTTTCTTGTGGTTTTCCCCTTTTATTCTAATTCTTCTTTCACATGACTAAAGAAATATGTTTAACATGATTGCACATGTACAGCCTATATCAGATTGCTTGCTTTCTTTTTCTTTTTTTTTTTTTTTGTTATGACAGATCAGATTTATTGTAAAAATAACTAACTTGGAAAGTACTGGGAATTATGGATATAAGTGGTTTTAATTGACTATCATGTAAAACAGGAGATAAAGACATAGCTCTTACCATCATTTCCAAGATACATTTTTGCTTTAATTTTATACATTTAGGGTATTTGCAAACT
>CM053773.1:70427911-70456398 GCA_028658325.1 Potorous gilbertii
GACTTCTGAGAGTCCTCTCCACCCCCTGGCCTAGATCCGCCCAGCTAGTACTTGGGGTCTGAGATTCAAATGCTCCCAGCCAGTCACTTGACTTCTGAGAGTCCTCTCCACCCCAGCCTAGGTCTGCCCAGCTAGTACTTGGGGTCTGAGATTCAAATGCTGCTCCCCAGCCTCAGGGCTTTTGTCAGCAGGCCTGACTGCTATTCAGGGTAAGATTAAATCAGGTTCTCAGGTGGGGGCAGGGCAGCCTCCCAGGCTCAGTTCCCTCAGGGGGTTTGTGCAGAGACTTTTTGTAATGGAGCTGCTGCCGAGCTCCTGCCTGCTCTGGGAGCCTCTGGCTGCCCGCTGCCTGTGCTGCCGCCTCCTGAGAGGGCCTGACTCCCAGAGACACCCCACTCCCCTCTCAGCCCGTCTCTCTCACTGACTTGTGAGTCTGTGGGTGGAGGGACCTTCGTGGCCTCTGGAGATTCTGTCCCTGACGCCTGCTCGGATCTGCTCGCTCCTCTCTGTGCCATGTGGCCGGGTCTGGGGGAGGGCTCTGCTCCTGTCCAGGGCACGATGGACCTTTGGGATCAGTTTTTCAGGGCTCTCTGGAACAGAAATCTCCTTCTCTGTGTTGCTGCGCGACTTCCACTGTTCCAGAATTTGTTGGGGGTTCTTTTTAGAGGAAATCCATGGGCTGTGGGATCGGACCTAGCATAGGTGAGTCTTTCTACTTCGCCATCTTGGCTCCGCCCCTCTTATCTCAAGATAGGAACAGCATGTCACTGATAACATACCATGGCTATTACTAGACAATATATAAGAGATCATCAAAATATTTTCCAGACAGGATTATAAAATTTCTCTTATTCAGGAATATTCATATTAAAGATGAAGATACACACATTCTACCAGACTGTGAACATAAAACCAAGTAAGAAATTTTATTAGTACTTTGATATGATTAATGTAGAATAACCTTTTCTCTTGCCTGATTGCAAATGCTTTTTGAAGCTAATTTAGAATCTTTCTTCTTACAAACTGCATTATCTGATTTTCTTATCCACCTGCTTCAAGAAAACCCAGGTGTTTAATATGCTTCCTCGAAGTTTAGCCCATACCAAATGGTTATTTAATCCGAATATCTGGGCTGCAAACTGAGCTGCTCCCTCAGGTGAAAGTATAGTTGAACAGCCAAGACCACTAGGCATTCAAAATGAGGACCACACATCCTGAGTTCCCCAATCAGGCGTAAGGGGAGGACAGTTGATCACTGGATATGCAGTGTTACCAGACATTACTGGTCCCAAACCATTGCTTCTGCCAGCTACTGCCACAAATACAATAGGAAGATCATCTCCTTCATACTTGGCTTTAATCTTTAGCGTTTCATCTGGTCCTTTATGGGCAGATGTTACTCAAAGTTCAGAGGGAATTCCATAGTTTCCACAAGTCTTCTAAATTTTTTCATAATGACCAAGGTCAGAAGTTGAGCCCATCAATACCACAACTCTGCATGAACTTTCCACTTTATAAAGCTACTCCACTCTGTATGCCACCTATTCAAAGTTCTTCTTCGCCACCTGGAGGCCTTCAGGAGTCACTTCTTTAAGGTCCCGATATGACTGTTTGTCTTTTTGTTGGATTCTATCACCAGATGGCCAGAGCCTCCAGGAATAATTATCAATAACATCAGCAAGAACAATTTCTTTTGTAGTCACATCAACCCCAAATTCAATCTTCATGTCAACCAGGGTACAATTCAGAAGTAACCAGGATTTTTCCAGTATTTCAAAAATAGTTTGTGTGGAATGACTTATGATATCCACTTCAGTCTGACCTATGTTAAGTCCAGCAAAACACCATTTTGCAGCAATAACCTGTTTTTCAGACCACTGTGGATCATTGTTAGCATCGTCCCATCTCCACTTTAGGTGGGTAGAACTTGTGTTCTTCTTTGACACCAGGATTTCTTTTGAGAAAAGAACCAGTTGCAATTCTTCTACACACCCATTCAATGGGAATCATTTCACACTGAGGTGCAATGAAAGCTGTCTCACCACATTTTTTGGTGAAAGCAGTTTTGATGCCTGCTTCCTGTAACAACTTGAAAATACAGCTGGTAATTTTATTTGAGATTGCAGCTTTTCCATCCAGGTGATTTTTTCTAGCTGCACTGCCTGCTGTGATATGGTCTTTAGATTGCAAGAGGACTTTCCCAGGACTATCCAATAATTCATAAACTTCTTTTGTTTTACCCTCACAGAGCTTCTTACCAATCTTCAGTACTTCAGTGGTCGCCATTTCTCCGGTGGTGGCGGTGGCCAAAGGGTAGACGAGAACCTGGGGAGGAGAAGCGATTGCTTGCTTTCTTGAAGAGAGAGGAAGATAAGAAGAGGGCAGAAAAATTTGGAAAACAAAATTTGACAAAAAATAGATGTTGAAAATTATCTTTAAATGTAAGTGAAAAAAATAAAATACGTAACATTCAAAAAGAATTCTAAGTGCCTAGTCATCACCTTTCTTTCTCCCACCTAACTCTTGGCATTGTTCTTCCATTCACACTAATTTTTGTAAGTTCTTTCATTGCAAGATTCCTGAGGAGCTATTTTGGAGACACAGTTATTACTTGTAGCCTTGTGGAATTAAAATAGTATTAGTTTTACGCATTAGGCACATTTTTGGTTAAAGATTCTTTTGCGGAATGAACAACTGCCATTTATAGCACTGGTTTTAAAGGAAAATGTATCCTGTTCTCAACAGTATTGTAAGTATTTGGAGAATGTTCATATCCTGAATTAGCTTGCCCAAAGTGTTTGAATAATCCCGGTCTATGGTAGGGATTATATTATTAATTATCTAGCATAATTTTTCCTCTCAAACATAGTGTATTATTTATCAACGTGGTATTTAGAATATCCAAAAACAAAAACACATTGAAAAGAAAGACTTTGTCATTCAAGATCCAAGTTTGTTAGAAAAGGTAGGAACAGTTGGTGGGGGCACGGGAGGAAATAAAAAAAAACTCACCACTCCCTTCTTCCAGTTGTAATTCTCATTTCATTTTCTCATAAAATTCCCCATCTTCTTGTTTCTGCCTGGCTTCTGAAACACACTATATCGATATCATGACAGATGCCAAATGCAAGGTTAAGTAGAGATGACCATTTGGCCTTTATTTCATTGTAGAATGTTCTTAGAATGTTTGCCTTTGTTCTGTTGTTTGCTTTTGGTTAAGAGCTGAACCCTTGAGGTTCACTGAGATATGCCCAAGAGTCTGTTTTCCGTCTATCTTATCATCTGGAAACAATAACTGTATAGAATAATTAAAAGTCAATGCTAGCTTTTGGGATATAGGCTCTAATGAAAGAGCCATCTGAAATTAGTACTTAAATAAGGAAGGGTTCAGAGACATGGAGGCTGGTGTTTGTTATGCATTTCAATAGAAGAACTTTGCAGTTAATTGGAAGCTAACTAAAACCCTTGGACACATTTCAAGTCATGTCACTGTTTTTTTTTCTCCCCAAGGAATCTGATAGGCCATGCAGCTTAGTACTTCTTTTTCTATCTTAATTACCACATTGAGTTGTACTAATATGGGTTTACATTAGAGACATGTATTATGATTATAACCGTGGTGAGAATTGTTTTGCCTTTTTTATCCCCTTTTGTGGGCCTCAGTATTTAGTTTATCCTTTATAAATAAAATGCTTGTGAAAAAGTTAAGCACCGAAATTATTTTATGACAATACTACCATTTACATGCCTATGGTAAAAAATGATAGAATGTTTTCTATTACAAACAACTTAATTTACAACGAGATCAATAGACATTTTTTGTTTAATACATGTTAGTGTTTTTGTTTTTAGCGATCTTTATGTTTTATAGACTATAGTTTTCTAAGTATAATTGTTTATCTTATAAATGCATCCAATATTCAATAAACTTAAACAAAAAAAGAGAAATAATAGCTTAAAAAGTTTGAAGGTGAACTTTATTGTATAGTTTCTGTCACAAAAAAAGAAATTCAAATCTAATTTCCTATGGGTGAAATTTCCGTGGTATCATGATAAGAATTTTACTATACCAACCTCTAATATTCATAAACTAATCCTTTCAAAATGGAAATTGCAACATTTCCAATTCAAGACTTTGATAATGAGACTTTGATGAAATAATGAAACATTTTATGTTTTGGTGATGGTAGAAAGTACAATTGCCAGTGTTTTTTCTTAATTTCCATCATTTGCTTTTTGGAAGAACCCAATAAACTGGTTGGAATTAAATAATTTTCATATAACTGAAACCTTTAGTGGTCAAAGTAAGCTAATTTTTGAGGTATAGAAAATATATTTTGCTAACTAGTTTTCCATGTTTCATGTTGTCATATTTCAGTTTTACTTAATTTAGTTCATGGTTAGAATAATGAAAGGCCACAGTACTAAAATGGTTTTCCAAAACCCTTTTTATAGAATATTAAACAAATGAGAAAATCAATTCTGTGTTCAATAACAGAATACATTATCAATTAAGACATATCACATAGATTTATATTCACATTTAATATAGATTCATATACTTCAATGACAGGTCTCACTTCACCCTCATCTCTTCCTTTTTGATAAGACAAATCTGTTCTATCATTAGGACCCATTAGGAAAATAACAGCATTTTGCATATCCCAATTTAAAAGACATGGGGTAAAATCCTTCTATTTAGAACAAAAGTAAATATTACCATATAGCTTTCTGGGACTACTGAGAGAAGTAGAGAAATACTAATTTAAATAAACTTCTAAATAAACTATGTCCATTTGTTTGCTTGATCACATGCTAATTTAGTCTGTAATGAACTAGCTAAGACAAAATTGTTAAGAGCTAGGTCATCCATTACTTTCTAGATTCTACTTGGTCCACATAGATCAAATGAATACTATCTGAATACTTTGAAAACGCAAATTCCTAAGTTCAAAGGATTTGAAGGCCCATAGGAGTCATTTACTTTAAAATAGACATGGCAGGTAGAATCAACCTAAAATTGCCCCAGATACATGAAAATGTATCCTAAATTTAAAGTTCTTCAGAAAAGACTCTCTTTCATTTCATTTCAGTGATAAGTAAAGGTTTTCAGTATTTTTCTCATGTCTAACCCATTGTCTCTGGACTTCATTTTTTCTATTCACTTTTTGTTGTTCTTTTTCAAGCTTTTAGACTTTATCTTCTGTGAAATTCTACTGTTTTGATCAAAGGAAATATAAAGATACAACTAGTTTTCTATATTCATAATACTTATCTTCTCTCATAACAAGTACTGAAAATTTGAAGAGCATAAGACTCCATGCTTGATTTCTGTTTTTCAGTCCTGTCTCACTCTTCTTAGGAAACCCACTAGAGTAGTTTACCATGTACTTCTTCATTTCTTGAGTCATACTGGGTAAGTGATTTATTTGCCCAGGATCACACAGCTTATAAATGTCTGAAGTCAAAATTGAGTCTTCTCGACTGTAGACCCAGCACTCTATCCACTGCAGCAGCTACCTTGATTTTTATCTCTTTCAATTCTGGAAGACTATAGATATTCCTTTATCTCATTCACAAATAGGGCCTAGTTCTTGGATTTAATTGATACAGAAAACTCCCTGGTAAAAAAAATTCTCTTTTACAAATGCAGTTTGACTAGTTTTCTACAAATTACAACCATAGAGAATTGACTAGACCCCCTGGGAGGTTAAGTGATTTGTCCAGAATCACAGAGAAATTTTAAGAAGCTTGATTCAAAACAAGGTCATCCTGAATTCAAAATCAGCTCTCTATTCACTATGCTATACCACCTTCCTCATGCATTAGTAATATATATTCATATGTATTACATATATATGTATATATGTGTGTGTGTATGTGTGTGTATACATACACACAAATAAAATAAATCATCATCACTATGAATTGGTACTAGTTATTTCCAAGTCTGGAGTGGATTTTTGGCTGTCTGAAATTATCATACCAACCACTATCTTATTCAAGAGAGACTTTCTATTCTGTCCCTCTGCTAGAGATTCTTCTTTAATGTTGTCCTTCATCTCATTTGTATATGTTTTGAAAGTACAAATCCATGCAAATATTGTCTCCCCCCCTTATATCAATTCACACTCCTTGAGGGCAGGAACTTTTTTTTCTTTGTTATGCCAAGTACTTCGTCATACCCATAAGTACTTAATAAATAGTTAGAGATTTTTTTTTTTGATTAAAGTGTTAAGTGAAGAGCTGACTTTTTGTTTAAAGCATTTGGTACTCTTCATGTGAAATGACCATATCGCATAATTCCATGCCTCCACATCTTTGTTCATTCCATCCCATATGCCAAATATACCTTCTTCTTCATGTCTATGTATAAAAAGTCTATTTATTGTTCAAGACACATTAAATGCTGTTTCCTCCCTCCCTCCCAAAAGCTCTCTTCAGACTCATTCACTATAAGACATGAACCCTCCTCTAAGCTCTCATAGTACTGTTAACAGAATGCTAGGGATTTTTAAATTCTTTGAGCACAAGAAATATTTTAGTGTTCACCTTTGCATCTCCCACAGCTCCAAGCAATGCCGTATTCATAGTAGATACCCGGTAAGAATTTTCTGAGTGATTGAATGAATGTATGAGGAAAGTTTTAATATCTCTGTATGCTAACATTCCTGTAAGCCAGCTTGAAAGGTTATTTGATGAACAGTTAAACAATTATCACTTCTACCAACAAATATTCAATTATAAGTATCATGTTTCCTACAAAAAATGGAAACATTTGCGTAGTTTAAAAATCAAATGAAGATGAATCATATTACTCAAACAGAAGAATATTTGGTTAAATACATACATTCATTTCTGGTTAATTTTTAAGAGGATAAGAGATCTAATACCACAAATCTTTGTATGAAATATTCCAAAGCACAGTGGCATGTGACTTTTGAATTTCAGGACAGATATAACAATGGTGACAAAGTCAACACCATTTAATCTGGAAGTTACACACTCTTTTAAAATGGCAGTACATTTTGCAGGTATTCTTGGAAAAGGTTTGGTGCTTTAATATGCAGAAAATCTGATCTTAAAAATCAGTCCTATCCTTGTTCTGAAACTAAGGATTCAAGGAAGAGAGAGATAGCATATAGGAGAGGAATTACGTGTTTTAAAAATTTTATGTGTTTCAGATTCTGGTCACCTTAATTTCAGATATGCAATAAATGAGATAAAATATCAAAGTAAAAGGCATTTAGGAATTATAGCATTTGAGATAATAGAACAAATCAAGTTTCAAATATGTGAAAAAGAAGAGATAATAAGATAACATTTATTCCAGAACTTATCAGATTCTCAGAGATGCAAAGTTAAGACGGAGGATAAGATCAGTGGTATCTAACTTGGCAAGCAAGGCATTTTTTTCACTACAGCTTGCACAAAATAGCAAAGACATAAAAATAAAAGTGTCATGAATGAGGACTAAATGGAATAATTTAAGTTTTCACCTAAGAAATAAAACTGGTAAACCATTTTGGGTGAACATACCATGACCAGTCCATTGGCAAAAAGAAAAAAAAAAGAGTATAGAGAAGGTAAAATAAGCTCAGCAAGAGGAGAAGGAATTTATAGTTATGCATATTTTTCCATTGGGTGAGATACATGCATACATACTTACATACATATATACATACACACATATAAAAATAGGAAATGTGTACATTCATATATATACAAGTATATACAGTTTTTATGTATTATACAATTATATATGTGTGTGTGTGTATTTGGTTTATAATAGGGCTGCCATTAGAACATGAGGATTAAGGTCCAACAGAGCAAATTAGCATCTGCATGAATAGTAGCCCATTACATGAGAATGACAGATCGTTTCTAGGCTGATTCCCAAGTTGTCAATATTAATAGTTCAATATGAACGGTATGCTGTAGAAGAGTCATAACTCCCAGGAATGCCCTGTGATAGACTGTTCCAGCAATACATACAAACATCAAGGTCAAATCATTTTTTAAAACAATTCCATTAGGAGTATGGAAATATTTTCAATAAAAATTCCCATAATAATAAATTATTTCCTTTTATTTACCATACATATCAGTAGTGAAATTTTCCTATTTCATTGTGTAGAAGAGGCAAGACATAAAACTTTAAAATAGCTAAAGTGATATCCCAAAGTATATATTATCAGGGAATTAAATAAATAGGAAGGGAATCTTATATCCTTATTTCCAAGTTTCATGAACAATTTTGTTTTTTTCTAAGTAAAATGTGACAAAATCAGTCTCATCTGTAAAGTTCTAATAACACCAAATTCATGGGAAAAAAGTCACTTAAACAATTAAAAATCATCGTATCTGCCAACTGCTTGATCAGTTCATAATTACATAAACAGGGCAAAGCATGGATTCTCAACATATTCCTGATAGTTAAATAATTCTTCCTTTGCTGTGTGAAAGAGACAACATAATAGTATATTAAGGATAGGTCCTTGTATTCCTTCTCCTATTGCTTGATTAGATAATCAATAAATGCTTATAAAGGGGCATTTATGGGCCAAGCACATACAACTTGAACTCAGGGTCACTCAGCCATTATATATTAGAAGTAGGATATGAATTCCTATTTCCTTAATACTAAAGCCTTATATCTATCCACTACTCAACGAAAAGTGGTTACCTAGGTTACCTAGGCTGAGTTGGACATTACTACAATAATTTTTGTTTTATTTCATCAATTGTTAATTCTTTAATAAAATATATGCATCACAATGCTATATATCTTGATGCCATATCCAATACTTTAACAAAAATTTTACTGCCTCTTCCATTTAAATACAAGATATATGTATTTTATTTTTTAAAAGTATTAGATCTGTGAATGAAATACAAGTTTCTGATGTAAACTAGTCACAGTTTAGAATAAAATTTCTGGGATAAATAAGATAAAAGATCAACTGTAAATAATTTTTAATATAATAACGTAAAGCAGATTCACTTTATTTTGGAAAGAATTAGTGAATATATCATTTATATATGACTCTGACCTATGTTCTGAAACCCGTGATTGAGGACTGGTGGCAATGACTACTTTAAGCTGCTGTGCCATCAAATACATTTGGAGTCAGACAAAAAAGCAGTTACTGGTTTCGGCAGGGAAGAAAGGATCACATTGACTTTATCAGTGAGGGGAAAACCATGGGAGATGGCAGTATATTGTACATCAAAGTGCATCATATATTGCTTACAATTTCTTTGTTTTCAATGTGTGGTAAAAATCACTAATGCAATTAGCTAATGGCAAAAGGAGCAGTAGCAAATTCAGGGGGAAATTCTCTTCTATTCTTTGCCTTCTATTGTCAGTAGAAAAAGCCCAAATGGCATAATTTTCTGTTGCAATTTTTTCACTAATGCATTTATTTTGTGTAAAACTCCCATGTTGTCACAAATTCTAGCTGTAATGGAACTATTCTAACACCATGTCATTTCTGAAAATTATGGTATTATAACTTGACAAGTCATTGCAATTTTTGATATATACTATGATAATACAGTTTTGAATTCAGAAAAAAACAAAAAAAGAGAAAGAAGAGTATATAAATATGATGATTATGCATAGATTTAATTATAGATTTGAATACAACATTAAAAATAAGGTACCTGAAGTGTTTTGAAAGGTGAAACAGCCCCATTTAAAGACTAAAAAACAATTTTAGGTGACAAAAAAGAAATAATGTAAAAAGTTTTAGTTGCTTTTTACAAAGTTCTTGGAAAAAGTCCTAATTATACATGCAATATAGAGTACTTACAACTTATTTCACAGGGAGAGAGAATGTCCCAGATAAAATTTAAAACTCCATGAAATTATGCTGGAGAACTTTAATAATTAAAGTTTTCACTCAACATCACCATCAACAGCATGGACTCAACATAATGGGCAAAAAGCTCTCAGGATTGTGACTAAATGTATAGTCATGGAAAAAGTAAAATATTTTTTATACGTCACAAAAATATAAGTAAAAGTAATATGAGTAGAGTCAAAATATATATCAAAAGAAGGAGAATAATATAGCATGAATAATGAGCAGGATGAAAACAAAAGAACAAAATCATTGTTAGAACTAATGGTAATAAGGAGATTACTTATGAAGTATTCAATATAATTAATCGAAAGTACATGATCCATATGAGATAATTTTAACAAGATATAAAAAGGATTAATACATACATAATATTATATAAAATATACATTTGCAATTCCATGATATGCACACACACACACACACATATACGTATATATATATATATATATATATATATATATGCCAATTAAATAGATGGAAAATTAAGCAATTTGAAAATATCCACAAAAGAAAATATGTTAAATATTAAGGGACATTCTAGGACAATACTACACAACTGATACAACTGAAAAAGAGAGAAATCATCTAGCTACCAAAATAAAGCATAGGTAAGATGAACTCTCAACAGAGAAGAAATAAAAATAATTATCAAAGCATACCATGCATCATATTTTGCTAGAAAATTGAGAATTTATCAGAAATGAATGATTTACATGTCTACATATTTTAATATGTTTACAAAAATGTGAAATAAACTAATTAAATTGAACATGAAATAAAGATGTTAAATATTCTGACCTCAAAATAATTGAATTGAACTAGTCACAAAAGATACCAAAGTGGAGAGGAAATTCTGCTCTTGATGGATTTGTGGATCAATTCTGTCAATTTTTTAAAAAAGTGAACACATATGAAACAAATTCTTCCACTAAATTCAAAATGCAAATATTCTACAATGTCTTTCATGAAACAAATATATTATATTTTTTGTCTTTATTTATTAAGTGAAAATAGGTGAAGAAAAATGTTAAACTTTGAATGCTAGCCAGCATGTAATTTTTCAGGTAAAGATGATCCCATCTGTGGATTACTCAGGCTCCTGGGGACTTCTCCTAGGTCATGCTGCTTACCTTTTGGCCATCTCATGGCAAATTAGGACATCTCTCAGAGAAGATATGGTGAGTAGCCAACGGTAGTCAAAATTATAGCAACAGAGTTTTGTTACTTGTTACCAGCAGGAGGGTTATTGAGGGTAATACTGGAACAAAGTAAGTATCTATGGATTTCCTTTACTCATCATCTCTTAATTTCTCTCCAATTATTACTGGAGGGGAATGAAAAGTTGTTTTTTTTTTATCACAATATGCCCATATGTAGGAGTTAAACACTCTATTGATGCTAACTTTTCCTTCAAACTCATTTCCTGCCATAATAGTGACATACTGTGCTTTAAAATTGATCACAATAGAAGATGGCAGAGTAGAAAGACTCACCTATGCTATCTCTGAACCCATCGCCCATGGATTTCCTCTAAAAAGAACTCCCATTGGCTTGGCTTTGCTGGTCTCCCACCCTCTGCTGCTGCTCTGCAGGTTCTGCCTGCTACTCTCAGGTTTCCTGGGGCCCTTCCAATCTATTGAGCTGGCTGCTCTGCGCTGTGTGCTGTGGTCTGCCCGCCACGGAACAGATCCTTTCCATAGACCTTCCAGTCTCTCCTGAGCTCTGAATCCCCCACAGTCTGTCTTCCATTGGATTCTCCACCTCCAAAATTTGGTCAGATTCTCCTTTCAGAGATAACTAAAGGAGTTTATCCAAGAGCTTAGGTGAGTCCTTGCTCTCACTATGCCATCTTGGCTGTGCCTCTCAAGAACTTTCTAATAAATATATATTTTAATAACAAAGAAAAAGGTAGTTAAAACAAAGAAAGAACATTTTAGCTATATATGTTACTAAAAGACTATCAATTTAAAAGATTAAAACAAGATCTTTAAAATGTCTACAGTACATATATACATGTAGATGTACATACATAGAAACACATGTGTATATATGCATTTATACATATACATATTTACATATGTGCATGTATGTTGTCCCCAAAACCTTACTGTGACTTTAAGCTCTTAAGTGTTAAAAATATACTAAGTGGACTCTGGAGACAAAATGCCTTCCACATCTAGAGAAAGAATTATTGATTTGAATGACAGAATGAAGCGAAATATTTTTTCTTGTGTTATGGTTTGTTTTGTTTTGTTTTTTTTCCTCATGGTTTCTCCCATTCATTTTAATTCTTCTATGCCACCTGACCAATGTGAAAATGTGTTTAATGAAAATTTATGTGTAGAATTCACATAAAATTGCACACTATCTCAGGGAGAGGGGAGGGATGAGGAAAAAATCTAAGTCTTATACAAATGATTGTAGAACCTGAAAATAAATAAATTAATAACAATTCTAAAAATACTGCACTAAAGATATGGTGATTCAGTGTATAGAGTTCCAAACCTTCCTGTTTTCAAGTGTGGTCTCAGACACATATTAGTTATGTCACTTAAACATGTTTTCCTCAATTCCTTATCTCTAAATTGAGCCAGAGAAGGAAAGGCAATTGCAGTCATGACTCAGACATTACTGAAGGAACTGAACAACAAAAACAAGGGTATACACAGTATGCAATATCTGTGTACATATAATCGATAGATAAATGATACATCTGCTATAATCAAATTGGCTTTGCAACAGGCATATAAATATGATTCAACTTTAGGAAAACAATATAAACAAGTATATTAAAAAGTATCAAGAGAAGATACTAGATAATACTCATAGATCCAGAAGCAAACAGACAAATCTGAAAAAAAAGTGTAAGTTTTTCTTCTTACAAGTCATAGGAATTGGAAGGTCATTTTTTAATGTAAAAAGGAAATATCTAATGCCCCCCACAAACAAATAGCATGAATTTTCATACTGAGAAAACACTAGAATTTTCCCCAACAAATCCAGGAGTAAAGCAAAGGTTTCTCCTTTCATGTCACTTATTTAATATAAATAAACCTTAGCCACAACAAAAAGAAAAGAAAATGAATTTCAAAGAAAGGCATAGGCAATGAGAAAAAATAGTTTTTATTTGTGGAAATCTCATAAGAAAAACAATAACAAAATTAATTAGGACACTTACTTGATTAAATCATTGAGATATTATAAAGTCCATGAAGAGTAACAACATTTATATACCCTACAGAAAGTCCATGAGAAAAAAAATGAATGAAACAATTGAAAAACTGTCTATTGGGGTATACTAATAAACTGAACTGATATAATTTCAAAGTATATTCAAAGAAAAAACACTGAATTAAATAATTGGAGGAATATTTAACATTCTCATCAGGGCCTAGTCAATGAAATAAAAATAAGAATTTGTAAGAAGGAAGAATTTAGAGATTTTAGACCTAACAATTTAATAAAAGAATATTTTGCTGACCTACACAAAGTAACATAATTCATTTGGAGGGAAAAAAATAAAGAATCTTAATAGAAATAATGAAAAACTAGGGAGGTATGAAGGCAAACAGCAATCATCACGACTATTTTGTCCTGTCTAAAACTAAGTAGATTGGTTGATTAGGTAAGGTAGGATCAGACACTAGCAAGCTCAATAACTCAATAGTTGACAAAACCAAGAAGACAAATAACTTGAGAATAAAATTCCAGTTTGACAAGACCTACCAGGAAATCTAGAAAGTAATTTGGCAGAAATAAGATTTTAGTCCAATAACTTATGTTATATATACTATTAAGCACAAATTGGAAATGAGACTTAAATTTTAAAAATTACAGTTTTTAAAGAAAGGAAATAAGTCAAATAAGGTACCTCTTTTGAATTTTTTAAAATTTTTCATTCTTTAGTTCAAAATTCTTCCCCTACTCTATCACTTCCTTCCAAGAAGAAAGCAAGAAAAACAAAACATATTAAAATATGTAGACATGTAAAACACATCTTCTTAGTCATGAAATGCACACTGCCACTAAAACAAAGGACAGGAAAGAAGAAAATATGTTGAAGTTCTCATTGTGAATCCACCTGTTTTCTACATGCAGGTGAATAACCAATTTCACCACGAGTCCTTTGGAATTGTGATAGGTCATTATGTTAACCAGTGTTGCTAACATTTTCAAAGTTCCAAATGTCCAATTATTACATTATTCTTCTACTGTGTAAGTTATCTTTTCCTGTTCTCCTCAACTCAGTTTATATCAGTTCATATAGGTCTTTCCATTTTTTTCATCACTTTCGTAATTTTTATAGCACAATAATATTGCATCACCTTCTTATATCACAAAGTGTTCAGCCATTCCCCTTTTAATGGACATCCCCTCACTTTCTAATTCTTTGTTATCACAAAAAGAGTTGTTACAACTATGAATATTTTTTGTCTTTATTTGATCTGGTTAGTATGTGACCCACCTAACAGTATCACTGGGTCAGAAGGTGTGTACAATTTGATAATCTCTTGGGTATACATTCACATTCTTTTTAGAATACTTGTATTCCATATTCCCTCCCGCATTTGTCAGTTTCCTTTTCCTGTCATCTTAGCCAATCCAATGGTATAAAGTAGTACTTCAGAGATGTTTTAATTTGCATTCTTTAATTAAAAGTGATTTAGATTATTTTATATGGCTACTGATAGCTTTGATTTTGTCCTCTTAAGAAGCGTCTTTTCAAATACTTTGAAAATTTTTTAGTTGAGAAATGTCTCTCCTTTTAAATTTAACTTCATTTCCTATACATTTAGATCTGGGGCCTTTATCAGAGAAACTTTCTACAAGATTTTCCCAACTTTCTACTTTCCTTCTGGTTTCATCACATTAGTCTTCTTTGTGTGATATCTCTTCATTTTTATATCATCAAAACAATTTATTTTCTGTTTGTTTATGCCCTCTTTCCCTCTCAGTAGAATTGACAGGGAATTTCTTTCCCATTTCACTAATTTTCCTATGGTGTCACACTATGTCTAAATTATGTGACCATGTTCAGCTTATTTTGATACATGATGTGAAATTTCGATCTATGCCTAATTTCTGCCAGAATGCTTTCCAGTTTTCCCAGCAGTTTTTGTCAAACAGTGAGCTCTTACCACAGGAGCTGGGTTCTTTCAGTTTATTGAATACTAGGTTACTGTTTTTATATGCTTCTGGAGACTGTGTGCCTAATGCATCTCACTGTTCAACATCTCTATTTTTTACTCAGTTTCAAATTGTTTTGATGATTGCCACTTTGTAATATAGTTTGAGATCTGTTACTGGTAGGCCTCTGTTCTTCATTTTTCTTTTCATTGATTCATTTGGTATTGTTTACCTCTTAATTTTCCTCCAGATGAATTTGTTATATATTTTTCCTACCTCTGAAAAGTATTTTTTTAGTAGTTATGTTGGTATGACATTGAATGAAATGAAGAGAGAAAAAAGACTAAGGAATGAAAATCAAAGCAACTCTAATATTTTACCTCACAACCAAAAAATAGGCAGAGATAAGATTGGAACAGTTAGTGTTGGAGAGGTTGTGGAAATACAAGCACACAATCACATTGTTACTGAACTTCATTCAAAACAATAATGAATTAAATAAATTATTTGACAATCAATCTATCAAAATGTCCAAAATATTTTCATAGATTAAATTTACAAAGTCTTCTTCAAATTAATAAAAATTGTCACATAGCTGGCAGAATAGCTAGTAGCTGTGACTGTCATTCCAATATAATAAAAATGAACCAACTACCAAAATTAATGTATATCTTTGATGTTATACTAACTGAATTATCAAAAGGAATTTTTTATAGGACTATAATAAAAAAAGAAAATCATTTAGAGAAACAAAAGTTAGTACATCAAGCAATATAATAAAAAAATTCAGGGTCATAAATGTAAGAATAGCATTTCTAGCCTTCAAAGTATAAGTCATCAATATTATGTAGTACTATTTAAAAATAAAATTGAAGTGTATCAGTGGAAAATATGACAAGGGAGAGCCACTAAAAATGAAACTCAACAGACTAGTGTTCAAAAGACCATAAATTACTAAAAGAAATCCTTATTTTATATAAAGCAACTTGGAAAACAAGAAAGCAAGATGGCACTAATCTGATTGTGGCTGCAATCTTATGATAAGGTCTTCCTTAGTAAATGGAAAATAAGATATATCACATAATATTGGATATGATGCTATCAAAAATGTGAAGATACACATATCATATTACTTTCATAGCTATGAGTTGGAAGTATATTTTGAATCAAATAAGGGACAGAGACAATTGAAAAAGATAGAACAAGGAAATGATTCCATGAAACTGAAAAGCTTCTTTAAAAACAAAATAATGCATACATGATAACGAGGGAAATGTTCAAATGGGAAAAATATCTTTGTATCACTTTTTTCTGATGAATGTTTTGTATACAAGTTATGTAAACTTTACATATACATACAAATATTGTGAAATAGTTTGTATATCTACCTCATGTACACATGTAAACAAATATAGTTATGTACATAATGCAAAAAATATATGAATGTGTGTACACATATACGTAAATACATGCACAAATATAGAAGACAGGAAATCATTAGGGAGCTGGACATTAGCTAACATTTCTATAGCATTTAAGGTTTCTAGAGAACTTAGAGCATAGTCTTATTTTTATCTGAATTTTATTAATGAGCAAGGCAAGACTGAGAAGTCTTAACTTATTAACCCTTGTACACACAGCTAAGAAATGTCTGAAGCTGGATTTAAACTAAGCTTTTCCTGATTCTACTTTATCACTAAATTTCTTCCTAACTGGATATTGTAGAAAATATTCTTATTCCATCAAAGTTGATATGCATGGTTCTGTCGAATTCTATGGCAAATAAATTGAAGTGTTGAGTAATAAGCTACTGTGTTGTTAATATCATGCCATCACTACTACATATTGCAATAGTTGAGTTAAGAGGTGGTATGGTTCTGTCCAGGTCTCTGAGTACAGTCTTTATGGATCAGAAGTCAGAATCATAGCCAAAGAATTCTAAGTTACTGTTAACTGCCTTTTGACTAAAGCATAGGCTTTATATAGTTAAACTGACTTCCCTGTCATGATATTTTTTAACAACAATGAAATAATCTTAATGGTCATTCTGCTAATTTAAAAATGTTTTACTTGGATTTGTGCTTTGAAGCCTTACAAAAGTAATAGGATTAATTGAGGCCATCTAATATGACCTTATAAAACCTATTGACCACTGAATCAGAGAATTGAAAGGGATTTCAAGCTCAGGTAATATAATCTATGTATACAGAAGAATGCCTTCCATGATATCTTTGACATGTGCCTATTTACTCTCTACTTAAAGACTTCCAGTGATGTAGAACTCATTTTCTCCACAGGCAGTCTATTGTTCTTTGAATTGGTCACATTGTTAGATTTTTTCCCCTGTAATCAGACTCAATCTTGCTGTCTTCTATTTGTACTCATTGTTCCTGTTTCTGGCTAAAAGTCAATGACCACAAGTCTAAGTCTTCTTCAAAATGACAGACCTTCTACTACTTGAAGACTGTTCTCAATTTTCTTAACTTATTTTCCAGAGCAAATGCTTCCTATTCTTTTGGGAACTTCCTCACATTAACTCCCTCCATTTCTCTCCTTCTACATAGAGTCTGCCTTTTTTCATTATCTAGATTGAACTGTGAGATCCAGAATGAAATTAAATACTTCAAATATAGTTAATAATTGCAGGGCATGTGAAATGACTATCTCTTTCATCCTGAAAATAATTCCTCTGTTAAATTAGCCCCTAGACTGCATTAGGTTTAGAGGGATCAGGACAAATTGATGAATCTTATTGAATTTAAGATATGTTAAAACCACCAGCTTAATTTTCCATGTGCAATATTTTCTAGACTCACCTACTCTACCATGGACTTAAATATTTGTTATTTTAATGTCAGTTTTATCCCTATCAAATATGGGAATAAAGGAACTGTTTCAGCACCTTATTCTACCTTGTTCATAAGATTTTTTTGGACCTTGATTTTAATTTCTAATAACTTAGCCATAAGCATTTCCATCATATCAAATGTAAGTTGAATAAAGGTGTTAGTGATACCTTCACAGATATAGAGAGTGTTGATGGAAAAAGCACTGTTTTGAGGAGTCATATATTCTGGATTCAATAGATGACTTAATAGTTGTTAATCCATTGGAAAATCATCTTATTTATTTGGATCTTATATTTGTATGTGAAAAATGGGAATAATCTTTACTTCTGCTGCCTACCTACTATAGTTCTTGTAAGATAAGTACTTTGTAGAATTTAAAGTCCTATGAAGGACTTTAAAGGGTGTGTCAAAAGCTTTAGTGAAGTTTTAAACTTTGCACTAAGATGTTTGGGACTCCTTAAATAACCATGATGTGAAATAATAATAGAAAAAGGAATGGATAA
The DNA here is from genome assembly GCA_028658325.1 of Potorous gilbertii. Taxonomy (NCBI): domain Eukaryota; kingdom Metazoa; phylum Chordata; class Mammalia; order Diprotodontia; family Potoroidae; genus Potorous; species Potorous gilbertii. The sequence goes on from CM053773.1 coordinate 70,446,260, forward strand.
AAAATGTTGAAGAAAACAGAAACCAATGACTGTTTTGGGAAAACCACATTACACTTTTCCTGAGCTTAATATTGATCATTGATTCACTGATGAGTTTTTGGATAAAATCACTAAGACTTGAACCCACCTAAATGCATTATCATTGAGCTTTCCAACTTGTCACATATAGAAAATCTTACCTATAGAGAATGTGTATGTTATATGATGCAAATTGCCTGAAATTAGCTATAAAACTAAATGAAAATAAATCTACAAATTCTTTATTAAAGCTTTATAACTTACTACATGCATATGCATTTAATAGAGAATATATCCATATTTTTACTATTTTTTTAAAATCTTAAATAAGCCATCATGGAAGCAGACACTTTTACTAGCACCTTATATTTCTGAAAGTATAAAAAAAGAATTTTACGCCAAGAGTGCAGAAATTAAAGTTGAAGCTAGAGGAGAAGAAAATAAACCCAAATAGGCAGCAGTTTTATGAATGAACAGAAAAAAGAAATCAGTCCATAATACCCCTCACACATTCCTCCTGTACCACTGATGTTCATTCTCTAGCAAGGCACAAAACCCAATTCACAGATTTTTCCCTTGAAATCTACTGAGCAGTTTCCGTGATACTGCAAAGACCACTATTGTACCCCTGTCATCCCCACTCTTTCACTTATTTTTTAACCTCTTTCTGTCTACTGACTCATTTCTTACTCTCTACAAATATACACCATGTATCATCCATCCTAGAAAAAAAAAAGCCTCACTTGATCCTTCCACCCCTGCTATCGTCTTATATATCTTCTGCCATTTGTAATTAAATTTCGTGAAAATGTCATATACAGTAGGTACCTATACTTTCTCTTCTTTCACTCTCTTGTTAACCCCTTACAATCTTACCCTTACCTTTCCACCATAACTGTTCTCTCCAAGGAACTAATGATCCCTGCATTGCTAAAACCAATAACCCTTTCTTGATAAACATTCTCTTTGACCTGTCCCAGACACTGATACCGCTAATCACTCTTTCCTCTCTGATAATATGTTCTCTTTAGGACTTTGGAAAATACTCTTTATTGGTTCTCCTACATATCTAACTCTTTCTCTATCTCCTTTGCTGGAATTTCTTCAAGATTACACTCTCCGGGTAAGCATGAGTTCCTTAGGCTTCCGTACTGGGTCCTCTTCTCCCTTTACAGTATTTCACTTGGATCTCATCATTTTCCACTAATTTGATTGTCATTTTATTCCAACGAACTCAAATTTACCTTTCCCCAATCTCTTTGTGGACCTCAAATCTCACATGTTCAAATTACTCTCACTCATGTCAAACTGAATTTTCAGCAGCAGCAGTACTACTACTACTACTACTACTGCTGCTGCTACTACTAGTAGTAGCAGCAGGAGCAGTAAAAGCAAGTTGTATATAGTTCTTACAATGTGCTTTGTACTCTGATAAGCCTTTTACATTTTTATCTCATTTTATCCTCACAGCAACCTTAGCAGATAGGTGCCTTTGTTATCCCCATTTTACAACTGAAGAAACTGAGTGACTTGCCCAGGGTCATACAGTTAATTAAATATTTTGTTCTGTATTTGAATTTAAGTTTATCCTAATTATTGTGCTATAAGAAGTGACAAGCAGGAGGATTTCAGGAACACCTGGAAAGACTTACCTAAATTGATATTAGGCAAAGTGAGCAGAAACAGGCCACCATTGTACACAGCAACAGCAACATTGTGTGATGACCAACTTTGATAAATTTTCAGCAGTACAATGATCTAACGCAATTGGAAAGGAGTCATGATGGAAAATATTACCCACATCCAGAGAAAGGATATGGAATCTGAATGCAAATCTAAGGTCTCTCTCTTTCTCTCTCCCTCTCTCTCACTCTCTCTCTCTCTCTTTTCTCTCTTCTTTCATATTTTTCTGATTCTTCTTCCACAACATGACTAATGTGAAAATATGCTTAACATGACCACACATGTATAGCCCATATAAGATTGCTTGGCAACCTGGAAAGGAGAGAGGGGAAAGAAGGAGGGATAAAAAAATTTAGAACTTAAAATTTTTTAAAAGTGAATGTTGGAGGGGGGGTATAGAATGGAGGGAATAATAATTGTGAAAAAAATTAAGTAAGTTTGTCTGATAAAGGCCTCACTTCTCAAAAAGATAAAGAATTGAGTCAAATTTAATAAAAGATGAGCCATTGATCCATTGATATATAATCAAAATATATGATCAGGTTTCAGATGAAGTAATCAAAGTTATCTATAGACATATGAAAAATAATACTCTAGCTCACTCTTGATTGGAAAAATGCAAATTGAAACAATTCTGAAGTGTTACCTTATTTATAACTAAAGTTTGGTTAATAGAACAGAAAAGGTAAATAACAAATGTTGGAGGGGGTATAAAAAATGAGACTTCAATGCACTATTGGTGGAGTTGTAAACTAATTTAACCATTCCGTAGAGCAATTAAAAATATTCCAAAAAATCATGCATACCATTTGACCTATTCACTATTAGATCTATATCCCAAAAAGATAAAAATAAAAAAGGAAAATGACCTATATGTACACAAATATTTGTAGAAGTTCTTTTCTACAGTAAAGAATTGGAAGTCTAAGACCAATTGGAGAATGACTGAACATATTGTAGTATGTGATTATGATGGAATACTATTGTACTCTAAGTAACGAAGAGCAAGATGCTTTCAGAAAAACCTGGATAGACTTTAATGGACTGATGCAAAGTGAAATGTACTGTGTAAAAAGTAACAGCAATATTGTACAATATTGTAATATTGTAACAGCAATATGAACAGCTGTGGATGACTTAGCTATTCTCAGCAATACAACAATCCAAAACATGTCTGAAAGAATCCATCCCCAGAGAAAGAACTGATGACATCTGAATACAGATTGAAACATGCTTTTGTAAATTTTATTTTTCTTGAGGTTTTTGATTAATGTTTTCTTTTGCAACATGATTATTATGGATATGTTTTACCTGACTACACATACACAACCCATATCAAATTCCTTGCCTTCTCAAAGGAGAGTGGAGTGGGAAGAAGGGAGAGAATTTGAAATTCAAAGATTTAAAAGCAAGTGCTAAAATATGTTTTTATATGTACATGTGAAAATAAATGTTGAATAAAAGATAAAAATCGATAAATAAAAGTGAATGTTGAAAATTAGCTTTAGATATAATTGGAAAAATATAATATATAAAGTTCTTTCCTTTTCAAAATATAAAACAGAAATCCAAGGGAATATTATCGGAACGGAAATCTTATTCCCAAAAAGTACATAATATTTGGAGTCAATCTGTCGAGGCATCCTTTATAGTTGTATAGAATTAATCACAAAATATTAAAGAAACAAAGAATAACCTAAGTAATAAAATAATATTCAGTGCTTACGGATAAGTTATGTCAACTTAATAAAAATGACAATATTATCGAAGTTAATTCATATTTTAATGTGTTGCCAAACACACTATCATAGAAGTACCTTACAAAACTCAATAAAACAATGATAACCTCATTTGGAAAGAAAAATGACCTGGTAAATTAAAAGAAACAATAAAAGATGATAACATGAAGGGGAGGATAGTACTTCCAAACCTTAATCTTCTCTGTAAAACAGTAATCAACAAAACTTCCTGTAGCGATTGAAAAAAGAGAAAAAATTACATCAATGGAAATTAGTAGACAAACAATTTGGAATAACAAGAGTCAATAACCTGTTGTTTTATTAATTTGAAAATATCTATTTTAAATGCCAATCTGTTAAGTATTTCCGGAAAATATAATCTCAGTATTTCAGTTATTGAAAAGGGGCCCAGACAAGTGTATTCCATTGTATTTCTTCATGAATTCAAGTGGATGTAATATGAGAGATTTATATATCTTACAATAAAAACATTTAGAGGAGAACCAGTTCATATACTTTTGACAGCTATGGGTAGATGACTTCTTAAATAAAGAATAGAAGTATTAATAAAACATCATATGAATCTTTTTATCTAATTAGCAGAAAAGCTAATGTAGTAATTGTACTAATTGTAGTATGAAGTTAATGTATTAATAATGAAAAGGAAAGGGAATGATTAGAAAAATTATTAAATATCTGATATTTTTACCTCAGATATAGATTGATCAATTAATATAATGACATGCCCATCTTTTTATCACTATCTATATCTTACTTTTAATTCCAATATCAATTCTGAAAATTGTATAAGAGTAATTATAATCTTACTACCACAGTGACCTTGAGTGCCGTATCACACAAATTTTGAAATGATTATACCAGATATCATTTTGTCAGTCTATCATCCTGTCCAGAACTCCTACATCTTCAATTTTTCTTCATTTATCACCCCACTAAATGTGCATAAGGAAATATTAATGATATTAATAATAATCTTTTATATGATACTTTAAAGTTTGCTAAAGGTTTTGCATATGACATCACAGTTGATTCTCACTCTAAGTAGGGCGATGTTATTACCTCCATTTTACTGATGGGGAAGAAAAGACATTAATGGTTTCATGCCTACTAAATTTTCGAGGTTGGATTGGAGTTCTAATCTTCCCAACTCCAGTTCTAGCACACCGCTCACTGAATTGTCTAGATACCTAATTAAAACATTTGTTAAATTATTTTCATATATGTTCCTAGAAACTCATTAATTTTACATGACCTTAATCCATGTACAATGTGATAGAAACATAGAATACTTCTAACTAAATTGTTTTGTATAACTCCTCTCCTATCATCGTAGCATGGATATAGATATGACTTTATTAACAATAAGTAAAAAATGTGTTCTGGAAATATCTGAGACAAAAACGAGCTTCTCGATTTTCTTTGAGACTTGTAACGATCCTATACCTTAGCAGTTTCTAAATTTTCATAAAACCACCAAAAATTAAATTTGATTTTCAAATACGCACTGGTTCCCTGCATGTTGGCCTGTCCCATAGCTTCCAAACGCCACTAAAACTGCATTCTAGAAGATATTGTGTTCTTGAAAGCGAGGAAAGTCTAAAATTCTGCCTAGTAACACAGAGCTGAAAGGTATTACTTAACATTTGTCAAATGTGGACTGCACATAATTTATTATGCCCAATATATTGAGTATCTGTCCACTATTAGGTTGTGTAAGTACAGAGAGGCTTATCATCTCAAAGGCTGATCAAGAGGACATGTTTGGTTTTTTGCTATTGAAACATGAAAAAATTGGGACAATAAAGGGCATGACTGAAGACAAAACTGAAAGTGCTGACATACAAATATTATAACTTAACACTCTGATAAGAGGAAATAAGCAACTTCATCATTCTTGACTAATATCAAAATCATAAGGGTCTCTACAGTTCTGTTCCTGAGAACAAGCAGATATTCATATATTCATTGATTCAATCATTTCCTTTGTTCCTTATCATTTATTGACTTTCAGAGGTAGTATTATTGTTTTGCTGACAACATGTTTGTTGATATGTCATCATATCAACTTAAAGGCTTAAGATTTTCTTAAAATACTATTTCTCCTAGATCTCATTTCATAAAGTCATGCATGATGAGAACCATAATAAAATGATGAAAAAATTAGTTCAAAATTATGAAGATATTTTCATAGTCTCCTACATACTATTTTTCTTGCAAGCCAAGGGCATTTTTTATGATTCTCCAATAACATAATTTATTGTTTAGAATGCAAAAAGTTAATTTATGATCCATGTATGTGAACTTCAATTGCCTTGGTGCTTGTTTTTTATGATTCCTCTTACAGATCAAAGTACATCAAGAAATGGAAGAAAATATATCCATTGTTATTTCATTAAAAAGAGATAAATAAAAAGGAATTACCTGGCTGTTTTAGGCAATATGCAAATAAATAAGGTAAAGTAGCTTTTCAAGCAACCAAAATATAATCTCATTCTAAGGGGACCCAATCCTTATTGATTCTTTCACTAATCTTGCTTCACCATATTAATTCATAAAATTTGACTTGTCATTTTCCTTTTGAGTAGAAATTTAAATAGAACAAAATGTGACAGAATATGAGTATAAAGTATATAAGCTAGATTTGTCTAATGCAGATCTCTAAAGGTAAATACACACAAAATGAACTGATATATTCATTCAATAGACAATAATTGTATCGAATATTAAGGGTTTAATTGAATTAATGGTATTATACTTAAGTTCTAGGAAGTTATCCAAGTCTTTTTGACTTGCAAAAAAATTATAAGAATTTGATAAAGTATTTACACTTTACCCTGCATACCCTTGAAAGAGATAAATAAGATTACAAGGACTATTAGAATGAAGCAGTACAACATTAAAAAAAGAAAAAAAGAGAGACTTGTTCAGAAAAGTCAACAGAAATACATTGTTAAGACAAATGAGCAAGGTGTCAAAGGACTTTGCAAATATTAATAACTTAATTTATGGGGAAGAGCAATGATGGTGGAGTAGAAAGATTCACATATGCTAGCTCTGAACCCACAGCACATGGATTTCCCATGAAAAGAACTCCCAACAAATTCTGGAGCAGGAAGCCACGCAGCAATGGAGTGAAAGAGATTTCCATTCCAGAGAGTCCTGAAAAACCAACCACAAAGGTCAATTACACACCAGAAGGGAGCAGAGCCCAGCCCTTCCCTGACCTTGTGGCACAGAGAGGAGCAGATCCAAACAGGCTTCAGGGAAGGAATCTCTGAGGGCTGCAAAGGTCCCTCCACCCACAGACGCACAGGTCAGTGACAGAGACATCTGGGCTGGCCCAGAGGAGATCGGGGTGTCTCCACAATTCAGGCCCCATCAGGAGGCAGCTACAGAGGCAGACAGGGGCAAGAGGCTCCTGGAGAAGGCAGAAGCTTGGCAGGTGCTCAGGTCCATTACTGAAGGTCTCCACATAAACCTTCGGAGGGAACTGAGCCTGGGAAGTGTCCCTACCCCCACGTGAGCACCAGAACTTAAGCTTACATTGAATAGCAGCCAGGCCTGCCACTGAAAGCCCTGAGGCTGGGGAGCAGCATTTGAATCTCAGACCCTAAGCACTAGCTGGGCAGATCTGGGCATGGGGTGGAGAGGAATCTCAAAAGTCAAGTAACTGGCTGAGAAAATGCCCAGAAAAGGGAAAATAAATAAGACCATAGAAGGTTAGTTTCTTAGTGAGCAGATGTTTCCACCCTTCCTTTCTGATGAGGAGGCACAAAGCTTACCATCAGGGAAAGGCATAGGAGTCAAGGGCTCTGTATCCCAAACTTCTGAAATAGATATCCAATGGGCTCAGGCCATGGATGAGCTCAAAAAGGATTCTGAAAATCAAGTTAGAAAGGTGGAGGAAAAACTGGGAAGAGAAATGAGAGAGATGCAAGAAAAGCATGAACAACGGGTCAATACCTTGCTAAAGGAGACCGAAAAAAATGCTGAAGAAAATAACAACTTGAAAAATAGGCTAATTCAACTGGGAATAGAGGTTCAAAAAGCCAATGAGGAGAGGAATGATTTCAACAGCAGAAGTAGCCAAGTGGAAAAAGAGGTTCAAAAGCTCTTTGAAGAAAATAGTTCTCTCAAAATGAGAATGGAACAGATGGAGGCTAATGACTTTCTGAGAAACCAAGAAATCACAAAACAAAGCGAAAAGAATGAAAAAATGGAAGAGAATGTGAAATATCTCATTGGAAAAACAACTGACCGGGAAAATAGATCCAGGAAAGACAATGTAAAAATTATAGGACTAACTGAAAGCCACATCATCTTTCATGAAATTGTCAAGGAAAAATGCACTGATATCATAGGACCAGAGGGCAAAATAAGTATTCAAGGAATCCACTGATCACCACCTGAAAGAGATCCAAAATGAGAAACTTCTAGGAACATTGTGGTCAAATTCCAGAGTTCCCAGGTAAAGGGGAAATTATTGCAAGCAGCTAGAAAGAAACAATTCCAATATTGCGGAAATATAATCAGGATAACACAAGATCTAGAAGCTTCTACATTAAGGGATTGAAGGGCATGGAATAGGATATTCCAGAAGTCAAAGGAACTAGGACTAAAACGAAGAATCACCTACCCAGCAAAACTGAGTATAACACTCAGGCGAAACTTTCGATTAAGTGAAGAACTTTCAAGTATTCTTGATGAAAAGACAAGAGCTGAAAAGAAAATTTGACTTTCAAACACAAGAATGAGAAGAAGCATAAAAAGTAAACAGCAAAGAGTAGTCATAAGGGATTTACCAAAGTTGAACTGTTTACATTATTTCATAGAAAGACAATATTTGTAACTCTTGAAACTTTTCAGTATCTGGGGAGTTGGTGGGATTACACACGCACACATACAGGTCCACATACACACACATGTACATAGGTGCGTGTATACACACATACACACATGCATGCAAACACAGAGACAGAGAACAGAGAGTGAATTGAATAGGAAGGGATCATATCTTAAAAGAAATCAAGGTAAACTGTGAGAGAAATGTAGTGGGAGGAGAGAGGGTGAAATGGAATGGGGTAAATTATCTCTCATAGAAGAGGCAAGCAGGAGATTTCTTAGTGGAGGGGAAAAGAGGAGAGCTGATAGAAAAACATGAAGCTTACTCTCATCACATTCGACTAAAGGAAAGAATAAAATGCACACTCATTTTGGTATGAAAACCTCTCTTACAACACAGGAAAGTGGGGCAGAAGTAGATAAGCAGGGTGGGGGGGATGATGGAAGGGAGGGTAATGGGAGGAGGGAGCAATTTGAAGTCAACACTCTTGGGGAGGGACAGGATCATGAGAGAGAATAGCAACAATAGGGGGCAGGATAGGATGGAGGGAAATATATTTAGTCTTACACAACATGACTATTATGGAAGTCATTTGCAAAACTTCACAGGTATGGCCTATATTGAATTGCCTGCCTTCTCAAAAGGAATGTGTAGTGAGGAAGGGATGGGGAGAAGTTGGAATTCAAAGTTTTAGGAACAACTGTGGAGTATTGTTCTTGCTACTAGGAAATAAGAAATACAGGTAATGGGGAATAAAAAGTGATCTCGCCCTACAGGACAAAAGAGAAGATGGGGATAAGAAAAGGGAGGGATGATAGAAGAGAAGACAGATTGGTAGTAGGGGAAATTAGAATGCTCGGTGTATTGTGGAGAGGGTAGTGGATAAATGGGGAAAAAATTTGGAACCCGGGGGTGGAGCCAAGATGGTGGAGTAGAAAGACTCACATATGTTAGCTCTGAAACCACAGCCCATGGATTTCTGCTAAAAAGAACTCCCAACAAATTCTTGAACAGTGGAAGTCACACAGCAACACAGTGAAGGAGATCTGCATTCCAGAGAGCCATGAAAAACCGACCACAAAGGTCCATTGCGCACCAGACAGGAGCGGAGCCCTGTCGTGGCCCCGCCGCCAGGCACAGAGAGGAGCAAGCAGATCCGAACAAGGTTCACGGATGGACTCTCCAGCAGCTGCGAAGGTCCCTCCACCCACAGACTCACAAGTGAGTGAGAGAGACAGGCTGAGGGGAGTGGGATGTCTCTCGGACTCAGGCCCCCTTGGGAGGCAGCAAAAGAGGCAGTTGCAGAGGCAGAGGCAGCCAGAGGCTCCAAGAGCAGGCAGGAGCTCCATTACAAAAGGTCTCTGCATAAACCCCCTGAGGGAACTGAGCCTGGCAGGCGACATTGCCCCACCTGAGCACCAGAAATTAAGCTCCCATTGAATAGCAGCCAAGCCTGCCACCAAAAGCCCTGAGGCTGGGGAGCAGCATTTGAATCTCAGACCCCAAGCACTAGCTATGTGGACCTAGGCTGGGGGGGAGAGGACTCTCAGAAGTCAAGTAATTGACTGGGAAAATGCCCAGAAAAGGGAAAAAAAATAAGACCATAGAAGGTTATTTTCTTGGGGAGCAGATGATTGTGCCATTCTTCTCTGATGAAGAAGACCAATGCTTACCATCAGGTAAAGACATAAGAGTCAAGACCTCTGTATCCCAAACATCTGAAATAGATATCCAATGGGCTCAGGCAATGGAAGAGCTCAAAAAGGATTTTGAAAATCAAGGCAGACAGGTGGAGGAAAAACTGGGAAAAGAAATGAGAGAGATGCAAGAAAAGC
>CM053773.1:70456898-70480542 GCA_028658325.1 Potorous gilbertii
GAGGCAAGCAGGAAACTTCTTAGTGGAGGGAAAAAGAGGAGAGCTGAGAAAAAAAAAACCATGAAATTTTCTCTCATCACATTCGACTAAAGGAAGGAATAAAATGCACACTCATTTTGGTATGAAAACCGATCTTACAATACAGGAAAGTGGAGGAGAAGTAGATAAGCAGGATGGGGGGGGATGATGGAAGGGAGGGTAATGGGAGGAGGGAGCAATTTGAAGTCAACACTCTTGGGGAGGGACAGGATCAAAAGAGAGAATTGCAACAATGGGGGGCAGGATATGATGGAGGGAAATATAGTTAGTCTTACGCAACACGACTATTATTGAAGTCACTTGCAAAACTACACAGATATGGCCTATATTGAATTGCCACCCTTCGCAAAGGGAATGTGTGGGGAGGAAGGGATGGGGAGAAGTTGGAACTCAAAGTTTTAGGAACAACTGTGCACTATTGTTCTTGCTACTAGGAAATAAGAAGTACACGTAATGGGGAATAGAGAGTTATCTGGCCCTACAGGACAAAAGAGAAGATGGGGTAAGGAAAGGGAGGGATGAAGAAGAGAGGGCAGATTGGTGATATGGGTAAATACAATGCTCAGTGTATTGGGGAGGGGGGAGGCGACAAATGGGGAGGAAATTTTGGAACCCAAAATCTTGTGAAAATATTGTAAAAAGTTAAATAAATTAATTTATTTGAATTAAACAAAAGAAAATTTGGATCCCAAAATTTGGTGAAAATGAATGCAACAAGTTAAGTAAATATATATTAAAAAATAATAATAGTTTAATTTGCCTACTTGTAACAGGTTCCCCTAAAATGATGAGCTATTCAATCTCCCCCTTCAGTCAGGTAGAGAAATATATTTATTGAAGGTAAATATGGTCTTCTAAAGTTACTCAAAGAACTGTGCCTTAAGGATTTCTTGGATAAATTCTATTGTTCAAAGTTCAATCTTTGAAATATAACAGTTTTCAAAGACTTGCAGCATTATTGTTTTTATTTTTCCCTCCTACCATGGCCTGTTTTAGTTAAATGTAATACTGTCATTTCATATACTGTTCTGAAGTTGGCATTTTACATTTTGCAAATTTCTGGCCCAAATAATTTGAATTCATTAATGATTTCTTTTTGTTTTCCTTTTTCAGGTTTTGCTATATATTAGGTATTTTTGCACTATTAGATTATTTTGATGAATAACATTTTTGTGCTTCATCTTTGTGCTCCCTTTAAAGCTTCATATTTTAAAGTATTTTAAGTTGGTCTTTAGAATAGTGATGAAGCACATGATCTGGAATTTCTGCTTAAACAGTACCCTATTGCTCATTCAGGTGGTCAATCCATAGCAAACAAATGAAAAATCTAATTACTTAGAAGAGAAAAATATGGAAAAAGGAAAACAAATTTGAGTCGATGAGGATAATGAGAAGAGGAAGAAACCAAAAAGGTAGGAAATGAAATGAATTGGGAAAGTATAAAGCATATTTACCATTTAATGTTTAAATTATTTTACGTAGAATAATGTTCTGCATGCAATAGTGCTCAGTAAAATTGATCAAGTCTATTTAGAGAATAAAGGAAACCCTTCCTCTGGTATCTTTTTAAAGAATAAATAGTAATATGATTATTGGATTAATTACTAATTGTTAAATGAAATAGTCTGTTGCTTGTTGGGTTGATTTTCTTTTCTACACTTCAAATCTGGGGACCGAACTGGAGAAAAAAGAGACAAACCGATGTTTAGAGTCTGTTCTCACTAACCTGAAAGCAGCCTCTTGTTCTTGATCCTGGTGAGGTGAAATGTTATTGTTAAATTCTTACTTTTTGTATGGAAGTAAAATGTGTTGGTGAATAAGCACTTTCTAAGTTGTTAGAAGAATGAAGTTACTCTCTTTGCCTTTGGCCACAGGAATGATCTGAAGCAAGCCACTGAGGGACTAATTGTCACACATTATATTCCAGCCCATAAAATAGGGGTGTAATGATGATTTCTGTTTCAAAATTTGCCTGAGTGCCCATTGCCTTCAAGGTTTTATCACCTGCTTCCAGCTATATTTGTACTCTCCCAAAAGACAATACTTTTCTCATTTTCTTCATAAATTGTTATTTGGGGAAATATGAAATATTTTTAATCAAATGCCAAAATGTAACTTATTTAAACAAACACCTGCACTTCCACATAGATATTTAAAATAAAAAGTACCCTGCTGACTCAAATGATAAATGAAAATATTTCATAAAAAGCAACAAAGTATGCTATTTAATAAATAATTAATAGTTTAAAAAATGATCATGAAGCTGACTTGAGTAAACCCTTTCTCTTCTCCCCAACTCTTAACATCTGATAATGAGAAAATAGTTCTTTTCCTTAGATCATATTAAACAAATATTGGGAGTAAGCTTACATGCTTAGATATGGACTCAAGACATGTGACAACATAGGCAAAAATTGGTTATTTCATAGTTTGATAAGAGAAAATAATTTTAAACTGCTTCCATATGACCATACTTTGTGCAGTAGCTTATTGACCCTCTTATTGGTTCTCATATGTGAAATATTATCAACCCATTCAATTCTTTTTTGCTGATTATTTCTCATAATTAGAATATAACTCCTTTTCACATCTTCTTCATGAAACCCATAATTTCCTTGAAAGACCAGTTATGCAACTCTTTCCAGCACCTAATACCTTAAGTTTTTCTGAATATTTCAATCTCTATATGTTAACCTGTATAACATTATCCAATTTTGTCCAAGGAATATAGGATTTTTTCAAACTTAAGTTGCAATTAATAGAGTTATGTAAACATTTTATTATTAGCCATAGATTTACATCTAGTTATTGATATGAAATATTTGTTAATATATATAGTTCTAGATTTATAGATACGTAAATTCATATATGTGTCTACATACAATATACACATGCATTTATGTGTATGCTTTCACCAATACAACATAAGCTTCTTGAAGAGAGTATTTCATTCTGTATCTCTATACTCAAATTTTATCTACAGTACAGTACATGTTTAATAAATGTTTGTTGTTTGTGCTATGTATGACAAATGAAATTAAGTCTTAGGAAGCAGATTATTAATATGGTATTTCTGATTTGATATTTTGTTAACACTGATCACATAAATGCTGTGGAATGACTAAATGACACTATTCTGTACTGATCTGGAGAAAACAACAATAACTAGAAATACTATTTCTGGATTTATGTCTATAAACTCATTTTATTTCCTTAAATTCAGTGGAAAATAAGGTTGAAAAGGATGCTAAAATAACATTTAATAAGGCTCCTCTCTATGATTTTGAACCCCCACATTTGACTTCTAGTTGATTGTCAGAGGAATGTTTTTCATAACACAATATGTATAGTGACATAAATTCTGAACTATGAGTTGAACACAGCAATCTTCTAAGTAACAGACTACCAATAAAAAATGTCTTTTGGGTCATGGGGCCTATTTCTGATTTACATGTCCATTACTCTTCAAACTACACATATAACCAAGGTAATTTTACACAAATTACAGAAAAATCTGTTTCATAAACTTACATGATACCCTTAAACCTAGAAATTTTTAAAAATTTTCATATGAAAGCTTGATATTTGGTCTTGAATAGTGAAAAAGATGGAGCTCCCTGAAATGTCATTGATGACCTCAGTGTGCCCCAAAGTAAAATAATTTGAAATATGTATCTTTAATGATTAAATGCCTATATAATCTAAAGTTCCAATACAAGTGAATAGCCCATGATCAAGATTCAGCTACATGAAAGTATACAGCCAGTATTTCTTTTAACTAGTCACTAAGCAATTGGTTGCTTTTCCATTGTGCTCAGATATGACATTCTTTAAAGAATTTTTTTTTGTCATTATTAAAGGCATCAACTATATTTTTTATAGTATTCTTATCTCTCTGGTCTCTGAATATATTTTAATTCATTCTTTTTGGTTGACTACTCACTGCATTAGTAGAATCTTTATCTTCTCTATCTCCTTTGACTTTACAAGAAATTCTTCTCCAAGTAATTTTGCCTCAAGCACCCAGACTATATGTGGAAAAAGAATATCACTTTTTACATAATATCATCTTATACTTTAATTGTAGTCTTCTTTGTTGAAGGGAAATGTAGACTAGATTCTTTTGAAAATTATTTCTTTTTTTTATTTAATCAATTTGCTGGGAAGATATCACATATACATTAGTTTGATTGTTGTGGTTATAGTAACATGTCTATTATTATTTCACTTACATTAATATAGAAAAATAAATGAACTTTCAAATTAAACCATATTTCCAAACAGAAGATACTAAAAGAACTCTGACATATGAAAGTTTTAAAACTGGTACTAACAACTGAGAACTGCTCTTGGCATGAATTAAAAAATTCAAGAGATTTGAAATATTGAAATAAAATCATAGAATATTAACTTTGCTGATACTGGCACATATTAAATGGTATATCTAACTATGCATACTGCATGTTTGCATGTATCATATGACACTTTTTTCTAAGGAACATTTTACATATCCAGTATCATATTTTCCTAAAGACTTAAAGTTAAAAAGCAAAACATTTAAACATCTGTAGTCTGTATTGATTAAAAACCTGAACCCTATACCTAAGTTTCCAATATATGTAGAAGATTCAACTACATAGGGAGAGATAGAAAATTAGTATCTTTTTTTTCTGTTGTCTTCTTTTGTTATATCTTCTGGAAAGAAACATTTGAAATAAATATTTCAAATAAAATCTTTTTTTTCTGTTTGTTCTTCTTTTGTTATATCTTCTAGAAAGAAATATTTCAAATAAATATTCAAATAAATAAATTCAAAAAAAAATTTTGTTATATCTTCTGGAAAGAAACATTTCAAATACAGATAAAACTATCTGTAACTTATTAAAGTTTCCCCAAAATTGAAAAAAAATACTTTTGAAAGTTTCCATTTTCCATAGTTTCACATCTGAATATTTTGAGCAATAATTCTAAAGACTGGATAAAAGCAAAAAATAAAAGAAGGCTATGATAAAAAGAGACCTGAAATTAAGTGCTCCTGCCAAAAAGTTATTTCAAAATACAGACCTATTTTTTGAAAATAAAACATTAATCCTTTCCACAGTTATTAAAATGGAGCAAAATACTGTTGTTTTAAAAAGTCTGTAGGAGTATAAATAGCTACAGATAAACTCTTGGTTGTAATTTTGAATTTTAGCTACAAAACTAGCCCCCCAACCCCATAATTATACTGCAGGTTTGGAAAAAAAACTGATCAATCAGTTTGTAAACCCTATCATTTGACAGTGAGATGGAAAAAATAAGATTTGTAGGGATAAAATTGTACTGAACATCAGGTCCTTTAACTTCTCTGGGTCAAAGATGCTATGTAATCTCAATTCTAGAAATTATAGATAATTCTGAGGCACTGAAACATGCACTTACTGAGAGCAATCGCCTTTAATTCCTATGGGTCTTTGCAGCTGAGTCCAGTCTGGAGCGTTATCACAATTACCAGGAAAAAAATAGCACTGTCAACAATTGCCTTGCTTGTGATTAGGCACTTATCTTTTGATGTTCAGTTACCTTCTGCTTGTTAACCTTGTCATGGAGGGGAACTGCAGAGAACACCCGACCAAATGGATCCCGAAGTAATTACTGTAATTCAGGGAGAAATATATTCACTAGAGGCAGGCAGTTCTACCCTCACAATCAACCTCTCTGCAACTCAAGGAAAACACAAACATGGCCTGGCTCAGACAAATTAGGCATGAACAAATGTTTCACATTAAATGAGTTAAAGGACCTTGCTGAAAATTACAAGGGCTGCTTAGGGAAGCAATGAATCCCATTAAGGCAGAAATAGGTCTCAAAGAAAGGGGGCTGTGTAGGGAAAGTCACACATATTTGTAGTACACTGTTACCTTAGCAAGGGCTATTCTAGTCTCTGGAATAGTTTTCAAAATGCATCAAAGCTGATAATGGCACTCTGCTTCCTGGGAGGCAAATCAAAAGGGAGAGAAGTGAAATTCCTTGACTAGAAAGATAATAAGAAAATAAAATATTGTCATTGTAGGAATCTAAGCAATTTTGCTATTTAAATATCAGGATGGAAACCTTCACTTCATCTCAAACTGACATTTTTTTCTTAGAATTTTAAGATATGAATTCAAACAGTACACTCCAGACTATATGTGGACATCAATAGCTAAGCAAAAATTATTTCCACTTTACTGTAGCTAGGTCTTGTGCATCACTATATCTAAGTGTCTGTCTGTATGAAATACTTGGTTTTAATATGCATTATTCTTTACTCCCACTAGACTGGAAGAAGGGCTGCTGTGGGTTATTATAGTTTAAACTCTAATGAGAATGGGCTCTGCTCCATTTCCCACTTTTTTGCAGCTTTGGTGATAATGTAATTCATAGGAAATACTACCATGAAACCATTTTGCTGGTCCCTGAAAAAAAAGTGTAAACAATCATTGAAGTACATTCCATACTGAAAAAGAGGAAACAAGAAAGAAATTGAGGTGGAAAAAGTAGAAAAAAAGATGTATGTAGTAGGCCCTCATAAATATGTTTCAAATGTACATATTTTCAAAATAATGGAAGGCTAGAAGAAAATCATGTAATGCACCTTTTAATGTGGTCCTTAAAAGTATCACATGTGTTTGGCATATGTGTTGAGACTCTAGTGGAGGAAACTGTCCTCTGTTAAAAATCAAATGAATGAATGAATGGTCATATTCTAAATGGTGCAACATTAGAAGAATCCTTCAAAGAAACTCTCAGGACACAATTTATATTATCATAGATGATAGAATCATAGATCTTTCAGCAGAAAGAACCTTAGAAACCATGGAGGTAAACTCCCTCATATTTTGGAGGAGAGAACTAATGTCCAGACTTGCTCAAGGCTAAAAAGACATAATATGGTATAGCTGAGATAAAAAAATTTAGCTCTTGCCACACGAAATCTAACATTCTTTAAATTGCAGTACACTGTGTCTTCCATTTACAAATATGGAAAATAAACATCAAAAAGACAAAAACAAATGTGTAGTGACAAAGACAACTTAGTATAGATTTCAAAGGGCTGTTATACCTATCTTTTTTAATTTGGTCATTACACACAGTCCTTGTTTACAGGGATAAAAAGTAAAGCCTATTCTGTTTCCATGAGTGAAGGAAAAAAAGAAAGGAAATAAAGAAAGCGTTGATTAGGCAAGAAAGGAAAGAAGAAGAAAGGAAGAAACAGCCTGCAGAGAGTCTATCTCAAAGCCTATTCTCTAAACCTTTCTAGTTTAGTAGGACAGCTACATCTTGCTTCAGTGTTGTAGTCTTTGAGAGGACATTTGAGATTCATCTCAGAATGAGGATGGCTATCATGAAAAATTCCCTGCCCACAGTTCAATATATCCATCCACATATATTTGAATATTCATATATACATATGAATATAATTTCATCCGGCCAGTCATAAAAGATATTTTAAGATTACATCTTCAAATATGTGTGTATCAAACACACAGCCAGTAGACCACAGCCACCTGGATTAAAACCAGAACTAGACTGACATGTAATGGGGACATATTTAGAAATAAATAAAATACATAAAAACATCAATGATGCTATATATGGTTTTCTAATATAAAATGGAATCTCTACGGATTCTTACATTTGGTTTCATGAGCCCTGTTTTTATTTGAGTTTAACACCACTATTCTAGAGTAGACATTTAGAAACTGATTATGTTCATCATCTCTAGAGCTCCCCTAAGAGAAGAGTATGGCAATATGTTCCTAATATTTCAGCTGTTCATTACTAGGGAATAAATAGAGAATAGCAAATGAGAGAAAGTGACACATTTCTGACTGAGATCTACATTGCGCTGCCTACGGAAGAAAGTGAAGGTGTGATCTGCTTAGAAATCAATAGAAGTTATGAATTTGGAATAAAATGTGCTAAATATCGTCAGTCTTCATGCAGATTTTACTTAAAGCTGACATACATTGAAAAAGTTACAATTAATTTGCATTCAATATGTCTAGCATATCACACTTTCCACTGGAAGACAAACTTTTTTCTGTTTATCATCCTGAAAGACTGTCCTGCCTTTTCCCCATACTTAAAAAAATCCAGAATATTTGTAAAATGTTCATGAAAAGAAAATAAATGAAACCAGTCCTAACTTACCTGCTGCTTCATAAACCACAGCATATACTACTATTCCAGTGTAATGACACATGTGAATTTCTATCCAACACTTATATTTTCATTGATATGCATTCAAATGTTTTCTGTTTTATTTTAGAGGCAAAGAAGAAAAGGAATTTTACATAAGGAAATATGCCATACATATTTTCTTATGTAAGATGTAATTTCTTTTTGTAAGGTCATTTGACAAAGGTTTATTAAGCACCTATCAAAAATGAGGCATTGTGCTAAGGTTGAGGATGCAAAGACCCAAAAAGAAATTAACCCTATCATCAAGAATCTTACAGTCGACTGACTGATGGTGATTATTTTCCTATCTAATATATGTAAAAACTAAGTAGTATCCATTAACTTAACTATGATATTTCTTAACGAGGGAGTCATACATAGTGCTCCAGGATTTGATAGGATTCAGACATCAAAATTTTAAGTATTCCTCGGTATCACCAAAGCAATATTCACAACACCAGGGACAAATATGAATACGTTGGCACAGTTCTGAATCACAAAGTATAACAGACTCTCCATGTGGAAGGCAGAAGAAAAACATTTATTCAGACACCAGAAAGCCAAATCCATCATAGTAACCAAGAAATCAATACACATTAACATGGAAGGGAACAAAACCATTCCCAAATCTCATCCCTCACCTTAGTCAGGGCCTTCTCACAAGCAACCACAAGCCTAGATGTGCCAACCTGCCTTGCATCCTCTCTCCTCTGCCCCAACTTCTCTCAGCAACTTCCTCTCAGTTTTGCTCCACCCTTTCTCTTCTACGCATTCAACACACTCCTCCTACCACATGTGACTTAGGATTCAATGTGATTAAAGCAGGTCACATGGGTCGATTAATGAATGGGAAAGATCTTCACATTTAAATTACCATTACACCTTCTTCTCTTGTCCTACTGATTAATAACTTCTATAGAGGCTATCAATCCATCAACAACCATGTGTAAAGTTGCTGTCTTCTTGACACTCAGGTATCTTTCCATGGAATTTTGAATATCATTCAATAAACCTAATCTGGTTATTTAAACTTTGTGTACCTGTCTTTTTTTCCCTTTCTTTGTACGTTGATACAATGTTGATTTAAGAGAGACATCAACCACTAGTGAAAGACATAATATAAGTAGGAGAGATTGATCTTAACTCTATTCTATCTTTACAAGAAACTTAAAAACTATAAAACAGAATTAATCCAGTAACTTTTCTCCTCCTCCTTGTTCTTCTTATATTTTTGTTCTTCTTCTCTCTTTCTCTGTCTCTCTCTCTCTCTGTCTCTCTGTCTCTGTCTCTCTGTCTCTCTGTCTCTGTCTCTCTCTCTGTCTCTGTCTCTGTCTCTCTCTCTCTCTCTTTCTCTCTCTCTTTCATTCTAGAAAAAGTCCAAAATGACATCAGTATGTTAGAGTCAACGTACAGCGTTTCTGGCCATGGGTGATCAGACCAACTGAACTCAGAATGCTCTATCCCAGGTCAGACATAAATAATCCATATGAATATTTGGGATGAATTCTCAAAATCTGTGCATCTTGTGTTTCTTTTCAGCTATTTCAATGCTGCTTTGCTCATAAAACACCTTCTCTGATGAGAACATATCATACTGGGCAGTTCTGTGCCCGTGTCTCCAATGCCATGCATTCAATTCCCAACTCTCAAGAGAGATATTGAGAGTTCTGGTTCCATGTTAGTGCTTGTCCTGTGTGAAGTGGTCACATATACATTTCTAAAATGTATATGTGTCCAATTGATCCCCTCTACTCAGTGAACTCCAGTAACTCCCTAGTACTTCAAGAGTCAAAAAGAAAAGTATTTTGGTACATGTAAAATTCTTCGGAGCATCATCATTTTCCACTTTTCTAATCTTAAATATTCCTCCTCTCCATATACATTATGTTTCTGCTATTCTTTCTGGCCACCTTTTGTTTCTCATACATGACATTCTAACTCACATCTCTGGTCATTTCTATAAGCTGACTCATGGATGAAATGTTCTATCTCTAACCAGCTACTTCTTATAATTTTAACCTTCCTTCCTGACTCAGCCCAAAAATGACCTTCCACAAGAAATTCTTTCCATTCTAGATACTAGAAAATGGATTTTTCATGGGTTCCATGAACTTGCTATTTTTAATTTACTATTTGTAGAATTGTTTAATATAGTTTCCTTTACTGTACTGTATTTTTATGCATTCAAAAGTTTTATTTTGAGAAGTGGTTCATAAGCTTTAAGATATTGTTGAGGAGTCTATGACATAAAAGTACAATCTTCCTGTCTCACGTTACTTTTCATTAATGATATATGCCTTTCATAGAAATGCACATAACTCTGTGTTTGTGTATGTGTGTGTAAGTACAGAAGGTAAGCTCCTTGAGGGAAGAGATTTGTATTTGTACAACCTATCACAGTGCCTGGCATAAAGTTAACACAATGAATGCTATTTAATGACATCGATACGAAAGAGTATTAGACTTTGAGTAAAAGCACCTGTGGTAAAGTCTTAGTAGTTCCTTGTCCCTGTGCAGAGAACTAGTAGAGAACAATCTAATTGAACTTCAGGGTCTGGATCTATAAAATGAGAACAATGCCACTTCCATTACTTATTTCATCAATTCTTTTTGAGAAAACTGTTGATACATAAAGACATTCTCCTTGATTGGAAAGTTGGAGTCCTGAGAAAGTCACTAATCCTCAGTTTGCTTACCAGGAAAATATTACTTACATAACAATGTTCAGAAAGGGGTTATGAAATAGAATGCTTTACAAATGAAAAAAATGTTAAGCATTTACTACGTACCAAGCACTGTGCTAAACACTGGGGATATGTCTCACTCTGCACTCAAAGAAGAAGTTCCATAAACACATGAGCAAATATTGTTATTGCATTTCCTGTACAGGTTTTTACAATAAAAAACCAAGTATATGTAATTATATTCAGTTTTACTAGGCACTAAATATATTCAGTGACATTTCCATGTATGCTACAGATAACCTCACTCACAATTTTCTTTTCTTGTTTTCATGTTCTCATTTCATTTTTCTTTTTTCTATAATTTACCTCTGGGGCCAAGTCTCTTTAATATTTTATAGGTTTCTATAATGCAGCTTTTTCCTATCACAGAGAATCTAGTGACAAAATGTTTATTTTTTCTTTCACTTCCTCCTCTTTTTAATGGGAAATTAAACACTTTCAATTAAATGTTTTTTAATTAACTCATACATGCACATATGTGTGCATATATATATATATATATATATATATATATATAAATGTGCATATACAATTATAAATATATAATATTTATATGTATACATATAAAATGAGAAGGGACAGCAGTAGTTATTGTCTCTGATATACATATAGATGCATATTATATCTGAGTGACGAATATAGATGTATATATAGGTATAGATGCAGATATATATTTATATGTTATTATCAGACACAATATGTACTAGTTTCCTTTTTATAGTTACATGCTCTCTCCTACACCTTGAAAATATATATTGAATTAAGTCAATAATATGTTGGGAAAATGACATTTCGTACAGAAGAGTCAATGTGATAAAGGAGAAAATCACTGAGTTTGGAGTCAGTCAGCAAACATTTATTAATTAACAGAGTCAGCTAGTTCAGTTCACTCAATTAATGAGTCCTCTGTACAATTGATAGCATTGATGAAGGGTTTGGGGGTTTGAAAAGTGCTTTTATATAAGCATCATATTTTTTTGTTCACAAATCTAAGGTAAAAGTTATTTTCTCCCAATTGGCAGATGATGACACAATCTGAGAGAGACTAAGTGATTGGACAGGATTATACAGCTAAGTAAATAGCCAAGGAAGGATGAGAACTCAGGTATTCCAGATTTCATGTCTAACAATCTATCAACAATGTAACCTTGTTTCCTCAACAACAAACTTCACTGACTTTTGTTGAATGTCTCTATTGATAGGGGGACACACTACTTCCTTAGGCATTATCTATTGCCCTAATAAAATAATAGCTCTAATTCATAAGTAGTTTTTCTGCAAATCAAAACTAAATTTGCCTTTCTTGGATCTTGAAACATTGTTCTTTAAGCTCTTCTCTGGAACAAAATGGAAAAAAATCACCAAAATAATCATATCATATAGCATCCCTTCTAACATCACCACACTAAAATGAAAATATGAAATTTATCTTCATTGTTTGTGGGCAAGTAATATATCCACATAAATTTTCTCTTCCTAGAGCAAGTATCCACAATTCCTTCAAATGATCCTAATGCCATGATTTCCAGGTCCTTAAATATATGAGTCACAATCCTTTGGATTTTCTCCAGATCATCATTGCCCTTCCTAAAACATAACTTCCAGAATTAAACACATAATTCAGGATGTTCTCTGGACTTAACAAAGTCCATTAAGCTTCTTACTTTCCTCTTCCTGGAAACTTTGAAATCCATCATTTCACTGGCGTTCTTGATTGCAGCATCATTGATATATTATTATATTCAACAAAATTTACTTTTTGCATATGCACTAATGCCTACACATTATACCTTTACCATGTAGTTAAAGAGTTGAATTTTTGAGGCAAGATATGACTTTGTTATGTTTACCAATTAAATTTCATCAGAAGTTTAACCACTTTGATTCCACAACTAGTACTCTACTTTTGGCACTCATTATTTTTTCTTTTGACTTCTAATAATAAACTCCTAAGTGTTCCTTTTCTTCATGTCATTCTTCCAATTTGGCCTCCAATGAACTGTCAAAATTATTTTCCTTAGGCATATATCTGACCACATAATCCTAACTTTATAAATTTCATTGGAAACATCAATTGCAATATTGAAATTGACTAATAGCATATGCAATGACCAATTCTAGTACTAGAAAATAAAGAGCTATGAGAGATCATTTCCCTGTCTTCTTTGAGGAGGTGGGTATTAGGAATTTGGGGACTATGGGCATGAATCCTTTGATATAATTTCAAACTTTTCAATGCAATGGTGACTTTTACTGAATAACCTTTCACCCCTCCTTTATATTTTATGATTTAAAAGAAGACTTACAGAGGATTCAAAGGAAGGATTATAATAGGAAATACAGATGGCAAAAGAACAAAAACTTTTAACCAAGTTTTTAAAAGATTTTTAAGAAGCTATTTTTATATCACATCATAACCTGATACAAGATATCTCTGATAAGGTGATGGAATGTCATTAATGATCCAGTGATTCTGTTCTGAACTGGAAACAAATGAGAGATTATAACAACTCCTACATTAGTGATATTCCAAAGTTTCAAAATAGCATGACCTACAAAATCAGTGAAATGTGGGCATTATTATATATTATTTATCTCTATAGTCATTAGAGACTGTTATAAAATGGCTTTCTTGCTATTCCTCAAAACAGGTATTGTATCTCTCATCTTAGTGCTTTTACATACTTAGAATATAATGTGTCCCTATCTATGCCTCCTAGAATTCTTTTTAAATTTAGATTACATTACTTTTTAAACTCAGGTAGTGTCACCATCTACATGAATCCTTTCCTGATTCTCTTAGCTATTAGTCCCTTTAAAAACCTTATATATTCTCTGTGTGTGTGTGTGTGTATATATATATATATATATATAGATATAGATATAGATATAGATATAGATAGATAGATATAGATATAGATATAGATATAGATAGATAGATAGAGATATCCACCTATCTATCTATCTATCTATCTGTCTGTCTATCAATATTTCTATCTATCCCCCTCACTAGATAGTAAATCCTATGAAGGCAGGTTACATTTTATTTCTGTATTTGCATTGCCAGGGCCTAACACAGGGCCTGCCACATCACAGACAGGGAAGAAAATTTTGATTTTTTTATTGCTTTCTGTACAGGGCATATATAGTATATACATGTTCTATGTCTAGCAAATTTTTATTTCGAAGAAAAGAAGCTATGAGTCATGTCCCTTGCATTTTCTCCTTTCAAGGCTTCCCATGTTTCACTAGTTTATCAAATCCATTACTTTCCTGTAGTGCAAGATGGATTTTCATACCAAACTGAGTCATGTTATTCCCTCCTTAAGTCAAGTATGATAAGAGTAAGCCTCACTTTTTCACTCTCACCTTCATCTTTTCCCCTCCATTAGAAAAACTTTTTCTTGCATTTTTTATAAGTGATAACTTACCCTGTGCCTTTTTGCCTTTTCTCTTCCTGTTATATTACTCTATCACCCCTTAATTTTATTTATTTTGATGTCATCCCTTCCTATTCAACTCACCCTTTGCCCTCTGTATACATGTGTGTGTGTGTCTGTGTGTAATTCCTCCAACTATCGAAATACTGAGAAAAATTCCAAGAGTTACATATATTATCTTTCCATGTAGGAATGTCAACAGTTCACCTTTAGTAAGTCCCTTATGATTACTATTTCCTGTTTACCTTTTCATACTTCTCTGGATTCTTGTGTTTGAAAGTCAAATTTTCTATTCAGTTCTGATCTCATCAAGAATATTTGAAAGTTCTCTATTTCATTGAATGACTGTTTTTTTTTCCCTTGAAGTATTATACTCAGTTTTTCTGGGTAGGTGATTCTTGATTTTAGTCCTAATTCCTTTGACTCCTGGAATATCATATTCCAAGCTCTTCAATCCCTTAATGTAGAAGCTACCAGATCTTGTGTTATCCAGATTGTATTTCCACAATACTCAAATTGTTTTTTTTTTCTGGATGTTTGCAATATTTTCTCTTTGACCTGCCAAGTCTGGAGTTTCTCTACAATATTTCTAGGAGTTTCTGTTTTTGAATCTGTTTCAGGAGGCAATCAGTGAATTGCCTCAATATTTATTTAGACCTCTGGTTCCAAAATATCAGGACAGTTTTCCATGATAATTTCATGAAAGATAATGTCTAGCCTCTTTTTTTCTGATCACGACCTTCAGGTGGTCCCATAATTTTTAAATTGTCTCTCCTGGATCTATTTTCCAGGTCAATTGTTTTTCCCATGAGATATTTCAAGTTGTCTTGCAGTTTTTCATTGTTTTAGATTTGTTTTGTAATTTCTTTATTTCTCATAAAGTCATTAGCTCCATCTGAATTTTTAAAGAACTGTTTTCTTCAATGAGTTTTTGAAACTCCATTTCCATTTGACTAAGGCTGCTTTTTCAAGAATTCTCCTCCTCATTGACTTTGTGGGCCTCTTTTGCCATTTGAGTTAGTCTATTTTTAAAGGTGTTAATTTCTTCAGTATTTTTTTGTGCCTCCTTTAGCAAACTTTTGACTTACTTTTCATGATTTTCTTGTATTGTTCTCCTTTCTTATCCCAATTTTTCTTCCACTTACCTTACATGATTTTTAAAATTGTTTTTGAGTTCTTCCATGGCCTGAGACCATTGCATATTAATTTTGGAGGTTTTTCAGGCAGAATCCTTGACTTTTAGGTCTTCCTTTGAAGATCTAAATCCTTTCTCATCATGTGAAAGAATGGGAGAAAAATATCTGTTCACCAGGAAAGTAACTTTCTATTGTCTTATTCTTTTTTCCCCTTTTTTTGGACATTTTTCCAGCCATTTACTTGATTTTTAGTTTTTTGTCAAGGAGAGGGTATACTTTTGGGACCTGTAAGTTCTCCTTTCCTGCTAGGTGGCACAATCATGGAAGATGAGTTTATTCTTATCCTGGTCTGTGCTCTGGTCTGGGAGCAGGATTCCCTCTCCAGAGCCTCCACTACCTCCACCAAGCCAACCAGAACTCCTCCTCATCCCAGAGTCCCCCCTGAGGTCTGAAGTCCAGATCAGCTGCTCTATTCCCACAGGGATTTTAGGCCAGTGCTCTAACAATGGAAACTGCCACTGCCTGAGGCTGGGGCTAGCCTGCTGCATTCCTTTCTCACCCAGGTGAAAGAGCTTTCTCACTGATCTTTGGTACTTGTGAGTTGAGGAATCTGGTGCCCACAGCTGCTGCTGGTGGCATGGTGCTTTGAAACTTGTTCCAGTCCTGTCCTTGCCGTGGTGTGGCCCACATGGTCTGTGCTCCACTCTGTGCCTGTAGTAGGATGCACTCTGCTCTGTGCCTGTGCTAGGCTTCATTCGCTCAAATGATTCCCCTTAAACATTTTGTATATACTCCCTTCTTTTCCGGGCATTTTAAGTAAAATTAAGAGGATTCTCAAAGCATAGTGTTATTTCATTCCTTCATGACAAGACCCTGGAGTATATATAGTACTCCATAACTAATCTTGAAGCTGTTTTATTTTCTTCTTACAGAAATGCCAACTCCTTAAAAAAAAAGTTTGCTATCAGTATTACTACCTTCCAACTTCAAATACCTCCTTTTCCCTGTTTCCTCCAGGTTGAAGTATTCTTTTTAGCATTCCTAATTTTGTTGCTCTGGACAATTTCCCTTTCTGTAAAACACTAGTAAAAACAATTCTTAAATTTCTGCTCAGATGCTTCCCAAGATGCTATGCAATTCATCAGTGAGGCATTCAGATCCAGATGTGTGGCCTTTTCAAAATCATCATCATCTCACTCACTTTTGCAGTAGTGATAACAGCTCTTAAATCATTGACTTCCTCATAATTCAATAGCTGTTTTATCATTTATGCCCCAGACTTTCCCATGTCACTGTTCTTTCATTGCTCTGGAAAACATTGTGATAGTTTATCCTTGCAATTCTCCATTTTCTTCCTGTATCACCCTCAACTTTACATCTCTTAAACCTACTATCATACTATTCCTTTTGAATATATTGATAGTAATAGCTACTCTCATTCTTTCTTCACACGTCATATTGATCATCTTTTTAAAATTTCTTTCATTAATTTGTGGATTTTTGATGTTTCTGATACAGTTGTGTCACATTTAGTTTTTAAAATTGTGAAGCCAATGCGATATTCATAGCACTTAGAGTGGCCATGGATATTCCAGCACAATTTTGAATTGCTAAATACAATAGACTCTCCACATGGAAGATATAACTAAAACACTTATTCAGACACCAGAAAGTCAAGTCCATCATGGTAACAAAAAGGCATAGACAATAACAATGTAGAGAAGATCATCTCCAAACCATTTCCCTGCTAGGCTTCACACAAACCAGCTCCATTAAACAAATCTAAGCACGCTTCCTGTAAACAAAATGTCCTTTCCACACTCACAGCCAGCTGCATGCTTGTCTGCCTCCTTCAATTGTGACTGTACTCTCGCTAGTTTCCTCTCAGTTCTACTCTAGCTCTGCCTCTTCCTGTTCAACTTTTCTTGTTCCACCTCTTCAGCAAATTCCTCCCACCACAGGCTCCATCTGACTCAGATTTTCATGTGACCCAGGAAGGTAACATGGGCCTATTAATGAATGGGATAGATCTCCCCATTTATATTACCATTACAAAAATCTTTACATTAAAGATTCAAATACTTGGAAATAAGCATTTTACCTTTAAAGTGTTTGGCTTCACTCCTTCCCATAAGAATTTTATTATGCCATGTTTAAGCATATATCATTAGTCTTTGTTACCATGAAAAGACTGATGAGGCATCCCATCTCTTGGTATTTTATCTTACTATATTTTAAATTTACTTTTAGAAGATAAAGTATACATGTATTGGTAAGATTCTACTAAATGTGACAGTTTTAGAAATTGAATTTATATTATTATAGCATTATCAGACAACATTTTGAATTTGCTTTACATTTTACCATTTATTTAATACAAAGTCTATCATTTTACTTTCAGTTCCTTCGTAAATATATTCAAGAAAATAAGTATTATACCTTCTGGTTTTTTGATCAATATCAAAATATTTAGCTTCAAATTTCATTTTTTTATTCCTAAGTCTATTAGACTTTTTTCCTTAAAAGTATTTTGCTACTCTTTTACATGCAGAAAAATGCCATTTTCAGCATCACAGAGAGACAAAGGTACTTTCTTTGGAGTAAGATGACATGGGTTTGAATCTCAACACTGTTGTATATTTAACAATATCACTTCAAGTAATCCAATTAATATCTCTGAGTAAGTTTGTTCATCTTTATAATCTAGGAATTAAACAGTATAGTCTGTAAGCTGCCTTCTTACTTCATATCCCTAACTTTTAGATAAATTTCTCTCCTATTTTGGAGTTCAAGAAATATAAGGAAAGTTATATTTCCCCTTTCCAAAAATATGTCATGTGAAGCAGAGCCAAGATGGCAGAGTGAGAGCTCATACTCAACTAAGCTCTAAGATAAACTCCTTCAGCTACCTCTAAAAAGAGAATCTGAACAAATTTTACAGTGGAAGAATATAATAGGAGACAGAGTGTGGCAGATTTTCAACCCAAAACAAACTGGAAGGTTAATGGGAAGGATCTGTTGCAAGGCACTAGAGGAGTTCACAGCACACAGGCTGTACAGGCACAGACTCCACTGTAGTAGCACTTGCAAGAAGGCCCAGATGGTCTGACTCAGCAGAAGCACAGCAGATCCTCAAACAGCTTAGGACAGTAATCCAGTGGAAGTGAGAGAGAGAGAGAGAGAGAGAAGTTCAGAATCTCAGGTAACAGCAGTAACTGTTCCTGAGATTGTTAGTCTGCAGATTAAATGCCTGTAAATCACCTCGTTGAAATTCCAGAAGCTGAGATGATGGAGTGATAAGTAAATGCCATCCCCATCCCCTTGTTGAACTTGAAAATTCCGTAGAATATTTTCCTAGGATAAATCCTTGCACAGTGGGATCAAAGAGTGAAGCAGTCTCTTAGCCCTTGAAGCTAGGAAAATCATAAAGGGGGAGTTCCTTCTTTTTGTGGCTGAAGGGAGCCAATGCAGAACTGGAGCTGTCCCACACAGCCCCACCTCAGCAAACCTAGAGGAAACCCTGAACCCCAGGGGCTGGAGTCCATAATCTCCAAAACCAGGACCCCAACCACACTTCAGTACAGCCAGGGTAATCGGGAAGACACTATCACTGATGGGGTTCAACAACTGAAGAGCTTGCCAGTGCTCTAGTTCAGGAAACTAGATCTCCTGGGACCAGACTACCCTTCCCCCACACTTAACACAGCTAGCTCCAAGGTAGCTCTTGGGACACTTAGAAAGACTTCACCTGTCCTCTGCTTTGGCACACCACCGAGCTCAGGACCAGGTAAGCTGCAGCCTTTTAGCTTCTAGCAGAAAAAACTAGAGACTACAATACACAAAGCCTCAAATTTTATGCACAAGAACTGTGAGACAGAGCCCCCATTGCTCCAGAAGCAGAGATTCACTTTCAAAGCCAGGAAAAAGAAAAGCATCATGAGCAGAAAGTAAAGCAGGAAAGAAAAGACCATAGATTCTTTCTAAGGGGACAAGGACCAAAACACAAAGAGAAAAGAGGTGAACACTGAGACTGTACTCACATCTGAAACTTCAGAAAGGAATGTCAACTGCTTTCAAGCCCAAAGAGCATTCTTGGAAGAGCTCAAGAATAATTTTGAAAGACAAATTAGAGAAGTAGAAGAACAACTGGCCAATGATTTTAAAAATAAGAAAAAAGAATTCACTGAAGAGAACTTCAAAAGTTTTCCTTAAAAAGTAAAATTGAACAATACGAAAAGGAAGTACAAAGCCTAACTTGAGAAAATGACTGCTTGAAAGGAACAATTGAGCAAATGGAAAAGGAGATGCGCGAATTAACTGAAGAAAACAGTCTATTGAAAATTAGAATTGGACAAGTAGAAGCTAATGACTCTATGAGACATCAAGAATCAGTCAAACAAAATCTAAAGAATGAAAAAAATAGACAAAATATAAAATATCTCATTGGAAAAACAACTGACCTGGAAAATTGATCCAGGAGAGAAAAATCTAAGAATTATTTGTCTACTAGAAAGCCATAATGAAAAAAAGAGCCTGGACAATATCTTCCAAAAAATCATCAAGGAAAACTGCCCAGATGTCCTAGATCCAGAGGACAAAATATTCCCCTAAAGAATCTACTGTTCACCTTTTAAAAGGGATCCTAAAACTAAAAACACCAAGGAATATCGTTGTCAAATCCCAGAACTATCCAATGAAGGAGAAAATACTACAGGCAATCAGAAAGAAACAATTCAATTTTTGAGGAGGTACAGCCACAGGTCCTTACAGCTTCTACATTAAAAGATCAGAGGCACTGGACTATGATATCCCGTAAGGAAAAAGAGTTGTGACTACAACACAAGATCAATTACCCAGCAAAAGTCAGCATAGTATTTCATGCAAGGAAATCAGCATTCAGAGAAATAAGGGATTTCCGGACCTTCCTGATGAAAAGGCAAGAGCTCAATAGAAAATTTGATCTTCAAACACAAATCTCAATAGAGGCATAGAAAAGTAAACAGAAAAAAACAAAAAAACCTTGTTATTCAATATGTGCAGACTGTTTACATCCCTATAAGGGAAGATAATACTTGCTAATCTTGAGAATTCTATAATTATTATGATATATACAAGGAACATACATAGATGGAGGGAGCTGGTATAAAGTAAATGATGTCATGATAAATATGTGATTTAAGGATGCAAAGGAATTGTAATGGGAGATTTGAAAAAGAAGAGGCAGAAAAAGATAAATTACATCCAGGAAAAAATACAAAATCATATTACAATAGAGGCAAAGAGGGGATAGAGATGAGTATCATTTGAGATTTACTTACATCTGATTTGGTTTAAAGAGGGAACAAAAGATTCAGTTATACACAACTTACTAAGTCTGTGGTCTATAGGAAGGGAATGGGGAAAGTAAAGGAAGGGGAGTTTATGAGGGAGGAAAGCAGTACTAATGGAAAAGGGGAGTAAAAGGAAGGGGAGCTGAAAGAAGGGAGGGAAGACTGAGGGAGTTGTTGGTTAAAAATTAAAACTATTGTGGAGAGAAGGGAGAACTAAAAGTATAAATGCAGGGCGAGAATTGAGGGAAAGAGACAGCAATATTAACTGTGAATGTGAATGGGATAAAGTCTCCCATAAAACAGAGGTGGATAGCAGAGTGGATTGAAAACCATAATCCAACAATATGTTGTTTAAAAAAATATCATGTATATATATATATATATATATATATATATATATATATATATATATATATATATATATATATATATGTAATGTAGAAAAAATAAGTAACTTCCTCTAGCTCCATCTCTGCTGCTTTCTGTTATGTAATAATGTATAGAGAGCTAGAAAAAGAAGCCAGAAATACCTGGATTCAAATACTGTCTCTGATCCATACTGACTTTGTGACCCTGATCAAGTTCTTTAATCTTTGAGTACTCTAGGTCCACTCTAAGACTGTTGAAGACAAAATATTGATCTATGCAAGTAGAGGGAAGACAAGGTAGTAAGCATTTTAAAACAGTTACTAAATGTTATGGATTCTGGTATATACTGGGGACACAAATATAAGCCAAACAGAAATGGTGTGAGGTAGGTTTTCACACGAGGATACAACTTTGATGTCTAAAATGTCAGAAATAAAATCAGGAGGCAAATGGAAGCAACAAAAGGAAGTCATCAGTGACGGAAATGGGGCAGAATGAAAGAGGAATATTTTAGGGTGAAGTCACAGCATGTTCCAGCGTGAAAAGAACTCAAACACTGAGACAAGTTCCAGAGTGCAAAAGCATCTAAGGTACAGCTGTAAATTCCAGAACGTCAGAAACTGAGCAGAAGGATTTTTCAGTTTAGTATATCAATAGGATTTTATGCATAGACCCTAATTAAAATGTGGGTTCCATCTAAATTAGATTTTTTAAAAATTTCTCCTGGTCTTTTACTCCTTCCATTTATCTATATTTTCTTTCCATTCTCCCCTCCTATTTTATGGAATTAAGCAAAAGTCCATAGATTCTCTTAGGGTTATTTTGAAGTAAATAGAAAATTAAATATTTAAAGTATTTAAATATATAGAAATATACATATAGCAAATAGTAACACATTAGTAATATAAAATTCATATATAAGTCAAGTATTTAAAATGTTAAATCACAATGTCAGAATGCCTCCTTTAGCCTAGAAGAGTTTTATACTCACTCTCTTGTTCAGAATTGCAGTTTTCTTCATTGCACCTTGTTAACGGTATATATTTTGCTCCCTTCTTAACAGCACAACTCTAAACTCATCTTCACTTTTAGTTTGCCACATCTCTTTCAAAAGCCTTCATATTTTCTTCTTTTATAGAACTAAGTAACTTCCTTGTGCTCCTTTGAGCACATGTAAGTACCTTTACTTCTTCACCCTTTGCCAAAGATAAAGCTTGTTACCAGCCTAAGGTGAATGGGTCTCTTCCCCTAATACCAATATGGGATAGTGTACTGTGGTACCTCCCTTATAGGGTAAGGTGCTCTTTCTCTTCAGGGATGTATTTTTTTTCCCATAGTAACCCAAAATCCTATACCTTGCAGTCTTCTCCAATATTGCACTATTATGTAGTATTCCATCTCAAGGCCCGTTTTTACTCAAAACCCAGTGGAGATAAAGTGCAAAATGGCCCTTCTACCCTCATATATATGTTTCTTTTATGTAATCCCACACTCTCACACATAAAATCTCTGCTACCCCATCTCTCCTAACATCTCTTTTCCCAAAATAAGTTAAAAATTCCTAAGTACATTTCTGCAACAGATGTTAGTATATTGACTACAAATATTTCTATTCTGGACTGATTATAGAGGCTCATAAAGCTGCAGGTATAGAGACATTATCAAACATGCTATGAAAGGGCATGTATGTTGAGAATATATAGCACATTATTTTGAGACAACTTGGTGTCTAGACTATTAACTTTTAGTCAAAAAGATCTAAGATCCAATCTTACTTTAGAAATTTATTAGCTCTGTACTTCTGGCCATGTTACTTAGCCTCTCTCAATCTCAGTTTACTCATCTGTAAAATGGTTTTATTAGCTCCTTCTTTAAAGGTATCACAAGAATCCAATGAATCAATGAGAATCCATTAAACTGCTTTGGCAAATAGTGTTATGTAAAGCTAGTTATTGTCATTATATATCATACCTGCTGAACTCTTCAAAAAAGAAGCTAGGACTCCTCAATGTTAGTATTTACTCACAGTGGAGATCTCAACCCATATATTTCTGCTCAACAGTATCAACAATCACCCAGGCATACACAGGAGGACCTACTGCACAGGTTCTTAAACCTTTTAACGCAAATGCCATCCTTGTGATTCTTTATATTTGCAATTCTTCATAAAGCATAGTATCTGAAGGATTGAAGTTGTGGATGACCAAAAAGGCAAGGTAGATCAGCATGGTGACTAGTAGTGAGCCACACCACAATGTTGATAAGAGAATTGGTTAAAAGCATATCATTTATAAATCATTGTCTGAAAAGAGATGGGGCCATGCTAGGCCAGAGCTCATACAAACTCCAAAAAATAAAACTATGATAGAATATAGGAAAGG
>CM053773.1:70481042-70510623 GCA_028658325.1 Potorous gilbertii
TAATTAACATTACATTAATGTGTTTTATATGATTCTTCAAAAACTATCCAACCAACATATTACATCCTTTCCTATATTCTATCATAGTTTTATTTTTTGGAGTTTGTATGAGCTCTGGCCTAGCATGGCCCCATCTCTTTTCAGACAATGATTTATAAATGATATGCTTTTAACCAATTCTCTTATCAACATTGTGGTGCGGCTCACTACTAGTCACCATGCTGATCTACCTTGCCTTTTTGGTCATCCACAACTTCAATCCTTCAGATACTATGCTTTATGAAGAATTGCAAATATAAAGAATCACAAGGATGGCATTTGCCTTAAAACATGAGTTTTTAACACAGTGAAGTAGCTATGGATAATTAGGGCAAATTCCTTTAACTATAACTAAACGCAGTCTCCCTCCTAGGCATTTCTGGGTCCCCATCATTATCTACTTATAGTATTAATAAAAGTGCACTGTTTGATCTTCTAAAATACCATTAAAGAGTAGCAAGAATATTCTCTTTTTATGCATAAACTGTCATTATTGAATATGTGTAATTTTACTCTCCTATTTATGGACAAGATCTAAACCTGAAGAATAGACAAATGAAGTTAGATTTATTTGCAACTCGGGTCACTGTCAAGATAGGATAACAAAATTGTTGCTTTATATGTAGTTCCTAACCTAATTTTAGAGATAATAACTGAAAGAGATCTCTATCATACTGTACAGAAAAAGATGTTCAATTCAACTTTTCATATGTAAATCGAGGAATGATACTTGGATATGATACTTACAAAATATGCAAGAAAAATAAATAAAAGACCCAGCAAACTGGATTAGAAATTAAAATTCAAAAAGTTTCTCACAGGCTAGGACAAAGGTCTAAATCTAAAAAGTTCAAATGCAATAGAGATAAAAAGTAAAATTTTAGGGCAATAGTATTAATGGCATATCTAGGTCTACAACCTACATCTTGCATCTCTTTACACATGTGCTAAAACAATTTGCCCTTAATTTGTTATGAAAATCCTAAGAATTAAAAGTGATAGAATGTATAAATGAATTTATTGATATGTAGAACATCTAAGAAGTATCATCGTATAAGGGGTAGAGGAAAAGCCTAAGTCAGGAAGATTTGGATGTATATCCTGCTTCTAACACATGCTAGTTATAAGACCAAGGGTAAGCAACTAGTTTCCATGCCCAGCAAATTTCCAGTTAGTATGAATTAAAGAAAAGATATTCATCTTTATTGGTATAGGGAGCTTCTGCAGTGAAAGTTCCCTTAATGGAAGAAATGATAGGTTCAGATCAAAACAGTATCTGTCAACATATTGTCACATACTAATGAACAAAACATCATTCATTTTTATTGAACTTGAAGCTACCACCAATTTCCTACTCATGTATAAAGCCAAACATGGATAATTAGGAATATTCTTATATTTGTATTATATCTTATGAGTATGATGAAAACAACTATTAGCTATTGTCAAATTATGTTCATTATTTCAGTTAAGATGTTCATAAATACATGTATTATTCTAAAGACAGTATTTGATTTATGTTTATATAAAAATGCTCATACATCAAAGATGTCTCATGATATGTAAAGTAGTATTCTCTCCTAAATTTCCTCATTGCTTGCCTTTTGAAAGCTTCTGAACATAAATTTAGATTCTTAAGATCAGGAAATCATAGAATTTTCTATGTAGACCTAGAAGTGATCTCAGAAGAGCCAAATCCACCCTCACACATTTCTTTTACAGATTAAGAAACTGAGGCCCTGTAAGGTTTCCTGATTTCAGTAAAGTCACATATGTAGTAAATGTCAGAACCAGGAGTTTAAGTACAAGTGTGTCATTTAAAAAAAATAGAAGAATCATTTAGCCTTTAGTTAGCAACAATTATTTGAAATGACTTTTGAAGTAATCTGAATGTGACAAACCTTTCCAAAAATATCATATTGTGTAGGAATATAGAGGTAGATGAGAGAGAAACAGAGAAGCAGAGAGATAGATGGTGAGAGAGAGAATGACAGAATTTGAACCAAAGTCCTCTGACATCAATGATAATGTTCTTTCCCCTGAATTGAACAGTTTTCTCTTCTTCTTATAGCCTTTCATGATAGTAATGACCCTATAGCACACTCCATTAGTTGTCTCTCCCATCTTACAATATGACTCATACTTTTTGAGGCATGTATGCCTTCAGTAATTTAATTTATGGCATTTCTCATAAGAATTTTTATGATAATATGCCACAATTTACTTTGCCCTTCCCTTTTCTTTCTTTAAAAAAAATGTATTGAAGTTTTAAAAATATTTTTCATTAAATATTTCCCAATCACAATGTTAAAACAACTAGTATTCATTTTAGAAAAGATAAGTTCTAAATTCTCTTCTTCCCATTACTACCCCAACCCCTGAGAAGGCAAGCAATATGATATCAATTATATATGTGAAGAAATGCAAAAAAAAAGAAATTCTATTATCAGTCATGTTGCAAAAGAAAAAAAGACATAAAAGTGAAAAAAATATACTACAAGGTAGATCTATGGTTCATCAGTTCTCTCTCTTGAGGCAGATAGCATTTTTTATAATGGATCCCTGAAAATTATTTTGGATCTTTGTCTTCATCAGAGAAGCAAAGTCTTTCACAGTTTGATCACTGTTACAATATAGCTGTTGCTGTGTGAAACATCATGTGCCTTTCAACAATGACTTTAAGCTAAACTAAATGTCATGCTTTATTCTTATTTTCTAATAAATAATTTGTTTGCTGGCAGTTTTAATGATCTAACTGTATCTTTCTCTGACTGATGAAGTATTTGGGGAAGAGGCTGTGTATTCACTCTGAGAAAGACTTGAAGAGATATTATAGAAAGGAGATTCAATCCATTATGCTTGCAGTTTGCTTGACTGCTCATAAGGAAAAGGCATTGCAATCTAGGCCTCTTCTTTTGTTATCCTAGAGAGAACTTTTGTTCAGTTCTTTTGTGGCACTGTCATATCTATATTCTACCTTCTAAATAACATTTTCATTTGAAAATTCTGCTACTTGGCTGATCTACAGCTATTATTTATAAAAGCACAAAGGCATGCTTTGTGCTTATGGCTGGGCACACTAATTTAAAAAAAGAAAACTAACCTGAATTCTTACCCCACATGCAAAAATCTCTTTTGAAAGTTTATAAAACTTTATTTGGTTCTTTTGGAGGCATTTGTATTTCTACAAATGTACAACTTGCTAGTGCTATCCTGAAAAGATTAAGTAAGAGAAAGACCTTATTTTGTAATTGAGGACAATATAAATTAACAGATAAGCAAATACTGGACATGTACAAAATAAATACACAATGATGAGTTTCAATAAAGACAGGGAGAATCAGGATGGGATCCTTGAAAAAAACATTGAACTGTGCCTTGAAATCACTCTCCACTAGACATTATTTGATTTATCAATGATCTAAAGTACTTTTAATCTCTATGGAGAGAAATGTAGTTGACAGAAGAAAAGAAGAAAAAAATCTCATTGTCGTTTTAGCACATTTGGCTTATTATGTTATGTTTTGTCTTTTAAGGACATGGTTGAACAGAAGAGGGTCTTGAAGAAAGCAGAAATGAGAGTAAAATCACTTAGATAATCATAAACGAGGATTCATTGAAGGGATGGGAAAATTTAGAGAAGACTTAGGCAATATGAAATAGTAATCTTCAAATACTTCAAGGACTAGTGAGAGGAGTGGAAAATTGGAGAGGGGACAAAACTTGTTTTGCCCAAGCATAATACATTTTTAGGCGTCAGGGGCCAGAGGTAGAAAAATGGGTGAAAAGATATAGGCAAAGATTTAGGCTTAATGTTAAGAAAAACAAAAAAATATACAAAATCTGTAATAATTGTTATTCCATAGTTCATTGGACTGAGGAGTTATATAGTTGGATAATCTTTTACTGGCCACATTATAGAGGCAGTTCTTTTTCAGAAATAGGTGAGAAAGATGTATCTAATGTATTCTAATTGTGATATTATCTGTCCCTTTTTCTCTCTTTTCTTAAATGAAACTAAATGGTACAAGTAGATTAGTTAGAAGTCACTTCCCAAAAAGGGAAACAAATGAGGTATTAGACTACAGTGAAAAATGTAGAGAGAAATAAATGCTATACACACATGCACAGGTATACACATATACATATACATACACATATGTGTACACATATACACATAACTGACAAGCATTCAAACTCTACTGTAGAGAGCACACTTCTGATATGTTGATCACTTTTTTCAAATGCAAAATGTACCCTAGTCAAAAGAAAATAAAACAGAACTATTTTATGGAGAACTCACTCATGGCAAGTGTACGCATGGTGGTGAGAAGAAGCAATACAAGTACACTCTCAAGGTCTCTCTTAAAAACTTTGGAGTTCATTGTGTGATATGGGAGACACTGTCATATGGGAGACCCTGCTTAGCATGGTTTGATCTAAAACCAAAGCAGAATTGAAGTAGCTCAAAAAAAAAAAACCGAGATGCGTAAACTTAGAGAATCCACCCCAAATGTTCACATGGACTATTTTGTCTGATTTCCTGTGGTAGAGCATTCTGAGCTCATACGGATCAGATCAGCCACAGTCAGACAGATTGTAACTTGACTCTAGCATAATGATATCGTTTTGGTCCTCTTCAAGAACGAAGGACAACAACCACACACACACACAGACCCACACAGAAAAACACATGAGTTTGTGTGTATGAATATAGATATATAAATATATCTAACTTCATAATTATGCAAATATATATTATACAAAGGATACATTATATATATATATATATATATATATATATATATATAAATTTATATAAATATATGCATCTGCAAAATTTAGGGATATGTAGATATACAAACATATCTACATTTACATGTTCCTAAACTATGAATTTATTGAAGATCTGAAATATGGAATGAAATAATTTATCCATTTATCAGAAAGTTTGGACATCATTAATTTCTTTTTCTGAAAACATATTGTAGGGAATATTTATATGTAATACAAATTAATAGTCTTTATAATTCTCAAAAACTGATTTGCTTCATAGTATACCGGAAAGAATGTTTGACCTAAAATCATTAAATTCATCTCTTTTTCTGATACTGTATAGCCATAGGAGCATATGTAAAATCCTGAGGTAGAATTATAAGGGGTGTTTGGAGGTCATTAATTTAACTTCTCTCATTTCTAGATGAGGAAACAGGGAAATTTTATATATATATATATATATATTTAATATATATATACTTATATATAATATATATGCTATATGTATTATATATAGTATATATAATATATACTATATATAATATATATATAGTATATATAATATATATACTATATATATAATATATATACTATATATAATATATATAGTATATATACAGTATATATACTATATATATTATATATATATATACTATTATTATTCTCCTTTTTGAACTTCTTTTCTGTGTATACCCAGTCATTGCATTGCTAAGGATTTTTGAAGAATAATTCCAAATTGTTTTCAATAATGACTGAACCCTGTCACAGATCTTCTAGTGCACTATAGTGACTCTTATTTCCATAGTTCCTCCAGAATAAATCTGTGTCCCTTTTGCCATTTTTGATAATCTGAGAAGTATGAGGTAAAACCTCAAGGTAATTTCAATTTACATTTCTCTAATTCTTAGTGATTTGGAGCAGTTTCTTCAACAGTTATTGATATCTTAGATTTCTTCCTTTAAAAACTTCCTCTTTCTATATTTTGATCATGTTTTTGAAGAATAGAGTCTTTAAACTTCACAGAACAAATAAATAAAAGAATTGCTATTTAAACTAAGATTGTCATAATTCAAATCCATTGATCTTTCTACTGCAGTATAATTTCACTGGAATCCCAGGTGAAATGAAGAGAATATTAACTTCAAGTAATGAAGGCCTGTGTTCAGATCTTGCCAGTGCTAGTTACTGGTGGCTATATACTTGAAAAGATAATCAATTATGCAGTTATTCAGGGAGGTCTCTAGGATATCTTATGGTGACATAGTAAAGGATACTGAGTTGGAGTTAGAAAGTAGTAATGTAAATTTCTGATGGATGGTTACTGTGCTCTCTTCCAACACTTGAGTTCTGAATCCCTTCTAGTAACAAATATCATATTTCCCCTAACCATCTCATAAACCTTTAATAGCTGTTCATTATGTACAAAACCAGGTTTATTTTCTTTAGTGTGGCAACCAAAACGTCTTATGCTCCCCCTGCAATAAAATTGCATATTTTTATGTGTCATTAATTCCCAAAACAAACTCAATTCTATATACAATCTGTGTCATTTTGTCATGCTCTGGACATGCATCTTTCCTACTTAAATCTGTTTTGTTTGTAACTGTCTTCTTGGGATATTCTAAATTTTTCATAACTTTTTAAAACCCTTTCTACTTTCCAATGCTCAATCCAAGTCATCTTCACAGCTAGTACCCTAACGATGTTAGTCAGAAATAATCTCTTTATTTGGCTTATAGCATTATTCACAACACTTTCACATGCTTTATTGTGAGTATTTATGTGTGTCGCTCATCGTTAAAAAAAAATAAAAGCTCAGAATAACATAGTACTTCTCAATTTGTAACACAACTTCCTTACAAGCCCATGAGAGAAACAGCTTTCAGTATTTCCATTTTACATAAAGCTCAGTCAACTCAAGTGACTTTTCCAAGCTTGTGCAGTGTATAACTGGAAGGACGGTGACTCAAACCCCTCTCTCTTTTCTAAGTTAATACTTTTCTTATATTACATTGTCTCTTCTAGGTAAGTCTATAACTTAAAGACCATTTTTTATTCTGCATAGGTTTTCCCTATATTTTATATGCCCAATAATTTTTCAATGAATGAATGAGTATAATTCTGGAAACTTCACCTAACATTTAAATTCTATACAGAAGTCTTGGTTTTAAGAGGTAACAGATATTTTTAAAAGGTATTTAATCCTTTGGTTATATATCAAGTAATGTTACCTTTTGATGAGGCTACAAAGATCCATGTAATGAAAACTGTCTTACAAAACTAGACAAGGAGAACAAGACATAGAAGTACAAAATGAAGCAGAGAATAACGTGCCCCATGAGTTAAGCATTGGTATTTCAGAAGAGTAAGAAGTTACTTCTAACTGGGATCATTTTTTAAAAGGTAACAAAGAAGTCATGGTACCTTGAAATGGATTATGAAGTATAGAGAAAGAATGGTATAATCGAAAGTATGACTATGAGAAAACAAACTATATTTGAGAAAACTTGAGTTGTATTGACATGTAGAGTTGGAACAACGGATGGATGACAAGTATTGCAGGTAAAGTAGGTATGAGTCAGGTTTAACCAAACCATTAACTTGGGGAAAAGAGTTTGAACTTTTTTCATAGGTAACTTGGAGTCAGTAGCATGCTTGAAGAGTCAAAATTATTCAAACAATTGCTAAATGTTTTACTTTTTTCTGTAGAAGAGTATTGTTTGATATTATCCCCTCTAAGTCTCATATTTTTAATTATTAACATTTTTCTCAATCATTTAATCTTTGTTCTCATCATCAAAATGTTTCAAAATTACTTTTTGATGCTATATCCAAGTTAAATACAGAATCATTCTTTCAAAATCTCCTGACATTAGTAAGAATATTTGAAGAAATTTTCTTTCCAGTAAGAACAAAAAGTCGCAAGGCAGTATTTTTATACATTTAAAAATGGAGCAATTTATAATGCATTTTGATATTTTCTAGAAAATAGTGATTGTTTTTTCAACATTTAAAAATCAGTAACCAATGTTTACTTAATATGAGGGTAGAAAGATGACTTGAGGTTCTAATGTCAATTTGAAATTATTTTCTAAGCTTTCCCCCAAAATAGTTTCCTTGTTACTGTTTTGAACTAAAAGCTCATACCTATGTACTTGGAAAATATATTTGAAAATTGAACCTCCCATGTAATAATATTAGTAAAAAAAAAAAGACAAAGTATTTAAATCAGAATTTTTTGTACATTCTGGGCATTTTATCACCAAAATATTAGAACAGATATAAGCAAAGTATGTATTGATCTGTGTCTACAGACAACAGTTTGTTTTCTTAATTCTAATATCATAAATAGGACAGATTCTGTTTTATACCAGAAAAAATTATAGGCCATTATGCAGGCAATCAAAATAAGTGAATATTGGAAAAGTACCTACAGCTACAAACCAAAGGGCAAGCAAGCCTTATCAGCATGCAGTGTGCAAAAGACTGCACACAGCAGTTATTTTAGCCACACTTACCTCTAAATCACACCATCACTGGCAGTTACTTTTAAGGAGGAAAACCAAGTGTTTTGAAGTTGTATCTTTGACATTGCTCATTCCATTCAGGTAAATTTGATCAACCAAGTTATTGAAAAACAAGCTGCCAACAACGTTTATGAAAAGGAAGGTGAAATATGAACAATTGGAGCAAAATTATGGTGTTTGAGAACTAAAAAAAAAAGAATCATTTTCTTGACATAGAGGCAAGGGAGTACTAGGGCAAAGCATTGTATACTTTGTTAGACACATTTACTAGATCAGATATTTTTGCTTAAATTTTTTGCTTTGTTAAAAGTAAGAGTTCAACTTTGTGAGAATTTATTTTCAGAAATGCCTGTGATATAAAAAGGCATCAATAAAACTTTAAAAAGTAATTAATATCGTGTTTCTACCCAATAACCTTCTCTTCTCTTCCTGCTTCCTTAATCTTTGGCCTTCTGATTCGCTGGCATATCCCAGTGATTCACTACAGCAATCCCAGGAGGGAATTTAACCGTTCTGCTAAGTGTGAGGTCTAGGCAAGTCCCTCTGAGAAAGCAGCTGAGGAAGTGAATAATGAAAGCTATAGGGAGAACAACAGAGGCCCTAATGGGATCACTGACTTCTATTTACTCGTCAAGGCTCTGCATGCAGGTGGGTGTCTACATCATAACCCAGCACCTACAGGGAAGTTCTTTATGATCTTCTCTCATGTTGAACCAATTGGCATAACATGGGCACCTTGTTACCATTCTGTGTGATGCCAGCTGCAAACTATCCTCAGCCTTTTAACATAAAGGAAAATGGGCACACCTACATGATTCATCTATCATTTCTGTACATCGTGATGTTTCTTGCATATGCGGAACTCTCTTTTCATTTTGGTTTCTAGAGAGAAGGTATGCATCAGCTAGTTTGCATGTTGACTTCTGATGTGTCAGGAAGCTCAATAGAAGGTTGGGCTGATATCTTTGGGCGCAATTGTCTAGTGATATTAGTCACTTTTCTTGCCAAGGGTTTGATTTGGATGATTATGTTTTGCCTGGGCAGTAACTTCTATGGGGTCATGTACTGTCGCAATACAAAATTATTGGTTATATCAGAGATTAGAGAGATTATAAAAGCCTTTATTAAGTCATTTCTATTTTCTCATTTCTATTTTCTCGCTAAGTGATGAGAATATAAATATAATCTACATTTATATAATGAGCTCCTAAACAGTAAGGACTGGTTTGTTGCCATTGTCTATTTTGCTTTTCTTTGTAGTATCTTATACAAAATGGATGCTTAATACATTCCTGTTTATTGACAAGAAAAATAATAGCAGTTCCTCCTTTCAAGGAGCTTATATTTAAAGAATTGAAGACAACAAAAGAGAACTGAAAAGAGGTGATGGAAGGGAGAGAAGTAGGAAAGATGGAACACTAGTCCAGAATTGAACCTCTTTAAAGGTAAGCAGGAATTCAAAGCAAGGTTGCTATCCTCCAATCAATGTTCAGAAAAGGAAATTACTATTCAGAAGAAGAAGTTGCATAAGCACGGGCATCTCCATGAGGAAGAGATGGAAACATAGGCTGGAGAGTCAGGAGCCAAAAATTGTTAGGGTTACTTTATCAGGAATAAACCATACAAATTAGGGAAACGTCATAAACATTATAATTACATTTCTGAAAGATATTTACATTGTGTCTCCTAATAGCTTTAGGTGCAAGACTCATTGGTAAGGACAGAATGACTGTAACTGGTTGAGTAACTAGATTGATTAATGGATTGATGTCAGACTGAAAAGAGGTCTCTAGTACCAGGGTCACATGGCTCTGTTTTGGCCCTATTCAGTCACACATATTAATTTATTATATGTATATATGCATACATATAAATGTATTTTATTTGCATGCATTCATGTGTATATATTTATGAATATATACATCATGTTACATACATCATGCATGCATGCATGCATGCATGCATTGTGGTGTTTGCATAAATTGCACATATACCTATCTACTCATCTATCTAACTAACTATGCACATATGCCATCAACACACATATATAATAGCTATTAAAAACATACATAAGCCTAATTATACAGGTATGTATGTGTATGTACTATGACATATGTGTATGTACAGAGATATATATGTGAGTTTATGCACACATAAAAGCTATATATTTATAAAAACACACATGCATGTGTGTGTGTACATCTGTGTGTATGTTTATGAACATTGGAAGGTTGGGAAGAATGTCTAGGGCAGTAAACATGAGAAAAGCATTCCCCATAAATGAAATACAGTTAGCTCTGGACTAGTGAGAATAATAAATCCTCAAAGTTGTCACTTTATTAAAATTCACATTTCATATTTCCATTGAGCTGATATCAATGACCATATTTTAAATAATCATAACTTTGTATAGATTCAATTTCAACACATGACTACTTCAAGGATTATTACCACCAATCAGCATCAAA
The DNA here is from genome assembly GCA_028658325.1 of Potorous gilbertii. Taxonomy (NCBI): domain Eukaryota; kingdom Metazoa; phylum Chordata; class Mammalia; order Diprotodontia; family Potoroidae; genus Potorous; species Potorous gilbertii. The sequence goes on from CM053773.1 coordinate 70,491,853, forward strand.
TCAATAGTATCTTCCACTCTATCTTTATCTCTGTCTCTTAGAGTCCAGTTTAATTCAATACTAAATTTAACTGCCACTTCTACATCAAGTGTTTCTCAACTCTTCCAGTTCCTTGTGCCACCTTCCCAATTGTTGTTTATCTATTATCTATGTAGAGAGGAGAAAAGCTAGATATAGACAAACTAGATATTGTTACCTAGTAAGATTCGTGAGGGAAGGAACTATTGCACTTATATGTGTGTTTGACAGCACAGTGTTTGGTACCTAGTAGGCACTTCACAATATTTGTTTCATCATTTTTTTTTTTACCAAAACGAAGATCTCCATATACTAGAATGATTTATTAATTTTAAAGTGAGAAAACCATCATGCCCAAAATCTAGAATGGAAAGTTAGGCCACCACAAAGGGGTAAGTAAGCTAATGTAAATGAAATGGATGAATATATAAAGCATAAAACAAGAAATATATAAACATAGAGTAAATAAACTCATAAGACGAAATTGGGCATGCACAATGATTCTCTGCACAGAAAGTCACAAGTAGAAATATTTATAATCCATTGAAGTACAGTACATCAGAATGTTACATCAACTTTTTTATTTTTTTTATTTTTGGAGGGGAGAGGTGAGATAATTTGGGTTAAGGGAGTTGACAAAAGTCACAGATCAAGGAACTGTCAAGCATCAGAGAGAAGATTTGAACTCAGGTCACCTTGAATCCAGTGCTGGTGCTCTTTTCACTGCACCACCTAGCTGTTTCCAGATTTTCTCAGTATAAAGACTTGAAGCAACCTTTACCTAAAACGTGATTTAAAAATTGATGCAATGATAAGTTATGAAAATCATTGCAAATTACTGAAATACAGGTGAATATTTTATAAAAACACATACAAATAATTGTCTATTATAGATTAAAAAATTTATACCCGAACCAATTTACATCATGAAACTAAGCAATATATCAATAAAACTCCTAAAATTTCATTTAACAATAGGGATACACAATTTTTTAAATTAAATTTTAAATTAAATGTACCATTCCTTTATGCTAACATAATTTAAAGAAAAATATTATAAAGACTGTTAAATAATATAAGAAAAAGAAGGTTTTCAAACTAAAAAAAAACATTTATTAACCAATGAAAAAATTTTAAAGTCGTTACCATTAAAACTCAAATTGTCTACTAATATTTGAAACATTACTAAAATATTATTTTTAAATGATGTCACATGCAAATAAATTTAAAAAGAAGTATGGGCAATGAAAAAGTTAGAATAAATTCTAATGAAAAATTACAGATTTGTAGATATGGAAAATCCAAGACACATAACACTGCTAACAAAATATCTATAGCAAAAATCTATTTAAAAGAGTGGAATATGAGAAAAGCACATACAAACACCAATAGCTATTTCTTTTTTTATACATTATATAAGTGTGTTTCTGAATACACAGATGAACATATATCTATACATATATCATTCTCTGTTATGATACACACAACACATGCTAAAGTTATTGAAGTTATATAGAGAAAATATTATCAAAAATAATAAAGTTTTATCATATTTCTGTAGCTAATTTGGGATGGGGATCGGTACATTTTATTATTTTTTTCTTTTTAAAATTTATTTATTTAACTTTTAACATTCATTTTCACAAAATTTTGGGTTCCAAATTTTCTCCTCATTTCTCCCCTCCCCCACCCCCAAACGCCAAGCATTCTAATTGACCCTTTCACTGATCTGTCCTTCCTTCTAACATCCCTCCCTTTGCTTGTTCCCCATCTTCTCTTTTGTCATGTAGGGCCAGATGACATTCTATACCCCATTGCCTGTATTTCTCATTTCCTAGTAGTAAGAACAATACTCGACAGTTGTTCCTAAAACTTTGACTTCCAACTTCTCTTCATCCCTTCATCCCCACCCATTCCCTTTAGGAAGCAAGCAGTTCAATATAGGCCATATCTGTGTAGTTTTGCAAATGATTTCCATAATGGTCGTATTGTATAAGACTAACTATATTTCCCTCCATCCTATCCTGCCCCCCATTGCTTCTGTTCTCTCTTTGGATCCCGTCCCTCCACAAGAGTTCTGATTTCAAATTGCCCCCTCCTCCCACTGCCCTCCCTTCCATCATCCCCCCATCCTGCTTATCCCCTTCTCCCCAACTTTCCTGTATTGTAAGATAGGTTTCATACCAAAATAAGTGCGCATTTTATTCCTTCCTTTAGTTGAATGTGATGAGAGTAAGCTTCATGTTTTTTTCTCACCTCCCCTCTTTTTCCTGCACTGAAAAGTCTTTTGCTTGCCTCTTTTATGAGAGATAATTTGCCCCATTCCATTTCTCCCAATCTCCTCCCAATATATTTCTCTCTCACCACTTAATTTCATTTTTTTAAAGATATGATTCCATCCTATTCAATTCACTCTGTGGTCTCTGTCTGTCTGTTCCTCTGTGTGTGCATTTGTGTGTGTGTGTGTGTGTGTATAATCACACCAACTACCCAGATACTGAAAAGTTTGAAGAGTTACAAATAATGTCTTTCCATGTAGGAACATAAACAGTTCAACTTTAGTAAGTCTCTTATGACTTCTCTTTACTGTTTACATTTTCATACTTCTTTTCATTCTTGTATTTGAAGGTCAAATTTTCTTTTCAGCTCTGGGCTTTTCATCAAGAATGCTTGAAAGTCCTTGATTGCATTGAAAGGCCATTTTTCCCCTGAAGTACCATACTCAGTTTTGCTGGTTAGGTGATTCTTGGTTTTAGTCCTAGTTCCTTTGACATCTGGAGTATCATATTCCATGCCCTTTGATCCCTTATTATAGAAACTTCTACATCTTGTGTTATCCTGATTGTATTTACACAATACTTGAATTGTTTGTTTTTAGGGGCTTGCAATGTTTTCTCCTTGATGAGGGAAATCTGGAATTTGGCCATAATGTTCCTAGGAGTTTCTCTTTTTGGATCTCTTTCATGAAATGATTGGTGGATTCCTTGAATACTTATTTTGCCCTCTGGTTCTAGAATATCAGGGCAGTTTTCCTTGATAATTTCATGAAAGATGATGTCCAGGGTCTTTTTTTGATCATGGCTTTCAGGTAGTCCCATAATTTTTAAATTGTCTCTCCTGGATCTATTTTCCAGGTCAGTTGTTTTTCCAATGAGATATTTCACATTATCTTCCATGTTTTCATTCTTTTGGTTTTGTTTTGTAATTTCTTGGTTTCTCATAAAATCATAAGCCTCCATTTGTTCCATTCTAATTTTTAAAGAATTATTTTCTTTAGTGAGCTTTTGGACCTCCTTTTCCATTTGGCTAATTCTGCTTTTGAAAGCATTCTTCTCCTCATTGGCTTTTGAGCCTCTTTTACCAATTGAGCTAGATTATTTTTCAAGGTGTTGTTTTCTTCAGCATTTTTTAGGGTTTCCTTTAGCAAGGTGTTGACCTGCTTTTCATGCTTTTCTTACATCTCTCTCATTTCTCTTCCCATATTTTCCTTCATCTCTCTAACTTGATTTTCAAAATCCTTTTTGAGCTCTTCCATGGCTTGAACCCATTAAATATTGATTTTGGATTTTTGGTATACAGAAGCCTTAAATTCTATGTCTTTGCTTGAAGTTAAGCATTATTTTTCCTCATCCAAAAAGGTGGGAGGAGATACCTGGTCTCCAAGAAAGTAACCTTCTATGGTCTTATTTTTTTTTCCTTTTTTTGGCATTTTCCAACCAGTTACTTGACTTTTGGATCCTTTGTCAAGAGTAGGGTATACTCTGGAAATTTGTGAGATCTCAGTTCTTCCAAAGTGGCACAATCAAGTGTGTACTGGCCTGGACACAGAGAGGGACATTTTTGCCCAGAATTTTAACAATTACCTCTCCGCAGCTACCTGGCCTCCAGTTCCCAAGTCAGCACTAGGGGCTGATTTTCAGATAAGCTGGATGGGCAGGGCTGCCATTCAATGTGAGATAAAGATCAGCTTGGCCAGGGCCTCCACCTAGGGCTGAGGTAAGAATCAGCTCTTCAATGCCCCCAGGGGTTTTTACATTCCAAAAATGGAGCTTCTGTATGGACTGCTGTGCAGGCTCTGTAACTGCTACCTGCTGCTGGAACTATAGGAAGGCCCTTCTCCCTTCCTGGCCAACTGATAAAACCCTGTCACTGATCTTTTCTGCCTGTGGACTGAGGGAATCTGAGGACCCGCTACTGCGATTGGGGACTTTGCCCCTGGCATGTCCCCTTCCCAGAGTCTTGTTGAAGTCTGAGCTGGACTCTGCACTCGGCTCCCTGTCTAGAGCAAACAACGTTTCTGTGGGCCTTTCAGGTAACCGTGGGCTGGAAATCTCCTCCACTCTGTTGTTCTCTACTTCTGCTACTCCAAAATTTGTTGAGAGTCCCTCTCTACAGGTATTTTATAGGCTGTGGGGGGACCCTGGGTAAGTGTGTCTTTCTAGTTCACCATCTTGGCTCCACCCCCTCTACATTTTATTATTATGAGTTGATAAGGTTTTGTGATCATTTAAACATCTACTGTCACCTATGGTAATTTGCTAAATGTATACATTTTTACTGGTTTTTCAAAGTTATTATGTGATCCAATTTTTTTTTTCTCTAGTGAACTTTGATATCAATATGCCAGTGAATCTAAATGCAAACATTTTCTTGGACATCAGGTGTTCAACGCATCTTGTTTAAAGAAATTCAAGATTTTTAAAAGCACTTTCTTCAGCAAATTTTTGACCTACTAAATTAAAGTTAAAACCTTTGGTCTTTCTAGTTCTCAGTATACACAATAATTTTATAATTGAGTACAAATATTATTTTGATATCATTTTAGAAAGTTTCTGTGAGATAAATTACTTGGTAGCACATTTTAAAGATAGCTTATTTTTCATATTGATATAAGATACATTAGCATTTCCCTATACTTGGAATTATTTGCATATTTGTAATTGTTAATCAGTCATGAAGAGGGAATTAAGTCAAAGAGTGTGTAGTAAGCAATTCAAATAATACAAATGTTAAGAACTTTGGTAAAACTGATACAATAATTTCCAAATAAATAGAGTTGTCTTTGATATCTGTGGGAAAGTTCAATGCTAATATTTTGCTCTTTAGCCTCAATGTTATTTTCTTTTACTTACATATTTTTTAGGGAACTTCAAGGTATGATTTACTTCTAAAATTTCTTTTAAAATTCTTTAGACATACTTGCATTGTTTCTAAATTTTGAACTTCAAAACAAAATGAGAAAAGAAAAAAAAAGGCAAGTACACAGAATACCATAAGAGAGTATTCAATATGAAACAATAAATTTTCTTTTCAAGCAAACCTATGTAATAAATTCCACATAATGTTTTCAGAGCTGCCTAGCTTTTCTTTGATTGCATGTTGGTTTTCTTTTATTCTCTGCTATCAACTTTTTATTTTTTTCCTCCCCTGCCTCCCCCTGGCTACAATTGAGCATACACACACAAAGCCTAAATGGACAAATACACCTGAACATACATACACATATATTCTGATACATACTTATATATGGCCACACTTATTTCATCTTATCATTTATTTCTCTGAAGGTGGACATTGTATCTTCTTTCATAGGTCCAAATCTTTCCATGTTCTTTTGTAAATCAAACAGCTCATCATTTCATGCACCACAGAATACTTAAAATATTGTGGTTACTCTACACAATGTTTTCCTGGTTCCCTTCATATCATTTTGCATTGGTTTATGTAAACATTCCTAGATTTTTCTAATAGCATCCTGCTGATACTACACAGTACAGCCTATAGGACCATAGTATTCTATTAGTCTTGTTTCCTCAAACAATGTGCATTCTCTGAACCTCAAATACTTTGACAATGCCTCTCAAAAGTCTGTTATATATTTTTGTACAAATAGGTCCTTTCCCTTTTTCTTTTGTCTTTCAGATAATATACATACTTGTGGTATGCTGGGTAAAGATATATACATGATCTATAGCCCTTTGTATGTAGTTCCAAATTGTTCTCCAGAGTGGTTGGACCAGTTTGCAACTTCATCTAAAGTATATTAATATACTTTTTTTTTCATATGCCCTTCATATTAGTCATTTTTATTTTCTCTCATGTTATCCAGTCTTCTAGATGTGAGGTTATTACAGAGATTTTCTTTATCAGTAGTGATTTAGAGAATTTTAGGTGACTACTGATAGCTTTGATTTATTTGTTTGTTTGTTTATTTTTTGAAAATGACTTGTTCATACCCTTTGACAATTTATAAATTGCGAAATGATGTTTTGGTAAATTTCACTCTGATATCTATAAATTTGAGAAATAATGTCTTTATCAAAGTAATTTGCTATAAAAATAATTTTACCAGTTACCTGTTTTCCTACTAATGATGACTGCCTTAGTTTTGTTTCTACAAAACCTTTTTAAATTTCTTGCTATCAAAATTACATACTTATATCTTGTAGTCTTCTCTATCTCTTGGATGGTCATAAATATTTTCCTTAGTCATAGATTTAAAAATCACAAGTTTCCATGCTCCCCTTATTATGATATTACCTTAGACAGTTATATTTTATGAACTTAAGTGGGTATATATTGTGCAATGTTGGTTCATACTTAGTTTTTACTGAGCTATTTTTCCATTTTCCCAAGAATTCTTCTTAAATGATGAATTCTCATCTCAAAAACTTGGATTTTGAGGGGTTACGTAAAGATGGCAGAGTAAAGGCAGGGATTGCCTAAGGTTCTGCAAATTCCCTTCCAAACAATTTTAAAATAATACGATAAAATAAATTTTGGAACAGCAGAACAAACAAAAGAACAAGGTGAAACAATTTCCCAGCCCAAGAAAACTTAGAAAGTTGGAAACAAAGGTCTGTCTCACTGGAGTGCAAGTGCAGACTACTGCAGAGAAGGCCCCTAAGTTATCTAAGAGTAGGTCTTGTGGGAGAATGAATAAGTCACAGAGGATTCTGGAACTCTCAGGCAACAGATGATAAAAGGGTCAGACAACTAGTCAGAGGAAGGTTATAGGAGACCCTTTGATGTCACTGAGTTCAGGACTCTATTGCATTGTTCATATGAAGTTATACTCCCAGGGTGAAAAGGAATAGTAACACACCAAAGTGTGCAGCTTCAGGAAAAAAAGTATCTGGTCACATTTTCAGGATGAAAAAGAATGCTTGTGGTCACTCAAAAACCAGACTATAGACCAGTAGAACAATGACCAGACCTTTCCTCATATCATACTTCTTAAAAGAGATGAAAACTAACAGATCACGAGAACAAGCTATGAAAAAAATCAGAAAAATCATGAAGTTTCAGACAGTGCTCTTTCAACCCAGGAGAGAGCTAAACTTTACCATAGGTTTAAAGGTCAGAATGTAGACTGAAAAACTGAGCAATCAACAAAAAAAATAGAACCGACCATAGAAAGTTACTAGACTTACGAGGACAATCAAAGTACAAACTCAGAAACAAAACAGTTTTATGTATATACCCTCAAAGAAAAAAATAGGAATTTGTTTCAGGTAAAAAAATTCCCAAGGGACACAAAACGGATTTTAAATATCAAATAAAAGATGTTGAGGAAAAAATTGGGGAAAGAAATGGGAGTGATGCAAGGAAACACAATTAAAGAATCAAAAATTTGGTATAGGAAGTACAGTAATTATCAAAGAAAAAGGATTATTAAAAAAAAAAAACAAGGGCAAAAAGTTAAAAGAGGAAACAAAATCCAGTGAAGAGAAATTTCTTAAAAACCAGTATTGGTCAAATGGCGATAAAGGCACAGCAGCTCACAAAGGAAACTAATTTCTTAAAAGTCAAAATTAGGCAACTGAAAGTAACAACTCCTTAAGACATCAAGAAAAAAATAAAACAAAAAATAGAAGAAAATGTGAAATACCTCATTGGAAAAACAAAACAAAAACAAAACAAACAATTAAAAAACAAAAAAAATAGATGGAGGAGGAATAATTTAATAATTTTTATTTTAACTGGAAACCATGATAAAATAAAGAGCCTAGATATAATCTTTCAAGAAATTATGAAGGAAAACTGTCCTGATATTTCAGCACCAGAAAGGAAAACAGAAATTGGAAAAAAAATCTGCCAATTACTTCCTGAAAGAGATCCCCAAATGAAAACTCACAGGGATATCATAAACAAATTCTTGAGCTAGCTCTGAAGTCAAGGAAAACAGATTGCAAGTAGTCAGAAAGAAACAACTCAAGTATCATGAAGCTATAATAAGAATAACACAAGATATAGCAGTACATAGCATAAAAGACAAGAGGACCTTGAAAATTGTATTCTGGAGAGCAAAGGAGCTAGTATTACAACCAAGAATTACCTAGTTTTTCTGGGTAGATGATTCCTGGTTTTAATCCTTGCTTCTTTGACTTCTGGCATATCATATTCCAAGTCTTTTGATCCCTTAACTCAAAAACTGCTAGAACTTGTGTTATTCTGATAGTACTTCCACAATTCTTTCTTTCCATTTTCCACAACTGTTTTTTTCTGGCTGCTTGCAATATTTTCTCGTTGACATGAGAATTCTGGAATTTTGATACAATATTCCTAGGAGTTTGTCTTTATGAATCACTTCCAGGAGGTGATCAGTGGATTCTTTCAATATTTTACCCTCTGGTTCTAGAACATCAGAGCAGTTTTTCTTGATAATTGCTTGAAAGAAGTTATCTAGGCTCTTTTTTTGGTCATGGCTTTCATGTAGTCCTATAATTTTGAAATTGTCTCTCCCAGATGTATTTTCCAGGTCAGCTGTTTTCCCAATGAAATATTTTACATTGTCTGTTATTTTTTCATTCCTTTGGTTTTGTTTTATAATTTCTTGATTTTTTCATATAGTCTTTAGATTCCTCTGCTCCATTCTAATCTCTTCGGAATTATTTTCTTCAGTGAATTCTTGGATAGTGTTTTCCATCTGGCCAATTGTGTTTTTAAATGCATTCTTCTCTTCATTCACTTTTTGTATCTCCTTTGCCAATTGGGCTAATCTATTTTTCACAGTGTTATTTTCTTCAGCACTTTTTTGGATCTCCTTTGTCAAGCTGTTTACTTGTTTCTCGTGATTTTCTTGTATCACTCTCATTTCTCTTCCCAATTTTTGTTCTACATCTCTTATGTGATTTTCAAAATCTTTTTTGAGCATGTGATCAATTCATGTTTCTTGGAGGCTTTGGTTAGAGGGGCTTTGATTTTATTTTCTTCTGTTTGCATGCTTTGGTCTTCCTGGTCACCAAAGTTAAGATTCTGTAATCTGTTTTTTTTCTGTTTTTTTTTTTCTCATTTCCTCAGCAATTTATTTAAAATTTGAGCTCTTTCTCAAAGTAGTTCTCTATTTCTAGTGAGAGTGGAGGGTGTACTGTCAGCTTCTCTATGCAACCCCACAACTTGTGGGCCTAGAACTCCAGAAACAGTGGCTGCAGGTGCCAATGCTGCTGTTTTGGCTTCCTCAGGTTCTGCCTTCTGGTCCCTCCACTCCCTATTCCCTCAGTCATCCTGGGCCAAGGGGCCAAACCACTCCACTCACCTTCACTGGTCCTGCAGGCTTTTGCCACTGACCTAAATTATCCTCAGGGTTTTGAGGTCACGAATTCGGAAACCACCACAAATGTGAGATATTCAGTCTCCTCAAAACCCTCTCATGTCCCCTTTGTGCACTGCACACTGGACGGTGGTTTGCTCCCACTGTGGCCATACAGACACTACCCGGTTACCTTCCAGGCTGTCTTGGACTGGAGATTTGCTTCACTCCATCATTATATGTGTTCTCTAGGTCCAGAGGTTGTTTAGAGCCATCTCTTACAGGTATTTGACTGGGTTTAGTGGGAGCACTCCACAAAGTCGGTGCTGTTACTCTACCATCTTGGCTCCACCAAGCATTCCTTTCAAAAAGAGAAGAGTAAAATAGTAAATTTCACTTTCAAAAGCAAGATTCAAGAAAACAAAGCTTTAAAAAGTCAACAAGTAAGAGAAATCATAAGTGATTCAATATACCTTAAACTGTTTACATTCCAATATGGGAACATGGTATTTGTAACTCCTAAGAACTTTATAGTCTCTGAGGATTTCCAGTTCCTGGAGCCAATATGGCAGAATGATCTTTAAATGCTGTCTCCCTCCCCTTGTTGACTCTGAAGAACCAAGAGAATATCTCCCGGGGGAAAAAGCCATGGAACAATAGGAGCAGCAGGAGGGGTAAACAGACTCTCGCACAAGGAGGTTAGAAAGATCACATAGGAGGGTTCCTCTTGCTGTGGCAAAAGGTGACCAGTGCAGGATTAGAGCTGTCCCAGACAGCCCCACCTCAAAAAACCAGGAGAAGATCTTGAACCCCGGAGGGGTGAAGCCAGCAGCTGAAAACACCAGGACTTCAGGCATACTTCAACACCCCAGTGGAATGGGGGAGACACTAGGGCAGATAGCTGAACTTGTCTATACCCAAGTTCAGAAGAGAAGCCTCTGACATACAGACTACCCCTCTTTCACAACATAATAAGTTAGCTCCAGAGTAATTTTGGGGAAACCCAAAAAGATGTAACTGCTTTCAAACACCAGCTAGCTGAGCACCAGGTAAGCTGCCACATTTAATTTCTAACTGAAAGAATCAGAGGCCACAACACATAAAGCCTCAAATTTAAGGCACAAGAACTGTGGGATAGAGCTCCCTGTGCCACAGATGCAGAGATCTGCTTTAAAAGCCAGGAAAAGGGGTATTATCATGAGTAAGAGGCAAAGCAGAAAAGACCACAGAATTTTTAAATAACAAAGAGGTCAGCATTGACACAAAGTAACAGAAACCCCATGTTTATCTCAATAGATGCAAAAAAAGCTTTTGATCAAATACAACACCTATTCCTATTGAAAACACTGGAGAATATAGGAATAAATGGAACTTTTCATAAAATAATAAGTAGCATCTACCTAAAACCTTCAGCAAGTATTATATTCAATTGGGATAAGCTAGATGCATTTCCAATAAGATCATGGGTGAAACAAGTGTTTCACCATTATTATTCAGTGTTTTACTAGAAATATTAGCTGTAACAGTAAAAGAAGAAAAAGAAATTGAAGGAATTAAAAGAGGTAGTGAAGAAACTAAGTTATCATTCTTTGCAGATGATATGATGATATACTTACAGAAACTGAGAGAATCAAGTAAAAAAGGACTTGAAATAATAAAAAAAAGTTTTGCAAAGTTGCAGGTTACAATATAAATCCAAAAAAATCTTCTGCATTTCTATATATTACTAGCAAAGGCCAACAGTAAGAGATAGAAAGAGAAACCCCATTTAAAGCTAGGGTAAACACTATAAAACATCTGGAGCATACCTTCCAAAACAAACCAGGGCCTATATGATCACAATTACAAGACAATTTTCTCACAAATAAAGGCAGACCTAAATAAGTGCAAAAACATCAGTTGCTCGTGGGTGGGCGGAGCCAATATAATAAAAATGACAATTCTATCTAAATTAATTTACTTGTTCAGTGCCATATCAATTAAACTATCAGATAATTATTTTGTAGAGCTAGATAAAATAGTATCAACATTTATCTGGGAGAATGATAGGTCCAGAATATCAAGGGTACTAGTGAAAAGAAATGCTAGGGAAGGTGCTTAGCTCTACCAGATCTCAAATTGTACTATATAGTAGCAATTATCAAAACCACTCTGTACTGACTAAGAAACAGGAGGGTAGGCCAGTGGAATAGGTTAGGTACCCAAGACACAATAGTCAACGAATGTAGCAATCTACTGGTCAATAAACTCAAGGACCCCAACTTCTAGGAGAAGAACTCACTCTTTGACAAAAATTGCTGGGAAAATTGGATAACAACGTAGTGGAAACTAGGGATATACCAATGTCTGACATCGTACAAAATAATAAAGTCCAAGTGGGTACATAATCTATGTGTAAAGTTTGATACTACAAAAAAAATTAGTGGAGCAAGGAATAGTGTATTTATCAGATTTTTGGACATGGGAAGAATTTTTGACTAAACAAGAGACAGAAAACATTATGAAATACGAAACGGATAATTTTGGTTACATTAAATTGGAAAGTTTTTTCACAAACAAAAACAATGCTTCCAATATTAGGAGAAAAGAAGAAAACTGGAAAAGAAATTTTGCAATTAGTGTCTGTTAAAGAGGCCTCGTTCCTACAATATATAGAGAACTCAGTCAAATATACCAGAATACATGTCATTCTCCAATGGATAAATGGTCAAAGGCTATGAACAGGCAGTTTTCAGACGAAGAAATAAAAGCTATCTGTAGTCATATGAAAAAGTATTCTAAATTACCATTGATTAGAGAGATGTAAATTAAAACAATTCTGAGATACCAAATCACACCTCTTTGATTGGGTAACATGACAATACAGGATGATGATGAATGTAAGAGAAGATATGGGAGAGTTGGAATATTAATTCTTTGTTGGTGGAGCTGTGAGCTGACCCAATCATTCTGGAGAGCAATTTGGACATATGACCAAAGGGCTACCAAAATATGCATACCTTTTGACCAAGCAATACTGCTTCTAGGACTGTATACCTAAGAGATCATAAAAATGGGAAAAATTCCCTCATGTACCGAAAATATTTATAGCAGCTCTCTTTGTGGTAGTCAAAACCTGGAAATCAAAGGGATGCCCATCAATTGCGGAATGGCTGAAAAAATTGTGGTATATGAATGTAATGGAATACTATTGGGCTATAAAAAATGATGAACAGGAAGACTTCAGAGAGTCCTGGAAAGATTTATATAAATTGATACTGAGTAAAAGGAGCAGAACCAGGAGAACTTTATACACAGCAATAATAACAGTGTGCAAGGATTTTTTCTGGTAGACTTAGAACTTCATTGCAATGGAAAGACTTAAAAAATTCCCAATGGTCTCTTAAGGAAAAATCCCTTCCACATCCAGGAAAAGAACTAAGGAATTTAATCACAGAATATAACAGGTAATTTTCTTTTGTGTTATGTTTTGGTTTATTTTATGGTTTCTCCCATTCATTTTAATTCTTTTATGTAACATGACTAAGGTGAAAATGTCTTTAATAGGAATGCATGTGTAGAACCTATGTAAAATTGTATACTGTCTCAAGGAGGCTGGGGGGATGGGAGGGAGAATACATCTAAGTTTTATGGAAGTGATTGTAGAACATTGAAAACAAATAAAATAATTTATAGAAAAAAATTTAAAAGAGAACTTTAACATTACTTTAGGTTTAGAAGAATTTTACGTAGAAGGCGTGGGTGTGATTTGATGGTGAGGGATCATTATCTAGACAAATAAAATAGGGTGTTAGAAAGAGGGTTGCATTGGGAGAAGGGGAAAGGTAGAGGTATAAGGAGGTAATTTATTTTTCACATAAAGGAGCACAAAAGTACCTTTATAGTGGAGGAATTGGCAAACAACATTTTATCTTAACTCTTCTGAAAGAGGGAACAACATACATGCTCAATAGGGTAGGGAAACACATTTTACTGTATTAGAAAGTAGGAGGGTAAAGCGTTAAGAAAGGAAAGACTAATAGAATGGAGGGTAAGTTGGACAAGGAAATGTTCAGAAGGAAAACCTTTTGAAAATGTTCAGGGTGAAAGGATTGAAAGAGAAGGATAGGTAGGGAGAAAATTGGATGGATGAGAATACACATTTAGTAATCATAATTGAAAAAAATACAGTAATATTCTCTCACAAAAAAACTCATTTCTCAAATATATAGAGAAATGAGTCAAGTTTATTAGAATACAGCTCATTCTCCAACTGACAAATGGTCAAAGAAGGTGAACAATCAGTTTTCAGATGACAAATCAAACCTATCTATAGTCAAGAAAAATACCTTGGGTAACTCGGTTAACCACTCTAGTGCCTCCAAAGTAACCACTTTGAAAATGCCTGTTGAAGTGGTTTGAGCATAGAGAGGAAAATCAATATGAATTTGGGATCAATAATATCAATTACAGCAACAATAAGTTTAACATTAGTAGATTATTTCAAGGGTGGCAATGTTTTACGTAGATTTCCTCATTTGGTTTTTACAACAACCCTGTGAAGGAAGCTACAATTCTTACAATCTTATAGGTAAGGAAACTGAAATCTTAGACAGGTTTAGCAACTTTGCTCAGGTCAAAGCTCTTAAGTGTCTGAAGCAATACGGAAACTTTGATGTTTCTGTCCCCTTATCTAGCTGATTATTTACCATACCACACTGCGTTTTTAGAGACATAGGAGAAATCAGCTATACAATATCCTCATTTAACAGATGAAGAAACTGCAATCTTAGAAAAGTTAAATAATTTCCTGTGGATCAGATAACTAGGAAATAAGTCTTAGAACAGGGACTTGAACTCAGTTCTAAGTAAAAACCTAGAATTCTTTGCACCCTTCCTTGGTGGAATAGATGATTATACACTGAATGTTTCCAGGTTTGGTGCTCATAAATCAGGAAGTGCATATATATAAGTGCAATGACCTGAAAATGAAGATATGCAAAAAGGAAAAAAGTCAAAATTTTTCATTTTTTTCCACCATTGACTTGCAAATCTAAATTGAAAACACAAAGTCATCTTAAATAGGATAGCACCAAAAGGAATGCCTGCATGATATGCCATTCAGTGTGCCATGCTCTCTATTGCTTTAGGAAATTTAAATAATAGAACCTCTGGTAGCTGAAAAGTACCTCCCAGGGCACCTTATCAGGAACATGCACCTCCATTGTCCCGGCAGGCCAGCCAGATGGAGAGGTGGAGGGTCACCAGAGCATGCCCTCAGTCAATGTCAGACTGCCCTGCATTGGGTCCCATGATCCCAAGCCAGGGGCAGCCTGGGCCTGGGATACACCCTCAGACCTGCTCCTCCTGCCCTTGCCAGTCCTTGAGTGACTTTGCCCTCCCTTGAGTCTTTGAACTGTGGCCCACCTGCAGACTCTATCCATGCATGGTGAATGTGACATGCTCGATAACACTGTATCCCCCAAGAGACCTCTGCACAAGAGTAAGACCCTCAAGTCTGTCATAGGAGATGGTTATGTATCTCCACCAGCTTGAAGGAAGAAGATCACTATCATTGTGGAACCCCAAAATGGTGGAGCCTTCTTCAGAAGTGAAGAAAATAGAAGATGTCACACTCAGGTTTAGCCTCTTGGCTAGAGGAATTTTGTCGAGGCCCATCACCGTCTCACAAGAGGACACCCTTAGAAAATGTTTTCTGAGAAGGTCTTGAGGACTGAGAATTAAGAAGAACCTTCCAAACCCCTAGAGCTATCCCCCACTGACCATATTCTGTCTGATGCTTCTGCATCTAAAAATGCCTCTTCTTCCAAAAATTTCCTCAGGGATCTTATAGCAGTTTGGATTCAGAGACTTGGAAGACCCTGTTCAACACCACATTTGACTTTCTCAGCAAAATGCACTTGGAAATGGACAAAATTAAATGGAAAGTCCTCCCAGAAGGCAAGGCCAGAGTGAATAATACCATCTAAAAGACTGGGCCAAATGGGAGGTTGCTCTTTTCCTGTGCAAGCTCAAAGCCTTCTCAGGAAAGACAAGAAAAGGCTTCCAAATGGAATACGCAGTCCTTGGCACACAAGACAGTCTGTGTAGTCTATGTGACTGAAGAAGCATATGTCTTCATGCTGGAGGATATGGAAGATGAAGAATTTTGAATGAGGACATTGTGCAGACCTCAGTCCTGTCAATGCTATTGCTGAATCTACCGGTGGCATCCACCCTAATAAGCCTCTCAGCAGTAAGAGAAATGAAAACTGTTCGGTTTGACTCAGCTCTTTCTGGTTTCAATGAAGAATGGAAATTATAGAATTTTATTTTCAGTTAAATGTCCCAAGTCAAATATGGCCTTATACCGAACAAGAGGAAAGCATGTAGCATTTTGACAGCTGTGCAGGGCTGTGCCCTCAAAAACCTCTTGTTTGGAGGAGAAAGCAGAAGAACCACCATTTGGGTGCTACAACCTTCTGACACCTTCTGGACTATTTGCCTCATCACGGTCATGGCAAACTTTCTGTGCCATGCAAGTGAAGAGGAAAAGACAATCATTTTATTGGCATCAGGAATGCAACAGTTCAGACCAGTAGGAAAATACAAAGCAGGTGGAGTCCTAGAGATGCTCATAACGCACAAGGTGACCAAGTAGGAAGATCTGATAATTTTTATTTAACAAAACATTCATCAGTTTTGAATTGGTCCTTCTGGATGCATGCTTCTCATTCTGTCTGCCATCTTGTCCTTGTCCACTGATGTAGTGCTCAAAGATTTTGACATGCCTACCTGCTGCTTGATTGGATAATGCACCCAGGAACTTGTTAACCTGCTTCTGATTGAAAAAGCAATGTCTAGTGTTTTTAGTGGCATGGTGAAGCTGGGTTGTGGAAATGAGAACATCACTCTCCTCAAAAGAATGACATCCTGTAGAGGCATTGGGCTCCTGTCTCTGTTTGAACACTATGACTTTTGTCAGGTTGGCTGTTATCTAAAGACTACCAGAAATCCCATTTGGGTCTTATGCAGTGAGAGCCACTTCGATACCCTTTTCAGCCTGCATGGACACCTCCTCAGTGACTGGAAAGTGGAAAGCATATTTGATCTCTATTACTATGATGGACTGGTCAACTAATTGGGGGAGATTTGGTAGATAATAGATACAACTCAGCATATTCCTGAAGGCAGAGAGAAGGACCTTGTTCCCCACCTCAAATACCATGTCCCAACCAAGTGGAAGGATCTGTTTTTGGATTGGAACCATCTTGTGAGCCCAGGCTCAGGCAGCCCTGGCCCAAATGCAAGATGAAAAATATATGCCACAAGGTGGTGGAATAGAAAGATGCACATACTCTAGCTCTTCCCCCAGAGCACATAAAATACCTGTAAAAATGACTCTAAAGAAATTCTAGAGTAGCATGAGCCTCAAAAAAACAGAATGAAAGAGATTTCTAGCCCAAGTAAGCCTGGAAGGCCAACAGGAAAGGTCTATAACAAGGGGCAGGGAGCAGAGCTGAGAGCAGCCTGGCATGGAGCATGCTGCCTGGCAGGGACAGGACCCTGAAAAGGTCTTGGGGGAGGAATCTCCAGCCACAGAGGTGGTTCTCAGATCCCTCGACCCACAAATGCAAAAGAAATCTTCAAAAGGAAGTGAGAAAGTTTTTGCAACTGGGTAAGAAGGAATCAGGACCCTCCCCTAACCCTAGCACAAGGCACCAGCATTAGTATCCATTTTTGGAGCATTCTACCTAAAGATACTGGGGGAACGGAGCCCCTGATCTAGGTCTCAGCCCTAAGAAGAACTGGTGGAGGCTCTGAAAAGAGAATTTTACTGGCAGATACTGGAAAGAAAAGCTTTGGTAACTCCCATGCCAGAGCTCAGGCCAAGAGGGGAATAAATGCCACTTCTTTCATTGGATCACTCATAGGACCCCAGTATACATCCCCCTCTTGATGAAGAACTCAAAAGTCAAGGAACTGGCAGGGAACATGCCCCCAAAAGGGGAAAACACTAAGACTACAAAAGATTACTTTCTTGGTGAACAGGTATTTTCTTCCTTTCTTTTGGATGAAGAAGAACAATGCTTGCAATCAGAGACCTCCAAAATAAATATTCAATGGTCTCAGGCCGTGGAAGAGCTCAAAAAGGATTTTGAAAATCAAGTAAGAGAGGTGGAAGAAAAATTTGGAAGAGAAATGAGAGTCATGCAAGAAAAACATGAAAAGCAAGGGAACAACTTGCTAAAGGAGACCCAAAAAATGTTGAAGAACATAACACCTTTAAAAACAGGCTAACTCAATTGCAAAAGGAAGTCCAGAAAGCCAATGAGGAGAGGAGTGCCTTAAAAAGCAGAATTAGCCAAATGGAAAAAGAGGTTCAAAAGGTCACTGAAGAAAATGGTTCTTTAAAAGTTCTAATGGAACAGATGGAAGATAATGACTTTATGAGAAACCAAGAAATTACAAAACAAAGCAAAAGGAATGAAAAAATGGAAGATAATGTGAAATATTTCATTGGAAAAAAGAACTGACCTAGAAAACAGATCCAGAAGAAACAATTTAATAATTATGGGACTACCTGAAAGCCATGATCAAAAAAAGAGTCTAGACATCATCATTCATGAAATACTTTCTCTCTCTTTAAATCAATAATAACATTTATTATGAAATATGTTGAAAACTAATTTTTGGATTTAAAACAAAACTTATACAAAATATCTTCCCAAAAGATATTGATCCTACACTACATCATTCAAAGAGAATTTTTTAAATAATTTATTTGTTATCAGGTTTTATTTTGTTTTGCTTTTTCACTTTCACAAGATTTTGGGTTCCAAAATTTTCTCCCCATTTCTCCCCTCCCCCCTCCTCATTACACTAAGCATTCTAGTTGCCCAAATCACCAATCTGCTCTCTCTTCTATCATCCCTCCCTTCTCTTGTCCCCATCTTCTCTTTTGTCCTGTAGGGCCAGATAACTTTCTATTCCTCATGATCTGTATTTCTTATTTCCTAGTAGCAAGAACAATACTCAACAGTTGTTGCTAAAACTTTGAGTTGCAACTTCTCCCCATCCCTCCCTCCCCACCCATTCTCTTTGGGAAGGCAGGCAATTCAATATAGGCCATATCTGTGTAGTTTTGCAAGTGACTTCTATAATGGTCGTGTTGTGTAAGACTAACTATATTTCCCTCCATCCTATTCTGCCCCCCATTGTTGCTATTCTCTCTTTTGATC
>CM053773.1:70511123-70528425 GCA_028658325.1 Potorous gilbertii
TCTGTTTCTAGAATATCAGGGCAGTTTTCCTTGATCATTTCATGAAGGATGATGTCTAGGCTCCTTTTTTGATCATGGCTTTCAGGTAGTCCCATAATTTTTAAATTGTCCCTCCTGGATCTATTTTCCATGTCAGTTGTTTTTCCAATGAGATATTTCACATTCTCTTCCATTTGGTCATTCTTTTGTTTTTGTTTTGTGATTTCTTGGTTTCTCAGAAAGTCATTAGCCTCCATCTGTTCCATAAGAATTTTGAGAGAACTATTTTCTTCAGTGAGCTTTTGAACTTCTTTTTCCACTTGACTAATTCTGCTTTTGAAAGCTTCTTCTCCTCGTTGGCTTTTTGAACCTCTTTTGCCAGTTGAGTTTAGCCTATTTTTCAAGGTGTTATTTTCTTCAGCATTTTTTTGGGTCTCCTTTATTAAGGTATTGACCCGCTTTTCATGCTTTTCTTGCATCTCTCTCATTTCTTTTCCCAATTTTTCCTCCACCTGTCTAACTTGATTTTCAAAATCCTTTTTGAGCACGTCCATGACCTGAATCCATTGGATATCTATGTCAGATGTTTGGGATACAGAGGCCTTGACTCTTATGTCTTTACCTGATGGTAAGCAGTTTTCTTCCCTGTCAGAGAGGAAGCTTGGAATCATTTGTTCACTAAGAAAATAATCTTCTATGTTCTTATTTTTTTTCCCTTTTCTGGGCATTTTCCCGGCCAGTTACTTGACTTCTGAGAGTCCTCTCCACCCCCGAATATGTCTGCCCAGGTAGTGCTTGGGATCTGAGATTGAAATGCTGTTCCCCAGCCTCAGGGCTTTTGGTGGCAGGCCTGGCTGCTATTTAATGGGAGCTTAATTTCTGGTGCTCACGTGGGGGTTTGGCCGCCTCCCAGGCTCAGATCCCTCAGGGGGTTTATGCAGAGACCTTTTGTAATGGACCTCCTAATGATCTCCTGCCTGTTCCAGGAGCCTCTGCCTGCCTGCTGCCTCTGCCACTGCCTCTGTCTTTGCCTCCCAAGGGGGCCTGAGTCCCGGAGACAACCCACTTCCCTCTCAGCCCGTCTCTCTCACTGACCTGTGAGTCTGTGGGTGGAGGGACCTTTGTGGCCACTGGAGATTCCGTCCCTGAAGCCTGCTCAGATCTGTGCGATCCTCTCAATGCCATGTGGCCAGGGCAGGGGAGGGCTCTCCTCCTGTCCAGTGTGCGATGGACCTTTGGAGTCAGTTTTTCAGGGCTCTCTGCAACGGAAATCTCCTTCACTCTGTTGCTGCGTGGCTTGCCCTCTTCCAGAATTTGTTGGGAGTTCTGTTTAGAGGAATCCATGGGTTGTGGATTCGGAGCTAGCATATGTGAGTCTTTCTACTCTGCCATCTTGGCTCCCCTCCTTTCATGAAATTTTTAAGGAAAATTTCCCCGATATTGTAGAACCAGAGGGCAAAATATTTATTGAAAGAATCCATCAATCACCTCCTGAAACAGACCCAAAATAGGAAACTCCTGGGAAGATTGTAGCCAAATTCCAAAGTTCCCAGGTCAAGGAGAAAATTTTGTCAGCAGGTAGAAATAAACAAATTCCAGTGTTGTGGAAATACAATTAGGATAATACAAGATTCTAGTGGCTTCTACATTAAGGGATCAAAGGGCTTGGAGTAAGATATTTCAGAAGTCAAAGGAACTAGGATTAAAATCAAGAATCACCTACCCAGCAAAACTGACTATATTACTTAAAGGGGAGAAATGGTCATTCAATGAAAGAGAGGACTTTCAAGTATTCTTGATGAAAAGATCACAACTGAGTAGAAAATTTGAATTTCAAACACAAGAATTGAGAGAACCATGAGAAGATAAACAGGAAAGAGAAATAATAGGAGACTTACTAAAGCTGAACTGTTTACATTCCTACATGGAAAGATAATATTTGTAACTCTTGAAACTTTTCTCAGTATCTGGGTAGTTGGAGGGATTATACATACACAGACAGACAGACAGACACAAATACCCACACATGCAGAAAGCACAAAGGGAGTTGAATAAGAAGGGATCACATCTAAAAAATAAAATTAAGGGGTGAGAAAGGAATTTAATGGGGGGAGAAATGGAATGGGGCAAATTATCTGCCGTAAAAGAGGCAAGAAAAAGTTTTTCCAATGGAGGGGAAAAGGGGGGAGATGAGAGGGGAAAAGTGAAGCTTCCTCTCATCATATTTGGCTTAAGAAAGGAATAACATGGACACCCAGTTTGGTATGAACATCTATCTTACACTACAGGAACTTGGGAAGAACGGGATAAGCAGGATGGGGAGGATGATGGAAGGGAGGGCAAATGGAAAGAGGGAGCAATTAGAAGTAAACCCTTATGAGAAGGGAGAAGTCGAAAAGAGAATAGAATAAATGGGAGCAGGATAGGATGGAGGGAAATATAATTAGTCTTACACAACATGACTATTACAAAAATTGTTGCAAAATTATACGTATATAACCT
The DNA here is from genome assembly GCA_028658325.1 of Potorous gilbertii. Lineage (NCBI taxonomy): Eukaryota > Metazoa > Chordata > Mammalia > Diprotodontia > Potoroidae > Potorous > Potorous gilbertii. The sequence goes on from CM053773.1 coordinate 70,513,605, forward strand.
ATATTGAATTGTTTGCTTTCTCAATGGGGATGGGTGAGGAGGGAGGAAGGACAATGAGATGGAGTTCAAAGTATTAGGAACATGTTGAGAATTGTTTTTGCATGCAACTGGAAAATAATAAATACAGATAATTGGGTATAGAAGTTTATCATGCCCTACGAGACAAGAGAAAAGATGGGAATAAGAGAAGGGAGGGAAGTTAGAAGGGAGGGTGAACTGAGGGAGGGGACAATTAGAATGCATGAAGGTTTAGAGTGGGGGAGGGGAGAGATGAGTTGAATATTTGGAACTCAAAATTTTGTGGAAATGAATGGTGAAAACTAAAAATAAGTAAATAATCATTAAAAAAAGAAAAGGAAATTCCATAATGGCTAGAGCACTGAAATGTAATGTTTTAGTTCTAATCATTTCATTGAGTTTATCAAATCAATTGTATAACCTGTGGTGAATTATGTAATCTTTAAAATGTAAGCTCTTTGAGAGCAGAGATTTGTTAAGTACTTTTTCTTTCTGCCTTCAGTGCTTTAGAATACTGTCTGGCATTGAGTAAGCATTTAATGAGTTCTTGCTTATTAATCACTTTCTCAGCTTCAATTTTTTCACATATATAATGAAGAGTTTCAATTAAAAGCATACTAACATTTCAGCTGCATATTGCATGATTTTATGAAATTATAATTTTTTTTATTATTGGTTAATTGTTACAGTTTCTGAAGAAGTATATCAGAGCATCCGGTGTCTTTTATTGTTTGATTTGTGACTCTATCTGCTTTTTGAAGGGCATGCACTTGGCGGTAAAAGGCATGCAGTAGGTGTCACGGACCAGCACTAGATGGAATTTCAATTTGTACATAAGACTTTTTTGCCCCATGCAATGCCAAAAATATTGCATGTCCATCCTGTTTCAAATAGAGAACAATTGTATGTATTTTATGTACCTGTGTAGTGGATTAAAAGTACTATTGTCCAACTAGTAATACATGTCAAACATCATGATTTTATAAAGATTTATGTGAATGTACATAAGAGATGTTTTCTCTGTGGCTTATAAGATGGCCTTCTTTTTTTTTCAATATGCCAAATTAACTAAGCTTAACTGTGAACTTTAAGGCAGAGTGTCTAAATATAGATTGGAAAATGAAACTCTGGCTTGAATAATATGGTAGAAAGGGAATAAGGAACTTTTAACAAAGAAAAAAAGAAGTCAAGGTAAATAGGATATGTATGTATGTATGTATGTGTTACAATTGTAAGAGAGGAAGCAAAAATAAAAAGATGCTTGAGAATATATTTGAAGAATGAACATGTTGGGTAACTAAAAAAGTGAGAATGAAAGACAAAAGAAAAAAAGGAAGTAGGCAGAAGACATTGAATTAATCTCCTAAGATTTTTTTTAACTTGGGGGGAAAGTTGTTAAATTTGAACAGAAAGATAAGTTAAATGTATTGATTCTCTGATAGAGTCATCAAAAACTTATTTCAGGAGGCTAAATAGACTTTAAAATGTTAACAGCATACCCCAAACATCCCTGTTTCTCGTACCAACTTCTATGAATTTATCATCTTCGACAGATTTTATTTAATATCTACCTTAATTTAAAGAGACCATAGAGTGTTAATGGACAGAGAGGTGGCATTGGAACTTGAAAGAATGGGATTCAAATCCAGCTTCTGACACACATTCACTGTATAATTCTAGGAAGTCACTGACTTTCCTAGACCTCCCAAGATATTCTTTTAAGTTAAAATTTGGTTAGCAGCTGCTAACTCCATGCATGATTACCATTTACCAAAGAAATCCTAAGTTCAGCTTTTAATTCCTATCCTAAGCCTGTGTAGGGCTCTATGTGAGCCTTGACTGCGAATGTACTTTCAGTAAATTTGTGAACATATTAATATTTTCAGCCAGTAGCAACACATAAGGCTTATATTTAGATTCTTTAATGGCTCTCTGGTTTCATTTTATCCAAGAATTTCCAAAATCACTGATGCTTTCTTCTCATATGTAGTTCGCAATACTAATTCATTTCCTTTCATAAATCTCCCAATGGAAGAGGTATCTATTCAACATGCTGGAAGGATTGAAAGGAACAAATGAAAGAAGATATGAATGCTATCTTTCAGGAGATGAAAATTTAGTTGAACACATTAGAACATAGTTGAAAGTGAATTAGTAGATTCCAGCTGAGGCATATAGCATATCATCATGGCTGCACAACAAAAGTTGAAAACTGAAAAATTGACCATCATCAAAATCGAGAAGGAATTGATAAAGATTAAAACTTGGAAGAAAGACTACCTGCCTATTGATAACACTACGTAAGAGACTGAAGAATAGGAGAGTAGTCAGCAATGACATTTCATCTTCGTCATATTAATTTTATATTGAATATATTTTCAAGAATCTCATGAGAAAAGATTTTAAGGGGTAAGATTATTTTTTTCTCTCAGAAAAATGTTGAAGTAAAAGGGTTCAGCTCTATCCAACCAAAAAAGTCTATAATTTAAATTGGGAGGGAAGGGGGCATATCAAACTAAACCATTTTTTTCATATTATAAGGTTTGGAATAACTAGCTTTTTGACATAATATGATTTCACAATACACTTTTCAAATAAATAAGTACAAAACAGGTGATTCTCAGCATGGAATCATATTTCTAAACAATATAGTACAATGAAATTTAAAATGTACCATAAGGAACAATAAGGAAAATGAAAGACTTAGGGGTTCATTACAAATTGCACAATATAGAAAAATGAAATATGCAGGTCATATCTGTACTCCATAGCAACCCTCTAATTATGCTTAGAAAAATAGTAGCCTATTTATAGTAGATGCTGGTTTGCAAAGATTAGAAGATGTAATTTCAAAGAAGAAAAGGTTCATTGCTCTAAATAAGCAAGGTCAGGAATTGCTCCATTACTTTGTTCAAGGCCAAATGAAGAACAAATCATAAAAACAAGACTGATGTCTGCAACTGAATGTGAAATAAAAAAATACACACGTGTGTGGGTATGCATGCATGCATGTATATATATATACATGCATGCATACATACACATAGACATACACTTTTTTTCTAACTTGGGACTAGTTATTCACTCTCATCAAAAATCAACGTATGGAACTCTGCAGAAAGTAGGGAAATTTAAAGGAGATTTAAATCAATACTCTGATGAAAGCAAAAACCCTCTGAAGAGACCACCAGGAAGTCTGAATATTTAACTGATACATAAAAAAAAAATTGACTTTCTGCAAAGAGCAACAATCACAGTCATACTGGAAACCATCTCTTACATTTAGCAGTAGGTATACTATACTAAGGAGAAGAGAACATGTAAAATACTTGGAAGAATTTAACCTAAATTAATCAAGAAGAAGAAGGTGTCTGTGTGTGTGTGTGTGTGTGTGTGTGTGTGTGTGTGTGTGTGTGTGTGTGTGTGTGTAAGCTGCCTTTATTCCACAATGTTTAAAGTTTCATATATGTTAAGTATAAAAGTATATAAAAGTATTAAACAAATCTGTTTCCACAAGGAGAATGTTTTTGTAATCTTTTCATGTAAATTTTATTTTACCTAAGATATCAATCAAATATGCATGGATCTATGTAGTTTCATTTTTCATTTTCCAGTATGATTCAGAAAAAAAAATCATTAAGTACCTAACATATTCAAGGCATTATATTAGGAAATAAGTATGCAAAAACAAAAACAAAACTTTCCCTTTACTCTAGGGTCTGCCTGGAATTCAAGGACAAGTGAAAAAACCCCATCACCAATGTGAAATTTTAGATAGGGCAGTTTTTCCAAAATTCTCTTCCCTTTTAATATGTGATTTAATAGGAAGATGCATGATTGAAAGATATAGGGCATGAGTTTGAATCCAAGCTCCATTGTTTACTACCTGCATGATTCTGGGCAACTCATTTAACTGAGGCTTATATTTCTTACTATAAAATTAAAGCTTGGAATAAATAGTCTCCAAATTTCCCTTTAACTCAAAATCTACAGTGCTATAAAGTGAGCACAGTGTTTGGCATATTCTTAAATTATTAATTGATTCATCTCACTTCCTAATTTTTGTTCCTAACCTTATTCACACTCACATCAAATTAATTAATTCATTTTCCAGTATGAATTATCCACTGTAATGTTTTGATAATTCCAAGTAACCGGATAATTTCATATGTCTATCCTTATTCTTTCAATATATTCTTATTTGGAAATGTCTGTCAATAAAGGATTTAAATGTGAATGAATGTAATTATATTGGTTCTAAGGATATTTAACACATGCTATTTTAACAGCATCATAATGGAAGGTAAAATTTTCACCATTTTGTGTGTTTGTCACCTCTTTTAGTTTTCTGAAATCACTTTTGAAACTAAGTGAGAACTAGACAAGGCAATGCTCTCGATCTTGACAGAGGAAAATCTAAGTTCAAATCCTAATTTTGAGATTTACTTGCTATATAATTACACATGCATTGTCGACTTCGTCCTCAGTCCTCTTGACCTATAAAAGGAGGATAGTAATAAGTGTATAACCTAATCCCTAGTTTTGTTCTGGGACTCAAATCAAATGCTCTATGTAACGCATTTGGCAAATTTTGTGTGCTATGTTAATTATGTCAGTTACTAATATTATGGTCAGCTTTATGTAATTGTGTAGTACTTTATATAGTGATATATTTGGAAATTGGGTTTTAATACTGTCTGACACTCAGTAGTGTGTACCATTAGTTATTTTGCTAAGTTACTTTTTATCTCAGTTTTCTCAGCTTCATAAGGTGAAAATTAAAAGAGTAAATAATATTTTCTTTACAATTGAAGTTAATAAGATTATATACATAAGGTGCTTTGTATACCTTAAAGAAAGATGAATGTGTGTATATAAATATATATGTATATGTGTATATATGTATATATGTATATGTGTATATATGTATATATGTATACATATGTGTATATATGTGCCTGTGTGTGTGTATTTGTGGAGAGAAACACACAGAGAGAGAGAGAGAGAGAGAGAGAGAGAGATAGGGAGACTTTTTGGATTTCAAAAGACTTATGACATATTGGTTTGGGTAGCTCTCAGGGAACAACTCCCTTTGGCAATGCAGATCAGCATTTTGTCTGACATATAGAGTCTTAGGGTTTCCTGACGAAACGGAGAGTTTAAGTAATATCCCCAGGGTTCCATAGTAAGTATGTGTCTTTACCTCCAGAAGCAGATAGAAAATGCCTTTGTTTGTGTTCAAAAGCCTTCAAAACCTAACTATCTCCTGTCTTATACCTTATTCCCTGACAAGACTCTTTGATACTACGACATTGAACTCCTTACCATTCCATGAATAAGATCTTGTAGCTCTTGGTTCTGGGAATTTTCTCTGGATTTCTCATTCCTGGAATATCTCCACTCCTCTCCTACCCCAATTCCCTCATATTTTACTACTTCCATCTGTGGCTTCATCTAAATACAAGCAGAAACCCCGCCATCTACAAGAAGTTTTCAAAGGAGCCAAGATGATGGAGTAGAAAGATACACATATGCTAGTTCTTATCCCACAGCCCATAAAATACCTGTAAAGAACTCTCAACAAATTCTAGAGCAGCAGAAGCCAGAGAAAAATGGAGTGGGGGAGATTTCTATCCCAGAGAGACCTACCTGACACAGAGCAGAGCCCAGCCCTGCTTTGGTCATGTGGCAATAAAAGGAGCAGATCCAAGCAGGCTTCAGGGACAGAATTTACAGCAGCAGCACAGATTCCCTCAACCCACAGATGTCAAAGGTCAGTGAAAGGGTCTTTTTAGCTGGCCTAGAGGGGAGCAGGGTGTCCCCATAACTCAGGCCCCCTCAGGAGGCAGCAGTAGAAGCAGCAGGGGATGGGGCTCCCAAAGCTGGAAGGAGCCCACATCGATTGTTGAGTCTCATTGTAAACCCCCTGAGGGAACTGAGCCCTGGGTGGCTGCCCAGCCCCCACCTGAGCAGCTGATCTTAATCTCATACTGAATAGCAGCCCCTACCTAAAACCCTTGAGTCTAGGGAGCAGGTGATCTGAATCTCAGCCCCCTGTGCTGGCTTGGCGGAAGTGGAGGCCAGGTGGATGTGGAGGGGAAACTCAGAAGTCAAGTAATTGGCTGGGAAAATGCCCAAAGAAAGGAAGAAAAATAAGATCATAGAAGGTAACTTTCTTGGGGAATAGGTGTCTCCTCCCATCCTTTCAGACGAGAAAGAACAAGGCATATTGTCAGAGGAAGTCAAAGCCTCTGCCTTCAAAGGAAACTTAAATTTGGCTCAGGCAAAAGAAGACCTTAAAAAACAAGTTAGCAGCTTACGAAAGGAGAACCAAAAAAATGCTGAGGAAAATAACAGCTTTAAAAAGAGGCTACCTCAATGGAACAAAGAGGTCCAAAAGGCCAATGAGGAGAAGGAGATTTTAAAAAGCAGAATTAGTCAAAGGTTCAAAGAGAAGGTTCAAAAGCTCACTGAACAAAATAATTCATTGAAAGAGAAAATTGAGTTCAGGGAAACAAATAACTTTGAATTAAATCAAGTAGTTAGGAAACAAAATAAAAAATCTGAAAAAAAAATAGAAGATAATGTGAAACATATCAGTGGAAAAACAACTGACCTGGAAAATAAACCCAGGGAAAAAAACTATTGGACTACCTGAAAGCCATGATCAAAAAAAAAAAAGATCCTAGACATTATCTTCCATGAAATTATCAAGGAAAACTGCTCTGATGTTGTAGAATCAGAGGGCAAAATAAATATTGAAAGAATTGGTCAATCTCCTCCTGAAAGAGAACCGAACAGAGAAATTCCTAGGAATATTGTGGCCAAATTTCAGAGTTCCCAAATCAAGGAGAAAATACTGCCAGCAGCTAGAAAGAAATAATTTGAGTACTGTGGAAATACAATCAGGATAACACAGAATCTGGCACCTTCAACATTAAGGGATTGAAGGGCTTGGAATGGGATATTTCAGAGGCCAAAGGAACTGGGATTGAGACCAAAAATTACCTACCCAGGAAATCTGAGTATAATACTTCAAGGAGAAAAATTGTCATTCAATGATATAAATGACTTTCAATTATTTATGTTGAGGAAAAGACCAGATCTGTATATAAAAATTTGACTTCCTAAGACAAAATCCAAGAGAAGTATGAAAAGGTAAACAGGAAAGAAAAATCATAAAAGATTCTCTAAAACTGAACTGTTTACATTACTACATGGAAAGAAAATACTTTTAACTCTTGAATCTTTTCTGAATATTTGGATAGATGGAGAGATTGTACACACACACACACACACACACACACACACACACACACACACACACATAAATAGAGAGTACAAGGTGTGTTTTATCAGATGAGATGATATCCACACACAAAAATAAAATAAAATAAAAATCAAGGGGTGAAGGAGGAAAATTCTTAGGAGAGAAAGGGAGTAATGGAATGGGGCAAGCTATAACTCACAAAAGAGATAAGAAAAATCTTATTCAATGGAGGAGATAAGGGAGAAGGGGAGAGGAGAAAAATAAAGCTACTCTCTCCATATGTGCCTGAGGGAGGGAGTAACATGCTCACTAAATTTGATATGAAAATTTATATCACACCACCAGAAAGTAGGAGAGGAGGCAGCAAGTGGGTTGAGGGGAATATTAGAAGGGAAGGCAAATGGGAGAAAGAAGTCACTAGAAATAAACCCTTTCAAGAAGAGACAAGGTCAGTTGTAGGGGGGGGAGAATAAGGGGAGATAGAGTAGGACAGAGGGCAATATAATTACTATTACACTGTTAGGGGCCAAGCTGTGGACCGCCCCCTGGAAGCTGACTCCACCCTCAGGGAGGAACATGGGAGGAGTTCTGTCTGGGGATATAAGGGGCTGTTGTGGAGGGATCAAGGGAGAGTGATGTAAGCAATAAAGTGAAATGCACTGGCCATCTCGGGTGTACTGTGTAGTCATTTCCCCTCCGTGGAGGAGGGGATGGCCCTATCACGTGCTGCAGCGTGGTAGGGGATGGAGATGTCTGAAGACCCAGGAAAGGGTAAGTATCCAAGTGAAGGCCGGGGGTGGGGATACCGCTTGTATCCAGGCGAGGCAGGGGAAGGAGCCCTGTGTGAGAGTGCCCTAGGCCAGGCGAGGGCTGGGGAACAGCCCCGAGCATTACACAACATGATTATTGTGAAAGTCTTTTGCAAAAGAACATATATTTAGTCTGTATTGAATTGCTTGCCTTTTCAGTGGGGCTGGGGAGGAAGAGGGGGAGGGAGAGAAGTTGGAATTCAAAATATTAGAAACAAATGTTGAGAATTTTTATTGCCTATAATCAGGAAATAAGAACTACAGGGAATGGGGTATAGAAATTTTTCTTGCCCTACAAGAAAAGAGAGAAGATGGGGATAAGGGAAGGAGAGGGGTGTGCGATAGAAAGGAGGGTATATTGAGGGAAGGAATAATCAGAATGTGAAGTGTTAGAAAGAGGATGGAGGGGAGTGATGGGGAGAAAAATTGGACATGATACAAAGTGAGGTAAAAGCAATTAGTATTAAAACAATTGACTGAATTAATTACTGAGAATAAATCAATGACATCTTTAGTTTGGGGGAAAAAATTTCAGTCTAAATTTCACGGAGGAAGGTAACCTTGGGCAAAATTTGGCACTGATGGAAAAGTTAAGGTTTTAATGGTAAATTTTATTTTATGATTACTATTTAATCAGAAACTAGAACATGTATAGAAAGGCATATAAGTCACTTAAGACTTCCCTCAAAAGAGATTCCTAAGTCAAAGTGAAATTATAATCATATTTGATACCTGGTTATTGGAATTTGTCATTTTTAGTTGCTTTGGGACTGTTAAGTGACCATTCAGCCAGTAAACTGGTGAGATGCTGGTATGAACTGCATAAGGTGATCTCAAGGGAAGGGTGGGAGAGTGGCTATTCAGTCTGGGCTGAGGTAGGATTCTCCTGACTCAATTTCCCCACTGACACCTGGCAGACTTTAAGCCTGACTGAATGCAAGTGGCTAATCTAATCCTGCCTGGAACTGAAATGAAGTTGGGGAGATATTGTATCCCTGCAATATCCTTATCATTCGTGGCAATTTCCTATAGTCAAAAGGTTTGTAAGCTTAATTACCAGACCTGTTCAATAATAGATTATTGGTAGGGGAATATCTGAGGTTAAGTCTAAACATAAGCTATTAGGCATAGGACTTCAGACCAATAACAATAAATTAGGGCCTTTTAATTCTTAATAATACTGTAGAGACAATTAGGTCAAGAGCTTGTGAAGTTAGCAACATAAATATTATTTGTGTCTTGGTTAATGTTTTAAAAAAATTACTTTGTGGTCCATATTGTAAATGCTTTGAAAAGAAGTATCACCTGACCAAAAGTTTGAATTGCTTTATCTGTTATAAACTGTGTTAAAAATAAAAAATAAATTAAAAAAAAGTTTTCCCATCTCCTCTTAATTCTACTGCCTTCCCTTTGTTAATTATTTTCTATTTTTCTTATGTTTAGCTTGTTTGTACATATTTATTTGCTTGTTCTTTCCTCCATTATACTGTAAGCTACTTAAGAGACAGGATTATCTTTTGTCTTCTCTTGTGTCCCCAAAACTAAACATTGCTTGATACATAGAAGACACTTAATACATATTCAATGAGTCATTAATCCTCCCTCGCCTTCCTTATCCTCAGCAAAGGAATGTAAATTTGGAAGACCAAAAGATTACCAGTTGACTGGGTTTTACTAGTTACTTCTTCTCCTCTCCGTTTTCTCTCCCAAAACCTTAAAATACTGCACTCTGAAACTGGGATGCTAATGGGGCCCTTCCTAATGGCTATTCTAGACCATCTTAACTTTAGAGTTATTATCAATGGTTAACTGTTGCTGTTTACCTCCTAGCCTGATGTCTTTCATTTTCTTGGCTTCATTAAAGGGTCAATGTCCTAGCTACCTCTAAAACCATTCTTATTCAATGAATGGCCGTTGTCTCACCGTAAGTGAGTACCTTCAAAGACCTTGGCCTAAAGGAAACAAGGTCTCCCAGTGCATCCTGGACCATCTCCAGTCATCTTGATTAATATCTGTGCACTGGATTCAGATGGCTCTAGGGGAGAAATGAGGCTGGTGACCTACACAGCCTTCCCTCACTCAAAACAAAGTCAAGTGCAAGTCATGTGGTCATTTCTCTGAAAGCAAGATATTCCTCAGCAAAGAAGGACGAACAAAAACTCATGATAGAGTGTCAATAAACAATATTTTAATTGATACACCAACCCATTTCTTCAAATGTAAGGATTGATCAACTAAATCTGCAACTTATCTAGAGACCCTGACTGAATTTCCTTTATGTCTAATGACTACATTTGAAAAAAAAATTTCTCCCCTACTGATAATTCCCAAATAATTTATTCCATTTTTGAATAATTTCACTAGTAAATTGAAAAGTTACTGAATCTTGTCTTGCATGACTAAAACATCATCATAGATCAATAGTTACTCTTTGATATCTACTCTTCAATTTGTATCAAAATCTTAGCTAAAAGAAACTACTAACCTACAGCTAATCAGAAGATGGCTTTGAGCCAATAAAGCACTTAGTGAAGACCATCTGCATTCTGAGATTCTAAAGACATTTCACGTATTTAAAGAGCAAAGGAGCTTTCTCCCCTTACTCCCCCAACAATATATTCACTATAGTATTTCAACAACACAGGTAGGGGTTGGGTGGCCAATGTTATTGATAACCCAGGATTTCTTTTTGACCCAAATATTGTTATGTTAATATTTTATTAGCATAGTTAATTAGCAAAATTTCACTTTGGGTTTGATTCTCTCTGAAATGATAGGTTTAAAACCCATTGACAAATTGAAAAGTCATGTATAATGGAATTTTACCTGAAATTATCATAATGCAAAATACAATGGCTAGTCTACTCAGGATATTGGAGCATGCAAAATCTTGAGTACCTTTTACTCTTGACTTAATGCCAAAGTAAAGGTCAAAATGAGAATGCTATTTTGAAATATTTCAAATCATATTAGCCACATTGAAAATGGAGAAGGTGAAAGAAAAAATCTCTACACTTTGAAGTGTGTGTGTGTTTGTATCCAAGTGTGTGTGTGTGTGTGTTGGATGATCAAGGTATTGTTGATTCACTGCAATGTTTTTATAAACATTACAGAATAAGATTAAGATGGAAATTCTTACAATAAACCATATGTGTGCATGTATATGTGTATGTCTATATATGTGTACATGTATGTGTGAATATGTTTATATATGTATATATGCATGAGTGTATATGTGTATGTAAGTACATATGTGTGAATATATACATGTGTGTACAAACACACACATGCATGTATGTATATAGTTCCAAATCAAACTGGATCAGTAGGATTATCTTCCATCATATTTAAAACAATTCTCCAAGGTAACTGATTGTATTTGTGATATTTTGAAATTATATTCAATATTCAAAAATTATTTTAAATTATAAAAATTATCTGTAACATATTTTATCATTAAGTTGGGTAAAAGCATCAATAGTAAGTTTATCATATTTTTGGATGATACATAACTGGGAGAGAGAACTAATGCCTAAATGATCATGTCATATCCAAAAAGAAGAGTTTAAAAGTTATGATGTTGTGAGAAAAAAAATAATACTCCTTTGAAAAATTTAGTGTCTAGGATAGTGAGAAAAGACTCAGGAGTATGCTACAAACTGGAGATTTTTAGCATGGAGCAGAGCAGACTTGGAGAAGATATGGTAGTTGTCTTACTGTATTTGATGAACTGTCATGTGAAAGAGGGAATAGCTTTGTTTTGACTGTCCTCAGAATTAATGATGATAAGAAATTAGTCAGTTTCATACTCAAGCCTAATTAAAGCAAAGAAAAAAATTCTAAGAAGGAGAATGTTACAGAGAACTACCACAAGAGAAATGGACCATTTCTGAACATAATACATTTCTATCTATTGTAGGTCTTCAAGCAAAGGTTAGATAACCATTTGGTAAACATGGTGTAGTGAGGATTGTTGCTCATGTGTAGGTTGCATATAGTAGTCTCCTGGTTAGGGTTCTTTCAAAACTGAGATGCTGTCATTCAATAACACTTAATATAAATCAAAACACTAAACCCCCACTAAAATGAGAATGGAAGAATTTATTTCAAAATTCTTTAAAGAAACTTTCTCAAATGATTGTTTTAAAAAACATTTTTTAAATCTCAAAATTAGACTCAAGTCAATTTGTTATTAAAATATTTAATGAAATCTGTATGGAAAATAAAAACATATTTCTGTCTGATTCTATGAAATAAAGTAAAATCCTTTAAGAATATTTAGTTGACAATTTAAAATTGTCTCAATAGATATAAAGGAAATTTTTAGTGCCTGATAACAAGAGAATATTCAATCTGGTTATTTTACTTTTGAGTTCTTCAGGAAGCACTCATGTCTCATGCACCAGTAAGGCAATAGATGGTTTCCTACCTCTTGACCTTGCTGCAGAGAGAGAAATATTTTGCTCTTGGATGACAACTTCTATGATTCCTAGAGTATCCAGCATCTTTAATGATAAACAGTAATATATACAAGTCTAACTTTCAAAATTTCACTTAGCATTTCACTCACAAAAACTCAGTTAATTTTATATATAAAGTTATTGACATTTCCATGAAAAGAAAGTGAAAAGGCTTCAGAGAATCAAGATGCAAGCAGTAACTCACTATCACTATCCCTTTTTGATCTCTTAGAAATGAGAAAATAGTACACCAGGAAAAATCCTAGAATACTGCAGGCAGCAGAAAGAAGGATGGAACAGTCTATTAGCTTGGGAAACTTGGAGGAACACCAATAAATGTCTGTTTCACTAATATAAAATGGGAGTACACTCCAGGACAAGAAGTGTCCCAGCAAGCCAAGGCACACTTCAAAAAACCAGAGTGAGGTCCTGAGTCTCAGCATGGTGAAACAGGAAAATACTATTACCAAAACACCCCACCCTTACCCTGAATTATACATTAGCATTGCGAGGGGAATTGACAGACTCTAGCTCAGAGAACTACTACATGCACTAGCCCAGGCCCATGTGGGCAGATGTCCTTCTGCAGACAGAACTCCATGTACTGACATTCTCTGGAAGCAGACCTCCCTCTATTTCATTGAAGCCCCAGGCAGGCAGCCTAGCATCCTCCAGTAATCAAATCTCCTTCTGAACGGGTATCCTCCAGTAGCCAAACCTCTCAGTGTTTCAGAAGAAGGACTTGGAAATGCAGAAAATGTACAATTGGTTGCAACACACTCCAGAAACTATCACTAGGACCCCAGTTAAACACCAATTAAGAGCCAGATATCTAGAGCCCACAGATGCTGGTACCTGGGATACCACCACATAAAACTAATGAACAGTCCCTAAATCACATCACTAGAGGCTTAGAACATTTTCTTCTTTGCTCCAGAAAAGAACTCAACTTTAAAAGTCAGATAGCAGGGCAGAGCTAAGATGGCAGAAAGACACATATTATAGCTCTTCCACCAAAGCCCATAAAATACTTGTAAAAATGACTCTCAACAAATTCTAGAGCAGCAGAAGCCACAGAACGACAGAGTGAATGAGATTTCCAGGCAAAGGTAACCTGGAAGGCTGATGGGAAAGGTCTATCCCACAAGACAATGAGCAGAGCAGAGCCCAGCACTGGCCATGTGACACTAGGAAGAACAGAACCAGAACAGGACTCTGGGACAGAATCTCCATCAGGGGAGTCAACTCACAGGTTTCAAATAAAGGTTCAAAGGTCAGTGAGAGCACTTTCCCAACTGGGTGAGAAGGGAGCAGGGTCCCCTCCGCACAGGTCCCAGGCAACAGCAACAGAAGCAGCAACAGTGCAGCACGGCTGAGTGGTAGCAGCCTCTGGGAGAACTGAGCAGTTGACCTGAATCTCAGCTCTGAGCATGGTCCTGGACTGAAGAGGAACACTCCTACCCTCCTCTTGACAAAGGATTCAGAAGTCAAGAAATTGTCTTGGAAAATTCCCAAAGAAGGGGGAAAAAAAATAAGACCATGAAAGGTAACTTTCTTGGTAAACAGGTATTTGCTTCCATACTTTCAGATGAGGAAGAACAATGCATACTGTGAGAGGAAGTCAAGACTTCTGCATACAATACCTCCAAAATGAATATATAATGGGCCCAGACCATGGAAGAGCTTGCAAATCAAGTCAACAGCTTGCTAAAGGAGACCCAAAAAATTCTGAAGAAAGTAACACTTCTAAAAATAGGCTAACTCAATTGGAAAAAGAGGTCCAAAAAGTCAAAGAGGAGAAGAATGCTTTAAAAAGTAGAATCAGTTAAATAGAAAAGGAGTTTCAAAAGCTCACTGAAGAAACTAGTTCTTTAAAAATGAGAGTGTTTCTCAGCCAATACCAAGTGGTTTTGATAACTGCTTCTTTATAGTACAATTTGAGGTCTGGTAGCGCTAGGCCACCTTCCCAAGCATTTCTTTTCATTAGGCTCTTTGATATTCTGGACCTTTTGTTTTTCCAAATGAATTTTGATATTATTTTATCCAGCTCTAGAAAATAATTATCTGATAATTTAATTGGTATGGCACTAAATAGGTAAATTAATTTAGGTAGAATTGTCATTTTTATTATATTAACTCGGCCTACCCATGAACAACTGATGTTTTTCCATTTACTTAAATCTGACTTTATTTGCGCAAAAAGTTTCTTGTAATTGTGTACATATAATCCCTGGGTTTGTTTTGGCAGGTAAACTCCTAAGTAT
>CM053773.1:70528925-70557015 GCA_028658325.1 Potorous gilbertii
AGGCTAATGACTTTCTGAGAAACCAAGAAATCACAAAACAAAACCAAAAGAATGAAAACATGGAAGATAATGTGAAATATCTCATTGGAAAAACAACTGACCTGGAAAATAGATCCAGGAGAGACAATTTAAAAATTATGGGACTACCTGAAAGCCATGATCAAAAAAGGAGCCTAGGCATCATCCTTCATGAAATCATCAAGGAAAACTGCCCTGATATTCTAGAAGCAAAGGGCAAAATAAGTATTCAAGGAATCCACTTATCACCACCTGAACAATATCCAAAAAGAGAAACTCCTAGGAACATTGTGGCCAAATTCCAGAGTTCCCAGGTCAAGGAGAAAATATTGCAAACAGCTAGAAAGAAATAATTCCAGTATTGTGGAAGTACAATCAGGATAACACAACATCTAGGAGCTTCTACATTAGTGGATCAAAGGGCATGGAATAGGATCTTCCAGAAGTCAAAGGAACTATGTCTAAAACCAAGAATCACCTACCCAGCAAAACTGAGTATACTACTTTAGGGGAACAACTGATCTTTCAATGAAATTGAGGACTTGCAAGCATTCTTGATGAAAAGACCAGAGCTGAAAAGAAAATTTGACTTTCGAACACAAGAATGAAGAGAAGCATGAAAAAGTAAACAGCAAAGAGAAGTCATAAGGGACTTACTAAAGTTGAACTGTTTACATTCTTACATGGAAATACAATACCCGTAACTCTTGAAACTTTTCAGTATCTGGGTAGTTGGTAGGATCTCACACACACACACACATACACACACATATGCATGCACATACAGAGACAGAAAGCATAGAGTGAATTGAATAGGAAGGAATCATATCTTAAAAAATGACGTTAAGCGGTGAGAGAGAAATGTATTGGGAGGAGAGAGGGAGAAAGGGAATGGGCAAATTATCTCTCAGAGAAGAGGCAGGCAGGAGACTTTTCAGTGGAGGGGAAAAGAGGGGAGGTGAGAGAAAAACATAAAGTTTACTCTCATCACATTTGACCAAGGAAGAAATTAAATGCACACTCATTTTGATATGAAAACCTATCTTACAATACAGGAACGTGGGGGAGGAGGAGATAAGCAGGGTGGGGGGGGATGATGGAAGGGAGGGCAATGGGAGGTGGGAGCAATTAAAGTCTACATTCAGGGAGGGACAGGATCAAAAAAGAGAATAGAAGCAATAGGGGGCAGGATAGGATGAAATATAGTCAGTCTTACACAACACGATTATTATGAAAGTCATTTGCAAAACTACACAGATATGGCCTGTATTGAACTGCCTGCCTTCCCAAAGAAATGGTTAGGGAGGGAGGGATGGGGAGAAGTTGGAACTGAAAGTTTAAGGAAAAACCATTGAGTATTGTTCCTGCTACTAGGAAATAAGAAATACAGGTAATGGGGAACAGAGAGTTATCTGGCCCTACAGGAGAAAAGAGAAGATGGGGCAAGGGAAGGGAGGGATGAAAGAAGAGAGGGTAGATTGGTGATATGGGTAATTGGAATGCTCAGTGTATTGGGGTGGGGGGAGGGGACAGATGGGGAGAAAATTTGGAACTCAAAGTTTTGTGACAATGAATGTGAAAAGTTAAATACATAAATTTATTTAATAAACAAACAAACAATAAAAAGAGAGACAGGAAGGAAAAACTGAAGAGTTTATATAAAACTGCCTTAATTGAGTGACTCCTGGAGTAATAGGGAGGAATCTCTCATCTATGCTTTACTGTTAACGATATGAAGATTAAAAAAAATATGAACCGTCAAATAAATAAATAAATATATAAATAAATCTTCCCATAATCCTTTGCCCCAGTTTTGTTTGCCATGAATTTCTCAATTTTGATTTTTTCACATGGGCATCCTTGTAGTTAACCCATTAGCTACTGCCCATGAATCAGTGAATATATCACACCATCTTCCTTTTTCTGTTTTGGTAGCTTGGTGTACTGCCATAAGTTCAGCACATTGATTACTTCACCTGTCCCAGTACTTTCCAAAGTCTGCCTAGTAAATGAGTTATAGACAACTGCTTTCTAATATCTTTTGTGGCCCAAAATGTTTTGCTCTCCCATTAGTAAACCATGCATGTCTCTTATTTTTCAGTTAATCCATCATATCCCTCATTCCATTTTACCAAGGACTCCAACAACTGTTGGGTTAGTTCAGGGGACATATCGTTTCCCTTGGTATCTATGTTTGCTATAAATTCATGTAAAGCAGAAACTACATTTTTGCCTATTTTACATCTATCTTGAATATACCATTTCCATTTAATTATGCTAGTGTCTAGAACATGACCAAGTCTGAGAGAAGCTGGAGTACTTATTACCCAGGTCATAATCAGGATTTTAGGCCTTAATATTCCTTCAGCATCTGTTGTTCAGTCTCTCCCAAAGCCAGTTTTCAAAAGGGATACGTTGAACTCCAGATGAAGGGAGTTTCCTAGACCAAAACCATAGGGATACATTTTAGTTTTGTTGTTTTCTGCCGTAAACTCCAGATTGTATATTCATCTTGCACAATAACTTGTAATTATACCAGGCCACTTTGCCTAGACCATGAATCTAGGGCAATTGTATAGGAGCCTTTAATTCTTCAATAGTTTTACTCTGATCCAGTCCCCAGTCAAATTCATATTTTTTTCCCAGTAATTTTATATAAAGTTTTCAAAAACTGTCCCAGTTGTGGACTGCGGTGCCTCCAATATCCAAATTATCCTGTAAACTTTAGGACTTCTTTTTATCGATAGAAATAGGAATATCCTGAACATTTTTTGTTCTTGCAGGAGAATCTCTTGCAGTCTCTTATCCCATTGTATGCCCATAAATTTTCCAATTTGAACTGTCCTTTGAATCTTTGTATGGTTAATTTCCCTCCCCTTGCTTTTTATATACTAAATTAAAAGCAATCTATAATTCTTCACTTCTTTTAAAATTTTTCCCTGCACCATAATATCATCTTTGTAGTGCGTAAGCTGTACACCAGGTAGCTCTATTTGATTCAAATATTCAGCCACAATCCTATGACAAATAGTGGAACTATGCAGATATCCTTGTAGCAAGCTTAGAAATGTATGTTGTTGTCCCTGCTAAGTGAAAGCAAATTGTCCGATTGTTTAGAATCTATTGAGACAGTGAATAAAGCATTGACTAAATCGGTAACTGCATACCAAATGCCATCATATTTTTGGATCTCTTCTATTAAGATAATGGTATCTAGAACAGCAGTATATAAGTGAGAAGTCACTTTATTTGATTTTCTATAACTCACTGACATTCTTAATGTCCCATTTGACTTTCATAATGGCCAGACCGACTTATTCCATTGAGTGGCTTTGGGGACTAACATTTTTGCCTCAACATATTCCTTTACAGTATTGGTAATTTCATCTTGCCCAACTGGCACATGGTACTGCTTCAAAGTAATTACTTTAGAAGGTTCAGGTAAAGTTATTTTTTTATATTCTCCATTTTTATTTCACCCAGTAAAATTGTATAAAATCCTATCCTCCGTACTGCAAATTGGTATCTCCTTTCAGGTAAATTTAGAATCATACTCCGAATATATCTGTTCCAGTGATGTATATTGGAATAGGTACAATTACCATGGTATATTCTTTCTTAGGTGATTGCCCAGTTGTCATCATTAGCTTGACTTGTCTGACTGATATCTCACCACCTCCCAGTGCTGTGATGGTAGTAGGATTTCAATGTTTAAATTTATCAGAGTTTCTATATATAGGGGAAGCCTCTGGTCCAGTATTTATTAATGCCCTAGCAACATTTTTGCTTGATTTTTCCAATATATGGTCAAATTGATACGGGATCTGCAATCCTGTCTGAGTATTTATTTAACCTGATCTGGGGCTAAGGTAATTTCTTATTCTCCCTGAAGGTGGAACAAACTTGGATACAAGAGTTCAGGTGGATCCGTACGGGATGTTCTTACTTCTCTCTTCTGTCTGGCATCAAGTTCTTTTTCTTGATACATTTTCATAGTACATTATTTTGAATACCATCTATTCTTCCAAAATCTACCGATCTTCTCAAGACAGCAGCAAACATTTCTTTTCTAGCCAACCTATTCTGACTTTGAATATGCTGACTACTTAATCCTCTCTCTCAAGAAAATTTATCTTTGTCTACTTGACTGTTAAATCCTGTCCAGTACCTTCAAAAGAGAGTTCCCTATGTTCCCAAATAGTAGAGTCAAGCTACGTGCTGTCTTCTCTACGATGCCTCCATGAGAAACTGCAAAGGGAGTCTTATAATACACACCTCTATTTCGAATCATTACGGCGTCTTCATTATACCCTCCTTTAACTGTCTCATACTGTCACTAAGTAAATATCAGGGTCTATCCCCACTACGCCTCATAGAGCGAGTAGGTTACTGCAATCAGTGACATCTATTGATACTCCTCTAGCCCTTTTATTACTGATTCTCACCATCCCAGTTAGGAACGACTGTCCCATCATTTGTGTGAACTGACTAAAAATATCTATGACCTCCTATTGAGCAAAATCCTCAATTATCTCCTCAAACATTGGCTTTTCCCTTGGTTCTGCCTGAGATACCACTCCCTCTAGCATTGTTTCATTTTCCTTCTCTGACTTTGTTGAGTATTCCTTTCATACACTCTCCTGGCATTTGCCTATACAAAAAGTGCATTCACACATCTTTTACCATATTTTTGCTTCAGTTTCCTCTTTGAAAGTAGAGTCTTAATGCTGAGAATTCAAATGAAAACTTAAGTCGTTTTCCATCTGACTTGTTTTCCTGCAGGAGTTCATCTCTACTTTCACATGTAATACAGTGACATATTAATAAAATCCAGTCTCTCCTACACTCTACTGCCAGTTGTTTCCCTGATTTTATTGGTATTCCTTGTAAACATCTTTCCAAATCCCCAGGTTCTCTCTTGTGTTATCTCAGTTTTCAGTTTTCACAGGGTTTGGAGCTTTTAGTCCATTCCCTTGATTGCAAGGAATAAGGTAAATTATCCCACCTTTGAATATCAATTTCTTCTCCTAAGTCCCTTGTGCCTCTAAATAGAGTTTTTATACTCTGTAATCCTGTTATTGATGCCAGGGTAATATTTACAGCACCAAGGACAACTGTGGATATACTGGTGTAGCAGTGAATCAAAAAATATAACAGACTCTCCATATAGAAGGCAGAAGAAAAATATTTATTTCAACACCACAAAGCTGGATCCCAACACCAGAAAGTCATGTCCCAACATCAGAAAGCCAAATGTACCATAGTAACCAAGAAGTCAATACACATTAGCACTGCTAGGCACAACATGATTCCCAAGGCCATCTCTCATCCTATCCCCAACACAGGGGTCTTCCCACAAGCAAACATTCACAATACTAAGCTATTTGCTCTCCTGTTTCCACCCCCACTTCTCTGTCTCCTCTAACTGCTCTCACCAACTACCTCCTAGTTTTGCTTGACACTTTCTATTCCACTCCTTCAGCAAGGTTCTTTCATCATATGTGACTTAAGCTTCTGCATGATTTAACTAGGTCACATGAGACTATTAATGGACAGGAAAGATCTTCAAATTAAGTAAAACTTCATGAACAATAAAATATCCTGGGCTAATATAATAAAAGTCACAATTGTACCTAAGTTAATTTACTTATTGAGTGCCATATCAATCAAACTACCAAAGAAAGCTTTAATAGAGTTACAAACAAATAATAACAGAATCCATCTGGAGGAATAAAACATTCAAAATATCAAGATATGCAAGGAAAGATTACCAAGCTATAGCAGATCTAAAACTTTTATAAAGCAACTATCATTAGAATTACTTGTCACTGGTATGACGAAAGAATGGTGCGTCAGTGGAAGAGATTGGGTACACAAGACACAGTAGTCAATGAAAATAGAATTATATTAAGCCATTAACCCAAAGACTCTGGCCTCTGGGACGAAAACACATTATGTTTTTAATATAAATTTATTTATTCAACTTTTTACATTCATTTTCACAAAATTTGGGGTTCCACATTTTCTCCCCATTTGTCCCCACCCCCAACCCCAGTACACCGAGCATTCTAATTTCCCCTATCACCAATCTGCCCTCTCTTCTATCATCCCTCCCTTCTCTTGTCCCCATCTCCTCTTTTGTCCTGTAGGTCCAGATAAATTTCTATTCCCCATTACCTGTATTTCTTATTTCCTAGTAGCAAGAACAATACTCCACAGCTGTTCCTAAAACTTTGAGTTCCAAAGTCTCCCCATCCCTCCCTCCCCACCCATTCCCTTTGGAAAAGCAGGTAGGCCATATCTATGTAGTTTCGCAAATGACTTCCATAATACCCGTGTTGTGTAAGACTGACTATATTTCCCTCCATCCTATCCTGCCCCGCATTGTATCTATTCTCTCTTTTGATCTTATCCCTCCCTGAGTGTTGACTTCAAATTGCTCCCTCCTATCATTGCCCTCTCTTCCATCATCCCCCCACCCTGTTATCTCCTTCTCCCCCACTTTCCCCTATTGTAAGATAGGTTTTCATACTAAAACGAGTGTGCATTTTATTCCTTCCTTTAGTCCAATGTGATGAGAGTAAACTTCATCTTCTTTTCTCTTAGCTCTCCTCTTTTTCCCTCCATTAAGAAGTCTCCTGCTTGTCTATTCTATTAGAGATAATTTACCCCATTCCATTTCACCCTCTCTCCTCCCAATACATTTCTCTCTCACCGTTTACCTTGATTTCTTTTGAGATATGATCCCATCCTATTAAATTCATTCTGTGCTCTCCGTCTCTGTGTGCGCGTGCATGAGTGTGTGTGTGTATGTGTGTGTATGTCATCCTACCAACTACCCAGGTACTGAAAAGTTTCAAGAGTTACAGATATTGTCTTTCCATGTAGGAATGTAAACAGTTCAACTTTAGTAAGTCGCGTATGACTTCTCTTTGCTGTTTACGTTTTCATGCTTCTTCTCATTCTTGTGTTTGAAAGTCAAATTTTCTTTTCAGCTCTGGTCTTTTCATCAAGAATGCTTGAAAGTCCTCTATTTCATTGAAAGACCAGTTTTTCCCCTGAAATAGTACACTCAGTTTTGCTGGGTAAGTGATTCTTGGTTTTAGTCCTAGGTCCTTTGACTTCTGGAATATCTTATTCCATGCACTTTGATCTCTTAATGTAGAAGCTGCTAGATCTTGTGTTATCCTGATTGTTTTTCCACAATGCTGGAATTCTTTCTTTCTAGCTGTTTGCAATATTTTCTCCTTGACCTGGGAAGTCTGGAATTTGGCCACAATATTCCTAGGAATTTCTCTTTTTGGATCTCTTTCAGGTGGTGTTTGGTGGATTCCTTGAATACTTATTTTGCCCTCTAGTTCTAGAACATCAGGGCAGTTTTCCTTGATAATTTCATGAAGGGCGATGTTTGGCTCTTTTTATGATCATGGCTTTCAGGTAGTCCCATAATTTTTAAATTGTCTCTCCTGGATCTATTTTCCAGGTCAGTTGCTTTTCCAATGAGATATTTCACATTCTCTTCCATGTTTTCATTCTTTTGATTTTGTTTTGTGATTCTTGGTTTCTCAGAAAGTCATTGGCCTCCATCTGTTCCATTCTCATTTTGAGAGAACTATTTTCTTCAGTGAACTTTTGATCCTCTTTTTTCACTTGGCTAATTCTGCTTGAGAAAGCATTCTTCTCTTCATTGACTTTTTGAACCTCTTTTGCCAATTCAGTTAGCCTATTTTTCAAGGTGCTATTTTCTTCATCATTTTTTTTTGTGTCTTCTTCAGCTAGGTATTGCCCGGTTTTTCATACTTTTCTTTCGTCTCTCTCATTTCTCTTCCCAGTTTTTCCTCCACCTGTCTAACTTGATTTTCAAAATCCTTTTTGAGCTCTTCCATGGCCTGAGCCCATTGAATATCTATTTCAGATGTTTGGGGTACAGAGGTCTTGACTTTTATGTCTTTGCCTGATGGTAAGCATTATTCTTCCTCATCAGAAAGGAAGGGAGGAAACGTAATTACCAAGAAAGTAACCTTCTATGGTCTTATTTTTTTTCCCTTTTCTGGGTATTTTCCCAGCCAGTTACTTGACTTGTGAGATTCCTCTCCACCCTGTCCATATCCACCCAACTAGTGCTTGGGGGTCTGAGATTCAAATGCTGCTCCCCAGAATCAGGGCTTTCAGGGGTGGGCGTGGCTGCTATTCAATGTGAACTTAAGTTCTGCTGCTCAGGTAGGGGCAGGCCGCCTCCCAGGCTCAGTTCCCTCAGAGGCTTTATGCGGAGATCTTCAGTAATGGATCTGAGGGTTTTCTTGCCTGCTCTGGGAGCCTCTGGCTGCCCACTGCCTCTCCTTCTGCTTCCCCAGGGGGCCTGAGTTATGGAGACACCCCGCTCCCTTCTCAGTCAGCTCAGAAGTGTCTCTCACTGACCTGTGTGCCTGTGGGTGGAGGGACATTCATGGCCACTGGAGATTGTGTCCCAGAAGCCTGCTCATATCTGCTCTTCTCGGTGTTGAGCGGCCAGGGAAGAGCTAGGCTCCACTCCCGTTTGGTGCGCGAGGGATCGTTTGGTTTGGTTTTTCAGGGCTCTCTAGAACAGAAATCTCCTCCACTCCGTTGTTGTGTGGCTTCCACTGCTGCAGAATTTGTTGGGAGTTCTTTTTACAGGAAATCCATGGGCTATGGGTTCAGAGCTAGCGTATGTAAATCTTTCTACTCTGCCACCTTGACTCTTCTCCCAAGAACAGGTCCTTTAAAGGAAAAATTGAACAATTGGAAAAGGAAGAACAAAACCTAACTGGAAAAATTGAATAAATGCAAAAATAAGTTCCAAAACTAAGTGGAGGAAATAATTCCTTAAAAGTCATAATTGGAGAGATGGAAAATGAGATGCAAAAGTTAACTGAAGAAAACAATTTGAGAAAAAGTGGAATTGCGCACGTAGAAGCTAATGACTTTGTGAGATGTCAAGAATCAGTCAAGCAAAATCTAAGGGATGAAAAGATAGAATAAAATGTAAGTTATCTAATTGGAAAATCAACTGACAAGGAAAATAGATCCAAGGAAGAAATCTAAGAGTTTTTTGCCTTCCCGAAATCCATGGTGAAAAGAAAGAGCATGGACAAAACCTTCCAAGATATCATCAGGGAAACTACCCAGAAATCCTAGAACCAGAGGGTGAAATATTCAATGGAATAATCCATCGTTCACCTCTCGAAAGGGATACCAAATTAAAAACAGAAAGGAATATCTTTGCCGAATTCCAGAAATATCAAGTGAAGGAGAAAATACTACAGACAGTCAGAAAGAAATTATTCAAATATCAAGGAGCTACAGTCAGGATCACACAGGACCTTGAAGCTTCTACATTAAAAGACTGAAGCAATTGGAATATGATATCTCATAAGACCAAGGAGCTGGGACTACAACAAAGGATCAATTACCCAGCAAAGTTGAGCATAATATTTCAGGCAAGGAGATGAACGTTAAATGAAATAAGGGATTTCCAGACTTTCCTGATAAAAAGGATATAACTCAACAGAAAACTTGATCCTCAAATGCAGATCTCAAGAGAGGCATAAAAAAGGTAAACAAGGGAAAAAAACAACAACCTGTTACTCAATATGGGCAAACTGTTTACATTCCTATAAGGGAAAATGATACTTGTTAATTTTGAGAACTGTGTGTTTATTATAAAATATTAAAGGTATGTGCATAGATAGAAGGGGCGGGTATAAAGTAAATGATGTGAGGACAAAAATTCAATTAAGAGTGCAAAGGGATTTTATCAGGAAATGTGAAAAAGAGAAGGCAGAACATGGTGAATTTCATCACAGGAAGAGGGACAAAATCATATTACAGCAGGGGAAAGAGAGGAGGAAGATGAGCACTGTTTGATATTTACTCTCATCTGATATGGTTCAAGAAGGAAAAAAATAATTAAGTCTATAAATGAAAATAGCTCTACAGGTAGTGGGAGGTGAAGGGGGAAGTAAGGGGGAGGGAAGGTAAAAAGGCAGGGAAAAAATATTAAGGAAAAGGAGAGTAAAAGCAAAGGAGGGTGAAAGAAGGGAGGAAAAACTGTGGGAGGTGGTGGTCAAAAACTGAAACTGTTGTGGAGGGGAAGAGAGAAGGGAGAACTTAACGTAGAAATGATGGGAAATGGTATGGAGGGAAAGACACAGATAGCAATCACTGTGAATGTGAATGGAATAAATTGTCACATAAAATGGAAATGAATAGCAGAATGGATTAAAAACCATGTTCAAACAATATGTTGTTTACAAGAAGCACATTTGATACAGGGAGATACATAAGGTTAAGGTAACAAGTTGGAGCAGAACATATTGTGCTTCATCTGAAGTAAAAAATAAAATAAAACCAGAGGTAGCAATCCTAATCTCAGACAAAGAAAAAGCAGAAAGAGATCCAATCAAAAGAGATAAGGAAGGAAAACATATCCTGCTAAAAGGTAACATAGACAATGAAGCAATATCATTACTATAAATATGTACTTCAAGTGGCATAGCATCCAAATTATTACAAGAGAAGTTAAGGGAGTTACAAGGAGAAATAGACAGCAAACTGATACTAGTAGGGGACCTCAATCTTCTGCTTTCTGAACCTGATAAATCTAACCTCAAAATAAACAAGGAAGAAGGTAAGGAGGTGAATAAAGCTCAGGAGGAGACAAAAATTCTAAGTCTCTGGAGAAAATTGAATGAAGATAGAAAAGAAGCTACTTTTTTTCAGTGGCACATGGCACATACACAAAAATTGACCAAGTCCTAGGCCATAAAAAAACCCAATGCGGTAAATATGAATTTTTTTCATATTTCATATATTCAATAATTACTGAAAAGCAAAGGGATTAATAAAATTGAAATTTAGAAAACTAGTGAACTGATAAATAAAACTGAGTTGGTTTTATGAAAAAAACAGTGAAATTGATAAACCTTCAGTCAATTTGATTTAAAAAAAGAAGAAAATTAAACTACCAATATCAAAAATGAAAAAACTGAACTCACCTCCAATGAAGAGGAAATTAAAACAATAGCAAGAAATTACTTTGCCCATCTCTAAACCTATAAATTCGACAATCTAAATGAGATGGATGATTATTTAAAAAAAAAAATTTCCAGATTAACAGAAGTGGAATTTGAATACTTAAATAACCCCATCTCAGAAAAGGAAATTGAAGAAACCATCTCTGAACTCCCTAGGAAGAAATCTCCAGGGTCAGATGGATTTACAAGTTAATTCTATCAAACATTTAAAGAACAGTTAATTCCAATACTACATAGACTATTTGGGAAAATTGGAGAAGAAAGAGTACTCCCAAATTCTTTTTATGACACAAATATAGTTTTGATACCTAAAGAAAGAAGAGTCAAAACAGAAAACGAAAATTATAGACCAATTTTTCTCATGAACATAGATGCCAAAATTTTAAATAAGATTTTAGCACAAAGAATGCAGCAACTTATCACCAAAATAATATAATTTGATCAGGTAGAATTTATACCAGGAATGCAGGGCTGGTTCAATATTAGTAAAATTATTAGCCTTATTGATCATATCAGCAAAAAAACTAGCAGAAATTACATGATTACCTCCATAAATGCAGATAAAAGCTTTTGACAAAATATAACACCATTCCTATTGAAAACACAGGAGAGCACAGGAATAAATGGAACTTTCTATAAAATTATAAGCAGTATTTACCTAAAACCTTCAGCAAGCATTATATGCAATGGAGGGTAAGCTAGATGGATTTCCAAATAGATCAGGGATAAAACAAGGGTGTCTATTACTCGAAATGTTAGTTGTAGCAATAATGGAAGAAAAGAAATTCAAAGAATTAAAATAGGCAAAGGAGAAACTAAGCTATCACTCTTTGCCAGTGATATGATTATATACTTAGAAAATCCCGGAGATTCAAGTAAAAAAGTACTTAAAGTAATAAACAACTTTGGCAAAGTTGCAGGTTACAAAATAAACGCACACAAATCTTCTGCATTTCTATATGTTACTAAGAAAGCCCAACAACAAGAGATAGAAAGAGACATTCCATTTAAAGCTACAGTAGACACTAAAATGTATTTGGGAGTCTACCTGCCAAAACAAATCCAGGGAGTATATGAACACAATTACAAAATCCTTTTTGCACAAATAAAGTCAGATCTAAGCAAGTGGAAGAAACATCAGTTGCTTGTCAGTAGGCAGAGCAAAGATAGTAAGAATGTTAATTTCACTTAAATTTATTTACCTATTCAGTATCATAACAATGGAACTGGCAGATAATTATTTTCTAGATATAGAAAAAATATTATCCACATTTATCTAGAAGAACAAAAGGTCCATAATATCAAGAAAATCAATGAAAAGAAACACTAGAGAAAGTGGCCTAGCCATATTTGATCTCAAATTGTGTTATAAAGCAGCAATCCCCAAAACCACTTGTTATTGGCTAAGAAATAGAGGGGTAGATCAGTGTAATATGTTAGGTACTCAATACACATTAGTTAGTGCATATAGCAATCTACTATTTGATAAACCCAAGGACTCCATATTCTGGGATAAAAACTCACTGTTTGACAAAAAATTCTGGAAAAACTGGATAACAGTGTGGTGGACACTAGGCATAGACCAATGTCTGAAACTGTACAATGGAATAATGTCTAAATGGGTACAAGATCTATGTATAAAGGCTGACACTATAAAAAAATGAGTTTATAGGGATAGTATACTTTTCAGATTTATGGAGAAGGGAAAGATTTGTGATTAAAACAAGAGGTGGAAAGCATTATCATGTGCAAAATGGATAATTTTTATTACATTAAAATGAGAAGTTTTTGCACAACCAAATGCAAAGGAACCAAAATTAGGAGGGAAACAAAAACTGGGAATAAATTTTTGCAGCTAGTGCCTTGATAAAGCCATCCTTTCTAAACTATATTGATAACTGAGTCATTGTCAAAGGATATGAAGAGGCAGTTTTCAGAGGAATAAATTAGAGTTATCTATACTCATATGAAGAAAATGCTCTGTCGCTATTGATTAGAGAAATGCAAATAAAAATAACTCTGATATACCACATTGCACCTATCAGATTGGCTAACATGACAAAACGGGAAGATGATAAATGTTCGAGAAGATGTGGGAGAGTTGGAACACTAATTCATTGTTGGTGGAGCTGTGAGCTGATTCAACCACTCTGGAGAGCAATTTAGAACTATGTCCAAAGGGCTTCAAAAATGTACATACCCTTTAACTCAGTAGTATCACTTCTAGCTCTGTATCCCCAAGAGATCATAAAAATGGGAAAGGGTCCAACATGTACAAAAATATGTATAGAATCTCTCTTTGTGGTGACCAAAAACTGGAATTCAAGGGGATGCCCATCAATTGACGAATGGCTGAATAAATTACCGTATATGAATGTAATGGAATAATATTGTGCTATAAGAAATAATGAGCAGGAAGTCTTCAGAGAGGCCTGGAAAGACTTATATGAACTGATACTGAGTGAAAGGAGCAGAATCAGACCTTTGTATACAGCAACAACCATAGTGTGCAAGGAATTTTTCTGGTGGGCTCAGTACTTCCTTTCATTGCAAGGTTATAAATAATTCCCAATCGTTTCTTAAGGCAAAATGCCTTCCATGTCCAGGGAAAGAACTATGGAATTTCATTGCAGAATGAAGCAAATCATTTTCTTTTTATTACATGTTGGTTTGTTTTATGATTTCTCCCATTGATTTTTATTCATCTATGCAACATGATCAAGATAAAAATGTATTTGATAAGAATGTATGTGTAGAACCTATGTAAAACTGTATGTCATCTCAGGGAGGGAGTAGGGAGATAGGGGGAAAGAGACAGAGGGAGGAGAAAAATCTAAGACATATGGAAGAGATTGTAAAACACTGCAAACAAATAAAATAATAATAACTATATTATCAGAATTGACTGAGTGGAAAACGAGGTGAAAATGCTCACTGAAGGATATGACTTCAAAATTAGAATAAAGGAAATTGAGTATAATGACTTCATGACAAATCAAGAAATTCCAAAACAAAACTGAAAGAATGAAAAAAATGGAAAACAATGTGAAATTTCATTGGAAAAAATAAAAGAACTGAATTGGAAAGTAGATCCGGGAGAGATCATTTAAAGTTTTTTGGTCTAACTGAAAACCATGATCAAAAAAAGATCCTAAGCATCATCTTCCAACAAATCATCAAGGAAAACTGCCCAAATATTCTAGAATCAGTGTGCAAAATAGAAATGGAAAGAATATACCAATCACCTCTTGAAAACAACACCAACAGGAAAAATCCTACGAATGTTGTAGCCAAATTCCAGAATTCTCAGATCAAGGAGAAAAATAATACAAGCAGTAAGAAAGAAACGATTCAAGTATTGTGAAAATACAATCCGGAAAACACAGGATTTTGCAGCTTCTATGCTAAGGGATCAGAGGGCTTGGCATACAGTATTCCAGAGATAAAAGGAGCTAGGTTTAAAACTAAGAATCACCTGCTCAGAAAAAAATTAATATAATACTTCAGGAGGAAAAGTGGAATTTCAACGAAGTAGCAGATTTCTAAGCATTCTTCTTGAAAAGGCCAGGGATGAATAGAAAATTTGACTTTCAAATACAAGAATGAAGAGAAACATGAAAAGGTGAATTGGAACGAGAAGCCATAATGGAATCATTAAAGTTGACCTGTTTACATTTCTACATGGAAAGATGATATTTGCAGCTCATGAGACCTTTCTCAGTCTTAGAGTACTGAGAGGGAATATATAAGCTCACACACACATAAATTACATATATGTATATATATATATATAAATATGTTATATGTTATATGTGTGTGTGTGTGTGTGTGTGTGTGGAGAGAGAGAGAGACAAAGAGTCAGAGACAGAGAGAGAGACACACACAGAGAGAGACAGAGGGCACAGGGTTAGCTGAATATGAAGGCAGTATGCAAAAAAAATAAAATTAACCATTGAGAGGAATGTACTGGGAGAAAGAGAAAGGCAAACATGAAATGGAGCAAATCATGTCACATAAGAGGTAAGATAGAACTTTTAAAATGGAGGGGAAGAGAGAAGAGGTGAGAGGGAATATATGAACCTTACTTTCATTGGATTTGGCTTAAGGAGGGAATATCACACATTCTTTTGGGTTTGGAAATATATCTTAGTCTTCAAGAAGG
Organism: Potorous gilbertii; assembly: GCA_028658325.1. NCBI lineage: Eukaryota > Metazoa > Chordata > Mammalia > Diprotodontia > Potoroidae > Potorous > Potorous gilbertii. The sequence goes on from CM053773.1 coordinate 70,544,160, forward strand.
TGGTGGAAGGGGTAGGTGAAGGAGGGCAATAGAAAGGACAGCAGATTGGGGAAATGGGTAATAAGAAACAAGCACTATGGTGGGGAGACAGGTCAAAGGAGGGAATGGAATAAATAGAAGGCAAGACAGGATAGAGGGAAATGTTGTTACTGTTTCATAACATTACTCATATAGAAATTTTTTCATGGCTACACATGTATGACCTATATTGAATTGTTTCTTTTCTCAATGACTGGGTGGGGAAGGAGGAAGAGGGAGAATATGGAACTGAAAGCTTTAAAAATTAAGGTTAAAATTGTTTTGTATGTAAGTGGAAAGCAAGGTGCACAGGCAATGGGGTAAAGAAATATCTTGCCCTACAGGAAAATAGAGGGAAGGGAAATGTTAGAAGAGGGATGATAGAAGGGAGGACAGATTGGGTGAGGAAATAGATGGTATACAAGCTGTTCTGGGGTGAGTTTTGGGGAGAGATGGGGAGAAAATTTGGAATTCAAAATCTTCTGGAAGTGAATTTTAAAACTGCGAATAAATAAATTACATTTAAAAACTTAAAAAAAAGAATGTTGAAGGAGAACGGTCTTGTTGAAGTTGGGGAAAAGTAATGTAAAGGATTGTAAGCACCAGATGCCTCATACTTATGGAACTGTTGGTCATATACGTGACTTGTCCCTTTTTGCCTTGAGGAGCTTTGGGAACAAACTGTGAAAATTCAGTAATGAGACAGAAGTTAATGGTTTGTATCTTTAAGATATATTCCCTCAAAATGATAAATATTGTATATTATTCTTTAATGTCATTACCTAAAGAATTATATTTAGAAGAGAGTAGGGACAGTGATCACCATTACTTATGGTTCACCTAAGCTCTCCTTATGATTTTAATTTTGGAATTTTCTAAGAAGTGTACCAAAGAAACTGTTTGTGACTTTTTATATATCATTTCTGAGGTCATGTTAACTTAGTTGGAACTTATTGACATAAGATACTAGGAGATTCACTTGAAAGGAAAAGTTAAGATATTACTCAGAGACCTTTTTGGACAAATGTATCAAATGTACTCCAGATGATTTGGAAACTATGAGGGAACATATTGTGGTTTCAGTACATATGTAGTTAGTATATATGTAGTTCAATAGAGTAAAAAATGCTCTGTTGGTAACTAGGGTAGAGAAGATTAGGGACAAGTTACTGCACTCCTATTACAATACAAGATAGAAAAGACAGGAATAATTAAGCATAGTCTGACATGAAACTTAATAGAGATAAATGCAAACTTTCACATGAGTGTTTTATTTTGTTTTTCATTCAGAAATAGGATATGGATGTTTGAGAAAAAGCAGTTCTGTGTGTCTGTGTGTGTGTGTGTTCACTGTTGAGTAGGAGTGAACTGTGCAGTATGATGACTAAAAGAAGCTAATTCATTCTTAGGCTATATTATGAGTCCCTAAGATTAAGAATTTGGTAATCTTGCTTTATTCTGGCTAGAACAGAAAGAACATATATAGAATGTCATGTTCAATTATAAATGCCACAGTATAAGGAAAATTTTAATAATTTATAGAATGTATAGAATAAGATGATCAAATTTTGAAAAAAAACCCTATATATTAGGTCATGTTATGACTATTTATTTGAAGGAAATTGGCTAGAAAGATAACATTTGGATATGGTACATCATCACAGCCTTCAAGTATTTTTGGTCCCAGTGACCAGAACCAAGTTACAAAGAGGTTTGCTTGACATGAGGGGGAGGGGAAAGTCTTTAAATTTGGATCTATCCAATTATTGAATGAAGTCTCTTTGAATATGAGAATTCTTCAAATAAGCAAACTATCAATAAGTTATTTACTAATCACTTACAAATGGCCAGCCAGTCATTCAGCAATCATTTATCAAGCACTTTTTATATCCTACGCACTTTGTTAAATCTTGTGGAAAGAAAGGAAAGTGAATGCACATTCTGCCCTCAAAGAACTCACATTTTAATGGAGACCACTTACAAAAAAATGTATATTAAAGATATGTACAGTATAAATGTAAGGTAGTCTCAGAGGGATAGCACTAACAGCGATAGAATTTAAGAAAGGCCTCCATTCGAGGGTGAGATGTGATCTTAGTCTTAAATGAGTGTGAGGAAGCCAGTAGGAAGGGATAAGGAGGAAGATCACTCAAAGCATGAGGTTCAACACATGAATAACTATGGAGGAATAGAATTCTATGTAAAAAGAAAAGGAAAAAAGGACAAAAACAGGAGAGCAGAGGATAAAAAGGGCCGAATATAGATAAATATAGTAAAGGTACAGGTCTTAAAAAGATTTCAAAAATGAATGAGAATTTATTTTCTTTTTTTCATGGAAGTAATGACTGGCATTTGTTGAGTAGAATGACTGACATGATCAAAACATTTTAAGATAATCACTATGGTTTCTGAGTGGAATAGTGATTAGAATGGGGGTTATAGAATGGGAGGATTTCAGTCAGGATATCCAGGATGCTATTACAATAGTCCAAACCTGAAGTAATGTTTAGCTGAATTAATGTTAGTGGTTATATGAGTAAAGAGAAGAGTATGAATATGAGATATTGTTAAAGAAGAAATTACAAGATTAGACAAGAAATTAGATAGGAGTAGTGAAAGTGAGTGAAAAGTAAATTAAAAGACAAAGATTGTTGGCCTGGATGATTAGGAGGTTCGAGGTACCCTGGAAAAAAGTTCGACTATTTGGAAGAGAGGAGAATGTGGGGGAGAGGACAAAGAAACAGAGTTCTTTTTTGGATTTTTTGATTTTGAGATGTTTATGTGACATTATGGTCAAGATGCCTAAGAGGCCATTTGTGAAACAGTGTAAGAGATGAAGAGAAATTAGTACTGAATAAATAGACCTGGGGATTACCTACTTACAGACAATTGCATTCTTTAGGACTGAAGAGGTCACCAGGAGTAATACCATTGTTCTAGGGACTACAAAGACAGGGAAGGAATAAAGCAATTTCAACTTGCAAAGAATTTATAATCTAATAAGAAAAACAAGAGGTACGTATATTAACATGTAGAAAATAAAGATAAATAGACACAAAGTAGCTAAATATGTAACTTTGAGACAGAGGACAGTAGCAGTTGAAGGGATCAGTAAAGGCTTCATGTAGAAGACAGGACTTGATCTACATACTGATTGAAGTCCTTGAGCAAAAGAAGTTTCCTATTCCTATAGGGTTTAGAAACATAGTGCCTGGAACATAGTAAATGCTTAATAAATGTTTATTGAGCACATTTTATGTTAAAATTATTTGCATTTCCCTATGCTTATTTCTTCAAATAACCTTTGAGTCATTTTATGTCATAATAATGGTGAAGTTCAAGGTCAAATATAAATGGAAAACTAAAATAAATAATCAAAGCTATTTATATTTCCTAGAAGCATTTGCAATATTTCTTAGATGGCTTAAGTGAAATTAGACTGATATTTCTATTAAAACAGCAGTAAAATAACCTGCCCCTTCAGTCAGCACAAGAAACTCCATCATATCAGGGGTGGGAGAAGAATAAAAGTGAAATGTTTTTGATTTGCAACTACAGACAAAAGTACTAACTATTTTTTTAAACTATCAATTCTTTTGGAACTATTGGTACAACTGCAGTTGACTTTGATTTGAGTGAGGGATGGCTGTTCAAGGTCACCAATCTTACTTTCTCCTCCAGAAACATCTGGGTCCAGTGGCCAGATATTCAACAGGACAACTTGAGATGACTCAGGATGCAATGGGAGACCTTGACCCTTTTAGGCTAAGGACTTTTCAGGTTCTTACTTTGAGTGAGGTAAAGCCCATTCAGTTGAATATACCTTTTTAAGATGTGAATCAAGGGATGGCGCCTTTAATTAAAAAAATAATCAAACCTTAAAGCAATTTCACCCTGAAGCCCACAGATTGTACCATGATAGGTCTCTGATCAAGCTCCACTTAATGGTCCTCCTGACCCAGAATGAATGACAATGGTAACTATTTTTCTTTTGACCAACGACCTCAGGGACTATCTCTTTAATTAGTTCACTTCCTAAAGAGACCTACTCACTGAATGTGCTTTACCTCACTCAAAGTGAGAACGTGAAAACCAGTTTCTCCCAATACATCTTAAGCCATTTCCAGTCATCCTGATGAATATCTGGCCACTGGACCCAGAAGGCTCTGCAGGAGAAAGTGAGACTGATGACCTTGTACTGCCCTCCCTCACTCAAATCAAAGTCAACTGCAAGTTATGTAGTCATTTTCCTCATGTCATGGTCCTCTTTGAAAATGAAGGACAAACCCAACCATAGATACAACTTGTATTCCCCCCTCACACTTGGTTCCATGTTGTTTTCCACTTTGCTTTCAGTTGAGGTGGAGATAAAATTTTAGGTTTTATGTAAGACCCAGGGAGCCAGGATAGTGGCTTAACACAAAAAAACACAACCCAGATCCTCCACAAAACCTCTTTTTCAAACATGTACAATCATATTAAATACATTTCCACACTGCCCATTCTGGGAAAGAAGAATTAGAAGTAAAGGGAAAAAACAGGAGAAGGAAAAAAATAAATGAAAGAAGTATATTTCAATCTGCTTTCAGATTCCTTCATTCTGTCTAAGAAGACATTTTCTATCATTCCCATCTTTTGGGATTGTCTTAGAATGTAAGACTTTGATCACTGTATTGCTATGAAGAGATAAGTCTATCATAGTTGATCATCACACAATGTTACTGTTACTGTGTACAGTATTCTGGTTTTGCTCACTCCACCCAGCAAAAGTTCATGTAAGACTTGTAAGTATTTTCTGAAATCTGTTTGCTCGTCATTTCTTTTTTTCATTTTTTTCTCAAATTTATTGATTTATTTGTTTTTAGTTTTCAAGAATCACTTACATAAGTTCCAAATTTTCTCCCCTTTCACTCCTGCCTCCCTCTCCAAGATGGCATGCTATCTTATATGGATTCTACACATGTATTTCTATTAAACACATTTGCTCATTGGTTATGTGGCGTAGAAGAATTAAAACAAATGAGTGAAAGCATGATTAAAACAAAACATAATAATGGAGAAAATAGGCTATTTCATTTTGCATTCTGACTCCATAATTCTTTCTCTCAGTGTGGATGGCATTTTCCATCATGAGTACTGTGGTAATTTTTTAGATCCTTGTATTACTGTGAAAGGCTAGGTCTATCCAAAACAGTCCTCACAGACTGTGACTGTTGCTGTGTATATTGTTCTCTTGGCCCTGTTCACTTCACTCAGCATCAGTTCATATCAGTCTTTCCAGGTTCTTCTGAAGTCCTTTTTTTCGTCATTTCTTATAACATATTCCATTATATTCATGAACCACAATTTGTTCAGCCATTCACCTATTGATGGGCATTCCCTCAACTTCCAATTCCTGGCTGCCACAAAAGGGGCTGCTATGAATTTTTTTGTATGTATGGGTCCTTTTCCCATTTTTATGAACTCTGGGATACAGCCCTAGAAGCCATATCTGGGTCAAAAGTAATGTACATTTTATAACCCTTTGGGCATCGATGTAAATTGCTCTGAAGAATGGTTGGATCAGCTCAGTGCTCCACCAACAACGAATTAGTGTTCCAACTCTCCCACATCTTCTCCAACGTTTATCAATTTTCTGTTTTACCATGTTGGCCAATCTGATAGGTGTGATACGGTAACTCTCAGTTGTTTTGATTTGTATCTCTCTAATCAGTAGTGATTTAGAGCATTTTTTCATATGACTGTACATAACTTTAATTTCTTCCTCTGAAAACTGCCTATTCATATTCTTTGAACATTTATCAGTTGTGGAATGGCATATGTTCTTATAAAGTTGACTCTGTTCTGTATATGTTTTAGAAATAAGACCTTTATCACAGGCAAAATTGCAAAAATTCTTTCCAGTTTTTTGCTTACCTCCTAATCTTGGTCACCTTGGTTGTGTTTGTGTAAAAAGTTTTCAAATTGATATAATCAAAATTATCCATTTTGCATTTCATAATGTTCTCTATATCTTGTTTGTTAATGCATTCCTCCATTCTCAATAAATCTGACAAATAAACTTCTCCTTCTTCCCTAGTTTGTTCATAGTATCAGCCTTTATACCTAGATCATGTATCCATTTGGATTTAATTCTGGTGTATTAGTACATGCCAAGTTTCTGCCACACTATTTTCCAGTTTTCCCAGGAATTTTCAGTGAGTTTTCATCGCAGAAGCTGGGATCCTTGGGTTTATTAAACAGTAAACTTCTATGGTTATTGACTACTGCATCTTGGGTACCTAACATATTACACTGATCTACCCCTCTATTTCTTAGCCAGTACCAAGTTGTTTTGGTGATTGGGCTTTATAATACAATTTAAGATCAGGTATAGCTCAGCGACCTTCCCTAGTGTTTTTATTTTCATTAATGCCCTTAATATTCAGGACATTTTGATCTTCTAGATGAATTTTGATATAATTTTTTATCACTCTAGAAAATAATGTTATGGTAGTTTGACTGGTATAGCACTGAATAAGTAAATTAAACCAGATAGAATTGTCATTTTGATTATATTAGCTTGGCCTACCCACAAAGAGTGGATGGTTTGTTTGTTTGTTTGTTTTTCCAGTAATTTAGAGCTTATTTTATTTGTGTAGAAAGTGGTTTGTGATTGTATTCATATGTTTCCTGGGTTAGTTTTGGCAGACAGATTCCCCAATATTGCATAGTGTCTACAGTAACTTTAAAAGGAATTTCTCTTTCAATCTCTTGCTGTTGGACTGTCTTAGTAATATATAAAAATGTAGACAATTCATGTGTGTTTATTTTGGATCCTGCAACGCAGGTAATGTTGTTTATTATTCTAAGTAGTTTTGTTTTGTTTTTTTGCTTCGTTCTCTGGGATAATCTAAGTGTATCATCATATCATTTGCACCAAGTAACAACTTAGGTTCTTCTCTGCCTATTTTAATTCCTTCTATTTCTTTTTCTTCTCTTATTCCTAAAACTAATATTTCTAGTACCATATTGAAAAACAGTGGTGATAATGCACATACTTGTTTCACCCATGATCTTATTGGAAATGCATCTAACTTATCCCATTATATATAATGCATGCTGATGGCTTTAGGCAGATACTGCTTAATATTCTAAGGAAGGTTCTATTTATTCCTATGTTTTTCAGTGTTTTCAAGGAATGGATATTGTCTTTGGTGAAAAGTTTTTTTTTTTCTGCATCTAATTTTGGAGCCAATCCTCTGGTTTCTGTTAGTTTTGTTTTTGATATGATCACTTATACTCAGAGTTTATGGAATATTGAACCAGCACTGCATTCCTTGCATAAATTTTTCTTGATCAATATGTATTATTTTCATGATAAATTGCTGCAATATTTTTTGCTAATACCTTTTTAAATTTTTTCACCTATATTCGTAAGAGAAATTGGTCTCTAATTTTCTTTCTCTGTTTTGACTCTTCCCGTGTAGGTGTCAGTATCATATGTGTATCATAAAAAGAAATTGATGCGACTCATTCTTCATCGGTTTTTCCTTATAGCCCATATAGTATTGGAATTTACTGTTCTTAAAATGTTTATATAATTCACTTGAAAATCCTTCTGGCCATTGAATTGTTTTTCTTAGGGAGTTCATTGATGACTGAGAAGGGATTATTTAAGTATTTTACTTCCTCTTTTGTTAATATGGGCAATTTATATACTTTCTGATAAATATTCATTGATTCCACTAAGGTTTTCAAATTTATGGGCATATGGTTTGCAAAGTAATTTCTAATATTGTTTTAATTTCCTCTTCATAGGAACTGAATTCACCCCTTTCATTTTGGTGATGGTAATTTGATTTTCTTTTTTTAATCAAATTGACCTAAGATTTATAAATTTTATTTTACTTTTTTTTTTTTTACGTAAGAACAGCTCTTAGTTTTATTTAGTAATTCAGTTTCTTAATTTCGGTTTTATTCATCTCTCCCTCAGTTTTCAGTATTTATAATTTAGTATTTAATTGGGGAATCTAATTTGTCCTTTTTCTACCCTTTTTACTTGCATGCCCAATTCGTTGTGCTCCACTTTCTCTATCTTATTCATGTTAGCATTCAGACATGTAAAACTTCCCCTAAGAACAACTTTTACTGCATCCCATAAGTTTAGTAGGTTCTCTCATTATTGTCATTCTCTTGAATGAAGTTATTGATTGTTTATATGATTTGTTACTTGACTCACGTATTTCTTGGGATTAGATTATTTAGTGTCCAATTAATTTTTGGCCTATCTTTCCATAGCCCTTTATTACATATGATTGTTATTGCATCATTATCTGAAAAGAATGCATTGTCTATTTGTGAGGTTGTTATGCCCTAGTATATGGTCATTTTTTTCTATGTGCTATGTACCACTGAGAAAAAGTATATTCCTTTCTACACCCATTCAGCTCTCTCCAGTAGTGTATCATATCTGCCTTTTCCAAAATCCTATTCATCTCCTTAACTTCTGTCTTATTTATTTTGAGGGTAGATCTATCAAGTTCAGAGATGGGAAGTTTGGGGTGCAGCACTTGGTCCATATATATTTGGTAATATTATTTCATTTTCTATGGGGACTTTTAGCAGGATATAGGTTCCTTCCTTACCTCTTCTGATTAAATCTATTTTTGCTTTTGCTTTCTCTGAGATTAAGATTGCTACCCTTCCTTTTTTTTTAACTTCAGCTGAAGTATAATACATTCTACTCCAGCCTTTCATCTTTACTCTGTGTGTATACCCCTGTTTCAAAGATATTTTTTGTAAGAAATATGTTGTAGGATTATGGTTTCTAATCCATTCTGTTATCATCCTCTGTTTTAGGGGAGAGTTCATCCCATTCACATTCATAGTAAGATTCGTCTCTGTATCTTTCTCTCAGTCCTATTCATCAACCCCTATTTCTGCTTTTATTTCTCCCTTTTCCCTCCTCCTTCTCAAAAATGTTTTACTTTTGACCACTGCCTCCCTCAGGCTTCCCTCCTTTCTATCAGCTTCTCTATCTTTTTTCTTTTTCCCTTCCTATTTCTTCCCTCCCTTCTCATCACCCATTTTTCTTTCTCCTTCCTCCTCCCCTGCCTGTAAGGAAAGTTAGATTTTGTTATTTAACTGAGTGTTTTATTCCCTCCTTGAATAAAACCCAGTGGAAGTAAATGTCAAGCAAAGCTCATCTTTCTCCTTTCTATCTACTATAACATGTTTTTGTGCCAGTTTGTGCAATGTAATTTACCCTTTTCTGTGTCCTTCTTTCCTTTTCTCCCTTCACACCCCTTTATTAAGTATTTTTTTAGGTTTTTATAGTCATCATATCAGTTGTTATACCCACAACCTCTATCTCTGTATCCCTTTTAAATTTCTTAATAAATATTCGATTCCCAAGATTAAAAAGTATCATTCTCTCATATATGAATATAAGCAGCTTGTCCATATTAAATAGCAGGTATCTTTTTTTCACTTTCTGTGCCTCTCTTGAGTGTTGTATATGAAAATCAACTGTTCTAATGAGCTCCTGCCTTTTCTTCAGGAAAGTCTGGAAAACCTTTATTCATTGTATGTTCATCTCCTTACCTGAAATGTTGTGCTCACATTTGCTGGAAAACTGATTATTGGTTGTAGTCCAAGCTCATTTGTCTTATGAAATACCATATCCCAATTCCTCTGATATTGTAATGTAGAAGCTATAGAGTCCTATGTGATCATGATTGTGGTTCCTTGATACTTGAATTGTTTCTTTCTTGCTACTTGCATTATTTTCTCATTGACCTTATAATTCCAGAATTTGGCAAGAATATTTCTTGTTTTCCATTTGGGACCACTTTCAGGAGGTGATTGGTGGATTATTTTGATGACTGTTTTGCCTTATGGATCTAGGACCTCAGGACAGTTTCCTTGATGATTTTTTGGACAACAGGCTCTTAATTTTCATCATGTCTTACAAGCAAATCTGAGAATAATTCTTAGATTGTTTCTCCTGGATCTATTTTCCAGGTCATTTTTTTTTCCAGTGAGATGTTTTACTATTTGTAGTATTTTTCTTTTGTTTGTTTTCTTTTTTTTAGATTTTATTTGACTGAGTCTTGATACTTCATAAAGCCATTTACTCCTACATGCCCAATTCTAATTTTTTTTACAAATTCATATTTGCTTTTGAGGTTTCAGATGTTGGCATATTTTCATTGCCATCCCCCTCTGAATTCATATTTTGATCCTCTCTGTCCCCATAATAAGATTGTATGAACTTCACATTTTTAATTTGCTTCTTGCTCGTGGTGATTGCCTTTTCCCTGGCTTTGAAAGTGAATCTCTGTTTCTAGGTCACAGGGTGCACTGTTACACATTTCTGGTTCTTGGAGCTAGGGTCCTGGTTACTGTCTTTGCGTGCTGTGACCCCTGGTTCTTTGAGCTTGAAATTATATAATGCTGCAGCTTCTCTGTTGATGAGCTGGCTGATGTGTGCCAAGCCTGGGGCCAGATGAAGCCTGAGCTTCCTCAGGGTTATGCTGAAAGTTACTGCATGAGGTGTGGGACATGGGTACTCTGGCTGCTGGAGGTTTCTTCCTTCCCTAGGGTTATGGCAGAGCATGGACTTTCTCAACAGTTGGTGTGCCCCCATCTGCACTGCTGTCTGCCCAATTCCCCTGGCTATGCCAATGCATGTATGGGGTCCTGGTGCTAGTGCTTACTAGTTCCGCCTCCCTCAGATTCAGGATTTCCTGCTGCTCCACTGAGGTGGGTCTTGCTGGGACCCGCACTGGTCCCCTTCAGTTGCTATAACTGTAGGAACCCTTCCATTCTATCTCCCTAGCCTCCTGGGGTAAAAGACTGTTGTACCCATTCTGTTGGTTCCACTATTCAAGGATTTTCCTGGGGCAATATTCTCTGAGTTTTTCAAAGGTCAACAAAGGGAAGGTGGGATCACATGCCATTTACTCAGCGATGTTGGCTCCCATAAGTTCAAGTATGTGACTTTCAAGCATTTATTCGATGGTTTGATAGTCCCAGGAGCAGCCTCTGTTGATGCCATGGCCCCTCACTTCTCTCTAACCCAGCTCTGTCCAACTGTCATCCTGTGCTGAGAGGTTTGAGAACTGAAGCTGCCGTTGGTCACTCAGACTGCCTGGGGCATTCTTACTCCACTATATCTGAGTCTGTGCTGCATCCTGTGTGCTTTGTGCTTCCTCAGCCCCCTGATCATCATTTCTTATTGCAAACTTGTATTTCATTTTATTCATATACCACGACTTATTCAGTCATTCCCTAATTGATGGCCATACCTTCCATTTCTAATACTTTGCCACCACAAAAGAGCTACTATAAATATTTTTTTTGCACATATGGGTCTTTTTATGCATTTTTATGGCCTCCTTGTGATACATATTTAGTAGTGTTGTTGATTCAAAGGGTATGCATATTTTTATAGACCTTTGGGAATAGTTTCAAATTGTTCTTTAATAAGTTTATTTCGGTTCACAACTCCATTAACAATGCATTAGTGTTCCGATTTTCGAACATTTTTCTTTATCTTTTTAATAAATTTGTCTATTTAAATTCTTACATTCATTTTCGCAAGATTTTGGGTTCCAAAATTTTCTCCCATTTGTCCCCTCACCCCTTCCCAATACACTGAGCATTCTAATTACCCCTATCACCAATCTGCCATCTCTTCTTTCATTTCTCCCTTCCATTACCCCATCTTCTCTTTTGTCCTGTGGGGCCAGATAACTTTCTATTCCCCATTACCTGTATTTCTTATTTCCTAGTAGCAAGAACAGTACTCAACGGCTGTTCCTAAAACATTGAGTTCCAACTTCTCCCCATCCCTCCCTCCCCATCCATTCCCTTTGGGAAGGCAGGCAATTCAATATAGGCCATATCTGTGTAGTTTTGCAAATGACTTCCATAATAGTTGTGTTGTGTAAGACAAACTATATTTCCCTCCATCCTATCCTGTCCCCATTGTTGCTATTCTCTCTTTTGATCCTGTCCCTCCCCAAGAGTGTTGACTTCAAATTGCTCCCTCCTTCCATTGCCCTACCTTTCATCATCCCCCCCCGACCATGCTTATCCCTTTCTGCCCCACTTTCCTGTACTGTAAGATAGGTTTCCATACCAAAATGAGTGTGCATTTTATTCCTTTCTTTAGTCAAATGTGATGAGAGTAGACTTCATGTTTTTTTTTCTCAGTTCTCCTCTTTTTCCCTCCACTAAGAAGACTCCTGCTTGCCTCGACTATGAGAGATAATTTATCCTATTCCATTTCACCCTCTCTCCTCCCACTACATTTCTCTCTCAAAGTTTACCTTGATTTCTTTTAAGACATGATCCCATCCCATTCAATTCACTCTGTGCTCTCTATCTCCGTGTGTGTGCATGTGTGTATGTGTGTGTGCGCACACGTGTACATGTATGTGCGTGTATGTGTGTGTAATCCCACCAACTACCCAGATACTGAAAAGTTTCAGGAGTTACAAATATTGTTTTTCTATACAGGAATGTAAACAGTTCAACTTTGGTAAGTCCCTTGTGACTTCTCCTTGCTGTTTACTTTTTCATGCTTCTTCTCATTCCTGTGTTTGAAAGTCAAATTTTCTTTTCAGCTCTGGTCTTTTCATCAAGAATGCTTGAAAATCCTCAATTTCATTGAAAGACCATTTTTTTTAATTTTTTTATTTTTTTTTTATAAATAAATTTATTTAACTTTTTACATTCATTTTCACAAGATTTTGGGTTCCAAAATTTTCTCCCCATTTGTCCCCTCCCCATCGCCGATACATTGGACATTCTAATTACCCATATCACCAATCTGCCCTCTCTTCTATCA